>VWZD01006729.1:0-23648 GCA_013396695.1 Sakesphorus luctuosus | reverse complement strand
GCTGGGGGTGGGGCACCGGGAGGCGGCAAAGGGACAAGCCCGGACTTGTCCGGCAGCAGGAGGGGGCGGGAAAAGGGTCTTGGGTTGCCGCGGGGGGGGGCACCGGGGGAAACCGGAGAGGGGGCAGGGGACCTCGATAATCACCTTATTCTGTGAAGATGGCTTGGCTTGGGTGTGGTGGATTGCCTTTGTCTCAGGTGATCTTTATCTAGAGGTCCCTCCCCGCCGGGAAATCTTATCTTTTGGTTCAAGTTTTAACAGTTTTAAAACACACACACACACACACACTTCTAAATTCTAATAAAAAAATAAAGATTAGCAAATTAAAATGAATTCATTTATTACACATAACATGTTTCATTCTCTAGTATCTTATCTGTTAGCTTATGTGACAACCTACCTATATACATATAACATATCAATTACTTTACTTGCAAATATCTCAATTAGGCTACCTTTTTTTTAGCTACAACTCTAAAATTCAGCTATGTTAATAATTAAATATTGATTATAGTAATGCATGAGCCTGTATGGGCAGATGAGGTATTATGCATTCACTCCAGAGTGTGACACCAAAAAGTCAAGTCAATGAAGAATTCTCCTAGCAAAGGTGATCACAGTTCAGAACTGAAATCCCCATTACTTGCAAATGATCTTATTCTGATATTAATGTTCAAGTCAGTGTGTGCTCACAAATGTGCCTCAATTGTATGCTGCAGAACTATTGATGCAATAAGCCTGCATACATTCCTCTGTCTACTATAAAACACTACAGCTTATTGTGAATTATTTCAAAATAGAATTAAAACATTACAGAACATTCACTGGCTGCCTTCATTAAAAACAAGCAAACAAACTCCTCTCGGGAACTGATAGGGGAAGTGGCTCCCAAGAACACATACGTACAGGAGGAGGTGGTGTGACTCAAAAGCCTTTATTTCCTGGTTTGGACCAGTCTTAAAGGTTCGGATAAGGGAGTGGCTTGGCAAGGGTGTATAAACCTGGAAAGGATTGGGTAGTACATTTGAGGGCATGGTTAGGCTTGGGGGCAAGGATGGGCAGCCCAGAGGATCAATAGAGGTTTAGGTACTGGGAGGAACCACACTCGGAGGGACACTCAGAGCGGGAGGAAGAACCACGGGGAATACAGAAACTGAGCAGGGGCCAGGTGGGCACACTGCTGGTCCTGCCGAGGCTTTGGGAACAGCTGCCACCCTGTGCCGCCTCAGGAGTGGTGGAGTCTGCTACAGCACGGCAGGGAACCGTCAAAATACCTTCACAACATGGAAAAACCTCAGGGAAAAACACACACAGAGAGAGGGAAGGAACATGGGGGGTGTGAGTCTTGGGGGTTGACCCCAACAAACTCCCAAAAACAAATTCCTAAACAAATTGCATTGCAAAGCGTTGAGCCAAATATCTGTCTAATATGTTCACCTACCAGTAATTTTAGAAAGCTATTATTTATTCTTCAAAGTCAGGAATGGTAGAGTTCTGTCTTCCTCTTTAATAAGAATTTCCTTGTTGTAGACTGACTAGAGTTTTCTAAGGCATTACTCCAATCCCTATGTAAACATTTACATAATAGATTCCACTTTCATTCAGAAATCCCAGATTCATGCACCACTGGAAAGTTTTGATGGTGTTATTTCAATATTTTTTAGGATGCTAAGAGGTTGGAGATGGGAACTCTGTCAGATATAATGCGCAAAGGGCAGAGGACAGAGTTTGTGAATGCACTATATATGAAATGACCCAAATGTGAGTGCCCAAGAGTGAATTTCAAAATGTCACAATAGGTTTTGACAAAAACAGAGAGGTAGAATCCAAGTAAGAGAAAAATATTTTTGGGCAGGTGCGTTGTCTTCAGTAAGACACTTTACCATCTACTACATTACTTAATTAAATTCTAAATAGTAATATTTTTTGGAGCCAGGTTCTACTTCCTATTTCTATTCATAAAGCACTCTGCAATGTTTTTAGTGGAAAGACAGTGTTGCAGGGTAAATATTAGCAACATAATGTATCAAGATGTTTTAATCACAAGAAGTATTGTTTACAAATGTGGCATTCATGCCAGATGTGCTGTGGAATGGATGTACAGCAATTTAGTTTTACTCTACCTTATGTATAATATTGTAATTGTTTTCATATATGTAACCATAGTTACAGCTATGGTGTTTGAAAGAAAATGGAAATACACGATTGTATAGGAATTTGAATAGCTTTTATCTACATCTGCTTTAACATGCAATTCCTTTTCTCATTCTAAAACAAATAAGCCATTTTCCTTAGAAAACAGAGATGTGATTCTGGAGTTTTCTGTTATTTGAGCTATGAAATCAAAGCATATTTAAATAAGACACCACAGTAAATAAATTCATCTGTTAAGCTAAAACAAAGACTGATAAATGTCAATCAAAAAATACTGCTCACTGCAGGGAGACAAGTAAAGCAATAAAGAACTGAACCTAAAGCCCCATAGTTCTTTTTGTTAGGTAGCATCAAAGTGATTTGTATTATTCCTGACAACCCAGGAAGGCAAAAAACCCCACAAAACAAAAACCCCCAAACCAACACATTAATATATTGAAAGGACTAGATGCAATCTAACTGGCAAACAAAGCAGAGGTAAAGCAAGGGAAGCAAAGAAAGCAAAATCCTATGTAACAAGGTTACAAAGGGTTCTAGAAATATCTAGAGAGAATAGAAGAAGACTGCTTAAAAGTAACAAAGGGACTGTGTAAGTGAATGCTCCAAGATGGATGACTTTTTTCAAAACTATGCTTTCTTAATTTTCAGTATAAAGGAAAATGATGAAAATTAAAATATTACATAGAAAGACAGAAAATTATTACAAGAAATGGGCCAGAATTGAGCTTAACTTGCACACAAAGTCTCCATTTTCTGCCTTTCTCATATTGAATAATGCAAGTAGTCCCTCAGCTTCTCAAAAGAAGGGAAAAAGAGGAAGTACTGGATTGTGTAAGGATGGCACACTGAATTAAAAAGTGTAATGCAAGCACACTGTTCTGAAAGCATCCTACAGAATCTCACTAAAATGTTATGAAAAACATTACCTGAAATGAGTATCTGTGTGTTGCCTTAATAGACCACAGCCAACTTAGTGTATGAGATAAGATAAAAAGGGTAAGTCTTTTAATTCCAGCCCTAGAGCCTTACAGGAATACATATTGATGTGTGTTGCCAAACACCAGTTCCATGGTTTTTATAATAATGTTAATCCAATCCCTGTCCACCTATCCCTCAGTTCTACTCCATCCCACCCCCTGACACACTCTGTCAGGAATTGAGTCTGGGGGAGTTGGGACCCTTTCTTCATCTTCTTTTTTTGCAGCACAAAGGGATCCCTGGAGGCTTTCCAGTGTTCTGGGCTTGGAGGTCACTCTGCCTATATTTTTGTCTCATGGTGCAGGCCTTAAGATGTTTTTCAGCCACTTCTACCTTGAAAAGAAGTCTAAACATCTAACAGAATTTTGAGGGACTGATATGGGATAGGGGTTAGTAAGTTTAAACATCAAACTTAAGCTACTAGAAATACTGGTACACTAAAATCTACATTGATTACAGTTACTTCTAAAATCTACAAAAATTAAAAAATAAAAAATCAAAAAAACCCTGAGGCATCAATGCAAATTAAATTATGTTCTTCCTCAGTTCAGGTACATTGTGTTTGAAATAGGAGACAGCCATTGTAGTGCATGGTGTCTTTCATATTAACATACTGTGCTGTCACAGAATATTTAGGTTAGATGTTAGGAAAAGTTTCTTCACCCAGAGGGTGGTTGGGGCCTGGAACAAGCTTTCCAAGGAAGTGTTCACAGCACCAAGCCTGACAGAGTTCAAGAAGCATTTGGACAATGCTCTCAGGTACATGGTGGGATTCTTGGGGTGTCCTCTGCAGGACTAGGAGTTGGACTTGATGATCTTTGTGGGTCCCTTCCAACTCAGAATATTCTATGATTCTAACACTCTAGCATCATGAAAAAACACAGAGGGCGTGATTTAGGATATTAATGAGCACCAAATGAGGCACTGTCCATGCATTCATTTAGATCCTATTCCAAATGTACTTAAAATATAATTTTGTTTAAGAAACTAAACATATTGTGAAAGGGTATCTTAGAACAATTATGTGAGTGCAAACATTTTTCATCCGATACTTTAGGTTCAGTAGAATTCCCTCCTCCCCTCTTTTTATTTTGCTTTTAAATATTAATGTATCCCCATAGGTCCAGGTATAATGTTTTATTAAAAGAGTTTCAATGGGAAAAGCCATTACTGTCTAATTAACACAAATAGTGGAGGAAGTAAAATCTGTCTGAAATGTAAAATGTTTTAAAAGCATGGTAACACTCCTTCTTGGCATTTTTAGCTCAATGGGAATTACCATTTTTAGGTTACTTTTGAAAATTAATTCAAATATGAGTAAAAAGCATACAAAACTTAAATTCCAAACAAAATATTTCAGTATTATCTAGAAAGAAAGTTTGATTGATGTGGAACACACTGTTTCAAATATAATCTCACAGAAGATTTGCACTTTTTGGGTTTTCAATGAAGTTTGTAATAGGAAAAGTACAATTTCTGCCCACGGTCTGATTTCCTGCAAATAGATAAAGACTGAACATACACAGGTTGATATTAAAATATGAAATGGATAAAACTGAAACCTAAATAAAATGCTTACTTATTTGGACTTGTTTATGCATAAAAATTGTAGGAAAAGATGCAAGGAGTTTTAAAATTTGATATGCGCTTTTTTAAAAAAAAGACAGTCTAGCTAGATTTCATGCATATACAGGTCATAAATTTCATCAAACAAATCTTGCAACAGGACAACAGCTCTGCACAGGCTATGGGCCGGCTGTCTCTTGATTTAAGCTCTTGTAAATTAAGAACGTGCATGCTCCAAAGTGAATAATTCCAACAGTCCCTTGCCTTCTCTGGTAAAAAAGCCCTAAGCTTTTAAACTTAAAATTCGCAGTAATTAAATTTTGTTATACTATGGAGCCTGCTACTATGAAGAATTTTATTCCCATTTAGGTTCCTGCAGATCAGGAGCAATTAATCTATGTTAACCAAAATAATCACTCGGTCTAAATGAAGATTCCAGATGTTGGATAATAGTTGTGACTATTTTTTCTGAGCTCTTTCTAATATCTCAATCATCTTTCTAAGTGGAAGCTAAAAGCTTTCAATTTGAGCAATGTAATTTGTTTCCAAAGGAAACAGACTAAGGAATTAGTACTAGTCAATAAATGAGAAAATGTTTGTTTTAGGAATGTCAGCATGGGGCTTTCTGAGAGGAGTTTGCAATTAGATACTGTCAGAGAAAAAAAGGAAATGCAGTGTAATCTGCATTCTGATGTCTCCACAGAGAGTTTGATGGTGCTGAGTGGGACACTTCCAACTGACTTGAACAGCTTTGGAGCAGGCCTTAAGTGGATCAGGAGGTTTTATGTAAATCAACTAAGGACTTGGTCAAGCTCTGGTGAAAACAAAATTATATGTTCTGTTTTTCAATGCTTGTGAAGTTCTGAAGGCAGGCAACAAGAATGCTGAAAGGATTAAAATACATGTGGGGAACCTGAAAGACCCAAATGGATGCAGTTTAAAAAGAAGAAATCTTAAGAGATGCACAGCTGCTCTGTAAATTCCTTCCACAAACTCATGTATCATCCTGTAGTTTCTCTGGGAATAACCGCTCTTCAGCTTGTCCGAAATACAAAGTATGCACAATAGAACTAATGTGATATGCACTCTAATGCACAACCACTGTTCTTTTTATGACAAAATTCCTCCCCCTCCTTCTTGGAATCTATTTCTCTGCAGGGTCCCTTTCAACCCAGCTCAGAGCTTTGCAATTGAGTTCAGTAGGAGAGAAATGTTTGCAAGTTATAAGGATTAGTTTCTTTAAGCTCTGGGTTCCAGTACTGCTGCAGTATAGAAGGAAAAGAATTTGTGTGAGCTGGAGAATAATGAAACATCTTTACTCTTCTTTGTCCCTGCCCATGATAAAGAGTAGAGCTGAAATCTTGCTCCCCGTGAAGGGTATAACAGAATTCCCATTGAATTTGGTAGTGCCAATTATTGAATTTTTCATTAACATTTATTATTTTTTCCCCTCAGCAGTTCAACACTGGCAAAATAGTCTGTGTAATTCAATGTGCATAAAAATATGCAAATAAAGCCCTTGGTAGAACAAGCTCTTGCATGACATAAAAGCCATATAATTAAGTTATGTAATGCAGTAAGGGATGGGCAACACATATGCATAAATATATAGATGCACGCACCCCTTTTGAGCATCCAAAGCTACAGGATATTCTGAGAGGGACAAAGCCTAAAGCCAGAAATTTAACAACTCATATGTTGATGCATTATTAGTTATTTCCATAACATATATGCTCAAAAATTCCGTATTTTTATTTGTCCTAAAATATGCATTCTTATTTCCTTTATTTTTCTTGCTCCCATTAAGAGAGTAGATTGTTTAAATAACTATAAGTAATAAAAAGTATCGCCAGATGTCTGCTATACATATATAAATATATACACATCTTGAAGAATTAGAAATATCTGAGAATCTTGATATTCTGTAACTGCTTTGAATTTTCTGTATAAAGTCACAAGGAAAGAGCTCCTGGTTTATCACTTGCCATGTCTTAGAACAGATACCAGGGTCTTGAATCTATTTGCAAAAAGATTGTACATGCTTCCACCCCACCTCACCCACACCCACACCCACACCAGCAAGGTTAATTAGCTATAGCTCTTTGGGAACCCAGTGAATGTCACTTTCAAAATAATGTGCATTTTTCTCTATTTTCTCCCAAGTGGATATGCAATCAGTGTATACACTCAAACATCCTGCTAACATTTTCTAGCCTATTTTCAAGTATAAAAATAGAAAGTATGTCTCCATAATTATAAAAATATCTCCCTAACTGCAAAGTCTAATAAATTTATCTTGAATTTATTTCTCATGACAGAAGTAATTGAATTCTTGATGAAGACAGCCAAAACTCTGTCAACAACATATTTACACTTCATAACTAAAACAAAAGCAATAGCAACATTTAATACATTTTTTAAAAAAATAAAGAAGCTCCTTATCTTTTACTACATTCATGGTTTCTCACCATTCATTAATTATAGTCATCTGTAGGAAAGATATTTTACATGCTTTAAAATGATGTCTGAAAATAGTCAATTCAGATGTTCATTACTAAACATAACCATGATGTGAGTTCCAAAGCAGTCACTAGGGCCTTTTAAAACTATTGTGAGTCATTCTGAGTATTCCTTAAACTTTCCAAGATGCAATTAGTTAGTTAATTTCTATTTGCAAAATTTTCCTTAGGAGAAGTCACATTGGTCTAGTAGGAGCAGGTATTCCATTTGTGCTTGCCCAAATTGTTCAACAATTTTGGAACAAGATGCTGAATTCTTCATAAATTTTCTCACTTGCAAATAAACAGCAGCCGACACATGGTTTTCTTAGAAATAAGCAGTGGCAAGTAGCCTTAATATCTGTTGTTGGAGTGTTTCAAAGCTTCCACTGGTCAGGAAAGCCAGACCTCATCAAAGAGATCGTAAAGGAGTGCATCAGAGACATCAGAGGCAGGTTGTGAGAATGATGAGGCTTTGATAGTAGGTTGACTGCAGGACTGCTTCTGACATAGCATTAATGCTTTTAAAATTGACATTTACCTAAAAAAAAAAAAAAGAAAAGAAAACAGAGCTTTAGGCAGGCAAAGAGAAGCCCAGACAAAGCCTGAAAAATCCTGGGGCCAGTGCTGTTAGTTTCACACAGAGCTGGTGGCTACACCATACTGAGCTGGCTGTAGCCTGTACCAACACTGCCTTGTTGTGGCAGCTCTTCACAACACAGCTTATGCCTGTGCCCAGTTGACAGCATCTCACAGCCTTTATGCAAGGTACGAGTGCTGGAGATGGCCTCACACTGACCTTTATTTTTGTCTAAACCTTGCTGAACTTTGCAACATATTGGTACAGTTCTACTTAACTTGTGTTTAATGTTGTATTTCACAGATACTGATCTTCAAGTATAAAATACTCTGTATAAAAATCTGAGCTCATACCAGTGTAGAAAATTTATGCACAGTATTAGTCAGCCACTTTTCACCTACCTAAAGGCCTGAATGTCAAGAATATCTCAGACTGCAGGATATATGGATCATAACGTAGCCGCTGTATTCAGTCAAGAAGGTCTGAAAGGAGTAAATAGACATGTGCAGATTGATTCTCTTTTAAGGTTTTCATAGTAGCATACACTGGTAAACTTTACCATGAGTGAAGAATGTCAGTCTTCATCAGCTGTTTATTTTGGAAGTAACTAAACTCTGAACTCTTTAAGTGATATCACTGAAACCCAATGCAGACACTATGCAGTATGATAAAACTGTGAAAAATAGAGTTGTATGCATATAACTGATCTACTGAAAAAATAATGCTTATTTTGGAAAATAAAATACCTAGGTGAGCATTAGACTTTTAATGCATTAACTAAAGTGAAATGCAGAAGAGTACAGTTTATGATCTCTTTCTTTTGACAGGAAATTTAGTAGCAACAGGCAATAGCAACATTTGTCCTTCTTGCTAATAACCATTAAATCCTGCCCTGAAATATATTTTTACAGCTACTTAGTCTCTGATAAAAGACTAGGTATTGAGAAAAATTTCTTCACTGAAAGGATACTCAGGCATCTAATAACTAATCTAACAACACAATTATACACAATTATATTTTATCTGCTTACATTTCTCTTCTCAGAAAAAGTCTGCAGATGTTTTAAGCCTTCAGCTTGCAGAGCAGGAACCAAATTTGGCAGTTGAGGTAGTGCAATGACTGTGTCTCCATAAATTCCTTCTGCCAGCAGCATCTGGCAGGTTACCATCCTTACTGTCTGTCTTTCCAATCTGACTTCTTCACAATTCAAGTAGCAGCGACTCTTAACAGCTTGACCCATGTGAAGGTACATGTGTGCTTCAGCAGAAAATGGTATGCCAGAGAATATATCACCTATTGCACTTCTTTCACAGTTTAATGGACAGATCTCTCACCATGTCGTTTTTGTGTGGATTCTGAAACGGTTCTTGCATAGGTCTCTTCTTGATAAATGGGAGAATTCTTTCTCTGAACTCATTAAAAGAAGGGCTGAATATTTTTCTCTCTGATGAAAAAGAAAAAAGGTGGCATTGCAAAAAAAGAAGGGAGACAGAACAAAGAAAAAGATATACAGGATATTTTACTGAATGTGTTAAATTAATTATTGATGATCCATAATTTGCAAAGGTAGTTTCACAAGAAAGGAAATTCAGCTGTATGTATAAAATTCAATAATGGCACAAAACTTCCTCTAATAAAATTGTGATCTTTAACTGACTGCAGGACTCTGATGAAGTAATTGTCTTACTTAAAACTTGAACAGATTAAGCTTGAGGTAACTTCAAAGGCAATTTCATGTAATAGAACTTGTCTCTGTATTTTTTTATTCTCTGGTATCTCTGAAATGCTACTACTATGTTTTACTAGAAACCAAAGTTCATGTCAAAATGTTGATTTCATTGTAAAATCAAGACAGTAAGAATTACAAATTTACAAATAATTACATCTGCATAATTGTATGATCACACAATCACGTTGCCTTTTGGGGGTCAGGTATTGTTATAGTTCCAGAATCTGTCATGGAATTTCCTTCTACCAAAACAGAAGTTTGAGAGTTAACGCCCAGCTTCCCACATCACCAGATAACAAAGGAGTGGTTAACTGCTTTGAATTCTACCTTGATGAATTCGGGGAGGGAGAGAAGTTTTCCCTAGTGCAGGAACTTCAGTGCGTTTCTGGCAGCTGCTGTGACTAGAACCCACCATTTTGCTGAGCTAGTAGGAGCCTCTTGGAGGGAGCTCCTTTCCAGCTTAGCTCTCCCCACTTTTTCCCCCTCCCACTCTCCATGCACCCTGCGTTTCAAAGAGAAAGAAAGAGAGATCCTTTTGGATTTGCGGCAGTCTTTCCTTAAGACCAACTCCACCTGCAGGGGTTTGCTGAGAGCCATCACCCTGCCTCCATCAACTCCCAGCATATCCTTTTTGAACAAAGGACAAGGAAAGAGTCTACTCTGTCCCACGAAAAAGCCAGGAAAAGACTGGGATCGAGCCTTGCACCCAGCCGTGGTGTGACACTGCCACCTGCTCTCCGTAAATATAATTGCACCGAGAGAGACTCTTGGTTTGAGATTGTTTTGCTACAGTGGGGAGTGATTTTGCTCTGTTCTGTTTTATGAATATAAATATATATATATATTAGTTAAGAACTGTTATCCTCTTCCATACATTTTTTCTAATTAAAGTTTATTTTCTTTTTTTTTCCTTACATTTAAAAGGGATGTAGTCTTGGTTATTGAGTAGGAGTCCCCTTCTGTAGTTTAGATAAGACACTTTGGTTTCCTTTAAACCAGGACAGGTATGCCTGTTTGATTCAGTCAGTCATATCAATCCAGGATGCAGAAACTGTGTTAGTCCAAGTGAATGAAGTTTCAAGTGAAGGGACAGTGAAACTGTTTACTTAGAAGGAAAAATATGAACATACTGAAAGAAGTAGGTGGTGGAAGATGCTGTTACTTCACCTCTGATGGTAGTGTGAAACTACTTAGGAAGTGATTTGCAGTTATATGCTATGGACAGCATGAGCTAAAGGAGACAAAGTGATTCTAAATTATTATTTGTAGTCCATATAAACACTATTTTCACATATTTTTTAGCTTCTTTCTTTCCCATCAATTTTCCTCTAAAAACTGCGCATAATAATTGTAGCAAGAAATAGAATAAACAGTAAAATAAAATAATTTTAAAATGAATAAACCAAATCAAACTTCTTCTACCGATAGAAATATTCTCAGACATAGCAAAATGTGGAAATTTAATTTGCTTCATAAAAGGAGCTGTTACTAGATGAGTGCTTCAACATCTAACACAGTGTATCTTGACTAAATAGCTGCTTGAAGATATGAGTAACTAGATGGAAGCAGTTTTCCTCAAGGTGGTCTAAATACTGCATGATGTATTCATTAAGGACATGAGTCAGTGTGCTGTGATAAGATTCATGAGGGTCTCTGCTCAATTTGATCATCTTTAGAAGCTCACAAGATCACAGGCCAGATTCATCAAAGAAAGAGATAAAAGAGATTGTTCTTTGTACAGCTTAGATGTGGAGCTATTTAAATTAATATTTCAATAAATGTAGTTTTCATTTCATTAATAGTTTTGCAGTTGTAGTAGATGGGTGGATGACTCATAAAGCAAAAATGATATAAGAATTATGTACTTGTTTATATATAATTTTCATTTTTTTTACTGGACTTTTTGTGCTATTGTTTGGTACAAAATGTTTTAAATTTGTGACTGTCTTAATATAGTAATAACAGGGCCTCTTAATATGAAGTTTTAGCATACATGATATAATTTTCATAAGATGATAGACTGCTGCTTGGGCTTTTAAATTGGTAAAAAATTAGATTAATTAGAGCTGGATTTAGGATTCTGTCAACTCAGTTTGTGAGAACCTATAATGATTTAGACCGAGGGAATTAAAAATGTGAAGGAAAATCACAACTTTCAAAGCTTTAATAGGAATGCAGTACAAAGAATGAAATTTGGAGTTGGAGCATACTTTAAAATTTGTCAGGATCCAATAAAACATGGGAGGTCTGCACTGAAAAGCAATCACTTCTCTTTTGGAACCCATTATCTGGGTGATATCTAGTGTTTATTGCAAAAAAATTATTTACTCTCAAGGGAGACAGCTTTTCTATGAAATTAGATTATAGCAGTTGAAAATGTTTTTTTCAGCACTGTCTTAGTTTGAGGGAAATCAAAATGTTTACCAAAACCAGAAGAGAGGATTCCTCCTCAATAACCTCATCATTTCTTATTAAATGTAAGGAAAAGGGCTTATGATCTGGCTGTATGCTGGGATATGCATCCTCCAGAAACGTATGGCACCCAGAAAGGCTTGTGTTTCCTTTTCGCTAATTGGTGGAGACATTACTGTGATCTTATTGATGACTTCTGTTGGAATCTGACGCCGTCCATCCTGCCTCTTCACTCCCAGGAACTGGATCTCTCGGGTTGGTCCCTTAACCTTACTCTGTTTGATGGCAAAGCCAGCTCCCAGAAGGATCTGGATGATTTTCTTTGCTTTCTGAAAAACCTCTTCTGCTGTGTCCCCCCACACAATGATGTCATCGATGTATTGCAGGTGTTCTGGAGCCTCACCCTTTTCCAGTGCTGTCTGAATCAGTCCATGACAGATGGTGGGACTGTGTTTCCACCCCTGGGGCAGTCTGTTCCAGGTGTACTGCACGTCCCTCCAGGCAAAAGCGAACTGCGGCCTGCATTATGCTGCTAGGGGGATGGAGAAGAACGCATTAGCAATGTCAGTAGTGCCATACCACTTCTCTGCCTTGGACTCCAGCTCATACTGGAGCTCCAACATGTCCGGCTCAGCAGCACTCAGCAGTGGGGTGACTTCAAGCCACGATAGTGCGCAGTCAATCTCCATTCTCCATCAGACTTACGTACAGGCCAGATGGTACTGTTGAAGGGTGAGTGGGTCTTGCTGACCACCCCTCGTCTCTCCAGTTCACTGATCATCTTATGGATGGAGATCACAGTGTCATGGTTCATTCGGTACTGCTGACGGTGCACTGTTGTGGTGGCAATTGGCACCTGCCGTTCCTCAACTTTCAGCAGTCCAACAGCAGAAGGACTTTCTGAGAGGCCAGACAATGAGTTCAACTGTTCAATCTCTTCTGTCTCCAAAGTGGCTATTCCAAAAGCCCATCTATGTCCCTTTGGGTCCTTAAAATATCCATTCCTGATATGCCCAGGATGCATGGGGCAGCCAGACCAGTCACAATGGGGTGTTTCTGCCAATCTCTCCTGGTCAAGCTCACTTCAGCCTCCAGCACAGTCAACTCTTGAGATCCCCCTGTCACCCCAGAAATAGAAATACTTTCTGAGCCCACATGTCGTGATGGCATTAATGTGCATTGAACGCCAGTATCAACCAAAGCTTTATACTTTTGTGGGTCTGATGTGCCATGCCGTCGAATCCACACAGTCTAATAGATACGGTTGTCCTGTGCCTCTACCTGGCTAGAGGCAGGGCCCCCTAACACTGGTCTTGGTCATAGCGGTCAAAGCTTTTTCTCAGTGAATACATCTGGGAGGTGCCCTCCAGTGCGTCAGATTCTTGCCCATGGGAAACTGGGACTGCACTTACTTTCACTAACCTTCTTCCATTCTCCTTCAATTCTTGTACTCGGGCTGCAAGGGCACGGGTGGGTTTCCCATCCCACTGTCCCATGTCTTCTCCATGTTTGGCCAGGAAGTACTACATCTCAGTTCGTGAGGTCTGTCCGCTTTCTCTTTTTGGGGGGCGTTTGGCTCTGACTTCAGAGGTTCTGATTCGCACTGGTGCCACTTGGAGACTTTCCCTTATCTCCGCTCTAATTGTCTCTCTAAATTTCCTCTGCTCATTCTTTTACCTCTGCAGGTAGCATCTTGAGACTCTCAACCAATGTCTCTACAGCAGAAATACAGGCCTCTAGTGGGCTGTGGACCATGCCTTCATATATCCAGAGTTTATTTGCTACATAGCCCACTGTTTATTGGTTCCCTTCCGTATACACGGATGCCAGGAAATTGGTGTATTCAGCTGCCCGCTGGTGTGAAAGGGTCCACCACATCTGTGATATTCATCTGACCTTGTCGGGGTCATTATTGGTTTGCCTGCCCCTTCCAAAACACACTTCTAACAGTGCCATTTCCCTTAGATGTAGAATTCCTTCTTCCATTGTCTTCCAAGTCTTTTTAATGTGATGTTCCTGCAGGATTTCTCTATAAACAAACTTCTCTCTTACACTCATTGGAAGTCATTCCCAGAGTGAAAAGGGCTTTGATTCCCTCACAAACACCTGTTCAATAGCCACATCCTGGGCCAGAGATCCAAAAAAACCTGGCTTTGGCACCATCCAGTTGTAAGGTTTCACCCATAAGGTCCCAAACTCGGATCAACCAAGTCAGGATGGGCTCACCCATGTGTCGAGCAATGTCTTTCCGCAAACCACAGAGGTTATCAAATGACAATGACTCAGTAATGACCT
Source organism: Sakesphorus luctuosus (assembly GCA_013396695.1). Taxonomy (NCBI): domain Eukaryota; kingdom Metazoa; phylum Chordata; class Aves; order Passeriformes; family Thamnophilidae; genus Sakesphorus; species Sakesphorus luctuosus. The sequence continues at coordinate 9,435 of VWZD01006729.1, read as the reverse complement.
CTGGTTCTGGCTCTGCTTGCTGTGAAGGTGCCACTACCCCCTCATCATATGCTGGATGGACTGATTTGGTCTTATATTTCCTTTTCTGGATAGAGGCAACTTCCATAGGCTTGGACTGTTTTCTTGTTTTAGCCACATCCCACATCACTGTGACATCTCTTCCTTTCCCCCCTGCACAGGGCTGGGCTTCTGAATCTATTCTTGAAAAACCCTGGCCCTACCTTCAAACATAAGGTAGGCCATACTGATACAAACTTGCAGACAAAACACGAAGAGCAAGGTATATCTGGCATCTAGAGAGAATTTAAACATCCCAAAGGCCGTTGTAGCAAACCTGAAAGGGGACTGGATGGAGGTTTGGGAGAAAATACTTCCTTGTGATCCTTTCCAAGGGTCAGTACTATTATCACTAAATCCCCAGAGGTAACAATTTAGGTTAGGGCAGGAATACAACCTTGAGAACATAATCCAAATGAGACCCTCAGGCGTTGAATTCATAACACCATAAATCCAAAGTAAGAACTCAATAATTATTGCAGCTATTTGAGTTTTACTCATCGATGATTTGTTGATGAGACTTAAACCTGCTGCACCTTTTGGCATAAATTTGTACCAAAAAAAGGCAATATATTATACAGGATGGTCCTGATGGACCCTAAGCTCAATACACACATGGTGACCCAAGAACTGTTATCCTTCTTTGCTTGTGCCCCACGTTGGGCGCCAAATAAACGTCTTAGTTTGAGGGAAAACAAAATGTTTACCAAAACCAGAGGAGAGGATTCCTCCTCAATAACCACATCACTTCTTATTAAATTTAAGGAAAAGGAACTTNGATGGAGCCTTTTTCATGGAGGAAAAGCAAACTCTCTCTCTCTCTCTCTCTCTCTCTCTCTCCTTGTCCTTTGTTCAAAAAAGAAGGAAAAGCTGGGAGTGGAGGAATGGCGATAATTCCCAAGAATCTCCTTGCAGTCCAAGTTGGTCCCCAGGAAGAAAAAAGGTCTACAGTGTGTCCTGAAGCAACTGTGTCTCTCCTCTCTCTCTCTCTGAAGCTCAGTCTGACCAGAGATGGAAGGGGAAAAGGAAAGAGCAGAGCCAGAAAAAAAGCTTTCACCACCTTAGCAAGCAGTAGCTCTTTTTTTGCAGTTGCCCACAAACCCCAAAAGTCAAACCAGCACACAAGTGAAAAAACCTCTCCCCCCTCACAGGTGCTGGGGTTCTGTTTCTCACTTCCACCCCACCATTCAGCTGGAATCTGAAAATCATCAGCCATCCTTTCTCCTCAGTCCTGGCACTCCAAGCCCAAACCTTTGTGTTGGTAGAGTGAGAAAAATTCTCTGAGGGACTCCTCCCAACACCACCTTCCTGTGTTTGAACCTTTAACAAGCACTGATAGGCTGTTTTTAAATTTATGGAATCACTTCTACAGTTTCCTTTGGGATTTGTAGCTCACATTTGTCCTTCTGTCATTTTCATCCTGAGACTGTTTTGCCAGGTAAACTGTTTGTCTCTGTACTTTTTCTTCCTTGGACTACAACATGTTTGGAGAGGGGAAAAGGGAGTGAGTGAGCAGCATGTGGTTTGGAGTTTGGATGGGAACACTAAATTGGGGAGTACCATTCCTAAACCATGACCACAACACAGTCCATATGAAGGAAACTGGGGGCAGAATGACTGTTATATGTTTTATACTTAGGAAATGTCTTGATTTTTCTTGATATAAACAAATATTCCAGATACTGAAAATTCTACTCAGAAAGGTGTCTTATTCTCCCCATCCAAAACATCACCAAAAGTGATGTTCTGTTAAAAACTTGTGAGGAAAAATGGTATGAAATTATAATTTTTTTCTGGCAACTCTAAAAGTAACATCAGGACTAAATCTTCTAAACTTGAGGTGGAGAATGAAGGTAGAATATCCCTGTTACAGGCACAGAACATTAAAAAAATAAGGAATAATAAGGACGTAATTTAAAATTTTCCTCAAATTGTTTCTTACTACTGTATAATTAAACATATATTTACTAATTGCTGATTATTCTCAAGTTTCCTTATGCTTAAATTACCAACTGATATGTCAGTATTGCTGGCGCCGTGTTAAAATCTCCTCTGCATGATCAATTAACAGACATCTAATCTAGAGACTTTTCAGGCAAGTGCAACAACTATCAAGAAGCACCAATTAACTGTAAATGCTTTCAGACAAATTGTTACCATAGAAGATATTTGTCTGCTGACATGAACTTAGAAATGAATGCTCAGCCATATGCTTCATTGCCTCTGAACACACATAAATTATTCTATTCCAGCTATCAGTTAAGTACATCTGTACATAGAGAAGTCTCTAGGAATACATGTCTTTCATTATTTTAAAGAGAAAATGGCAGGATTCCTGTCCATCAGAGGAAAACAATTCTGATTGTTTATCTAATTGAGATGAAACGTTATTGTGGAAAAACTTCACTTAACACATTTCAGTACTATGTCCATTTCCTTCCAGAAGCAAGACTTAATCCACAGTGAGAGCTAGGCATGTAAATGACATTAGCACCTTCATTCAATCCTTGCACATTCAGAAGAGTATATGAATGGCGGAACTGGTAATCTCCTCTGACAGTCTTTCTCTAACAGAGATCACAGATGAGTGTCTTTGGAAAAGAATATGAAACAGTATTTTTAAGTATCCAGGAACAAGCCATAGGGTGTATGAGAAACTCAAGAAATTAAACATAATAAATGTCATGAACTATTTTGTCTTTTGATAAACTAAAAGCAAATGGAGGTTTTTCTTCTCAGGTAAACATGATGGATATGGTAAACATTCTTCTTCCAACCTGCTCAGGCAGCTGATTGTTTGACACCAAAACCTTGTGGGACTTCTATTTTAAAGGTTAGAAACAGTGAAAATACCAAATTACAGTAAATATCTTTACAATATCGTATCTTTAATAGAAAGTCTCTTTCACCAGTCAAGCTCTTTTCCTCAATCCTAAGATGACATTAGAGGTATTGAATAAGTCTAGGAACAATGCATAATATTATGAACCTTACATTTTAGTACTCAAAAATCATTAATTCTGGCTTATGCTGGCCATTTTTTTTTTGCTTTTGAGTCTTTGAATCATACCTTGAATATTAGTTTAACCAAAAAGGTTTCTGATTAATATGTATATGCAAGGCATTCAGTTCACTGCACGCTTAAAGTTCAACATTTTACTGCCAAACAAACTTTTATTTTAATATTTGTTTTGTAGCTCTTAGGTTTTGGATTTTGAATTAAACACTGGTTTTATGGCTGTAACTTTATAATGGGTAAATGTGCACTCATATTCCCTTCCTCACAGTTTCCATCTTTTTTTTTTTTCTTGGATCAAGGAAAATGGCCTTCTATAAAGAGTTTTGTTAGTACAAGTTCCTTAGTGTCTACAGTATTTTGTAGTGTGACAAGGCCTCATTTACATAGATTAAGCTAAATTTCCCCTTTTTTGCCTTTAAAGCCAGTGGGAGCTATGCCCATACAACTGATGACACTTATTTAGTTATTGGACATAAAAGAAAAGAGTTGTGGGAAAAGCAACGAACACTTCATGAAATTATGAGGCTTTTCAGAAAAGTCACAGTAGACATTTTCAGCAATTGAGATATATTGGAGAAATTATTCTTCAGAGGCTATGGACTATTTACAGCTGGAGCATGAAAGGAGCAGCCAAAAACTAGTCTGTTAATCTCAGCCTCTGCCCATCCAGGAATTAACATGTTTTCTTCAAATACCTGTGTAGTTCATCTGTACTCCACACCAATGTTCAGCAGCAGGAGGCAATTACATGGCAGTGCTAATGAGCAGGAGCATGGAGAAAATATTTTCTGGCCGTGAGCTGATGACAATGCACAAAGGTATCAGGGAATTTTGATAAATATATTTACAAAATATGGTTCACAACTTCCTGCGATACCACAGTGACGAGTAGATTCCTCAGACAGAAGTGTCATACAATATCCTGAGTTGGAGGGGACCTGCAATGATCATCAAGTCCAACTCCTGACTGTGCATGTAATGACAGCAGGATAGAATATAGACTTTGTTTCTAAAGAACACATAATGCAAATATGCCAGATTCATTACAAATCCACTGACTCCAATCACCCTTTTCATGATCAATTATTTAGCATGTTTAATTACTTTATTTTTATGGAATCTTATTAGCTAAATTTCTAATGGTCTGTTATTACTGTGAATTCTATATAATAACTTAATCCTTCTCCCATGGTTTGAATTGATTAGTGCTTTCTTTTATGTTGCTTCCACTTAAATTATTGACAGATGTTTTCTGACTTACTTTCTGGTCTTCCTCTACAGCCTGAAGTCTTTAGGTTATTGAGTTGTACTTGGTACAACTTGAAACTTTGGAAGCTGCAAGTGCTTTCACTTATGTCATGCTGCTGCTTTAAACAGTCCTGCCACTTGAAACTGCTTTTATTGCCTGATAGGTCAAGTATTCAGGTCATCATGCTTATGAAAGCACATTGTATAATGACTCGAAAGTGGCTTAGATTTGCTTTGACTAGACTGAAATATGTAGAATGCCAAAGTATGTTGAACCTAATCATTTTGCTTCATAAAATATTGAAGAGCACAAAGGATTCTGCCAAAAGCAACTCTTCTCTTCTCCTCAGGGGTCCTCCTTGGATTTCTTATAAAGGCTGTGGACAGATTTTGATTGAGTAAGGCATCAATAAACAATAATGCAGTAGAGAAATGAACTCTTACCTTTCCTTGAGGCATCTTGAAAGAAATATTTTTCAAGAACAAAGACACAAGTTAAACACCTAGAATTTAGTGCCTTGAATATCAAAGGCTTGTTTTCAGAGAAAATACAATTAGGTAAGCATGAAATGAGGAAATCATGGGAGAAAAAGCCCTCAGTAAACAAGGTCTGTTGAAGCAGGACTTTATGGACAATTGCTGTGTGCAGTTTGGTATTATATCAATAAAATAATAACCCAGGAGGAGCTATCTCCCACTTTCAAGAAATACAGAAAACCATGTTTTAAAGAGACTCGTGTATAATAAAAGATAATCTGTGATGGTACACAATCACAGAAGGAGGGAGTGTCGAACTGCTGGAAGGCAGGAGGGCTCTGCAGAGGGATCTGGATAGCCTTGAGAGATGGGCTGATTCCAATGGGATGAAGTTCAATAAGGCCAAGTGCTGGGTCCTGCACTTTGGCCACAACAACCCCACGCAGCGCTACAGGCTGGGCACAGAGTGGCTGGAGAGCAGCCAGGCAGAAAGGGACCTGGGGGTACTAATTGACAGGAAGCTCAACATGAGCCAACAGTGTGCCCATGTGGCCAATGGGATACTGACCTGTATCAAAAATAGCGTGGCCAGCAGGACCAGGGAAGTGATCCTTCCCCTGTAACTCTGCGTTGGTGTCTTGGGTTGAGCTGGCAAAATGCCAACTGCCCAAGAACAGAGAAAAGGTTCCTCCTCCCCCCAACCAGCCAAGAGAAAAAGAAGAGGGAGAGGAAAAAACACTTCCAAAAACCAGGTTTCTTCTGAAACTAACTACATGTATTTATACAGAAAAGAGAAAATTAAGAGAAAACTACAATATAACACACACTTACACAAGTTATATATAACTTCCCACTTCCCAATAAGCACAGATTTTACCATTCTGACAACTCATTCTAAAAAAGTCAATTCCCCAAAGACAAACTTAAGCAAAGAGAAGAACTAAGAACAAACATTTTACTTCCCTAAGATAACATGATGGTGAGCCGGTGCTGTGGGCTTGGGCCTCTCCATCCCTCCTGGGACAGCACGGTGTCTTCTCTGTACCTCGGCCAAAGTGAAACTGCCCAAGCCACACCCACACACTGGACTTTACTGCTATTGAGATGATGTAAGATGGGGTGGAATACAATACTATTGGCTAGGAGAGGTCAGCTGTTCGCTAGCTCAGACCAGCTGAAGGCAGCTGACAATTTCAGGCCCAAATATGAGTTTTAAAGCCTAAATTTAGGCCTACCTGGCTAAACCCATAACAGTTGGTGAGGCCACACCTTGAGTATTGTGTTCAATTCTGGGCGCCTCAGTTCAGGAAAGATATTGAGGGGCTGGAGCAGGTCCAGAGAAGAGCAACAAGGCTGGTGAAGGGACTGGAGCATAAGTCCTATGGGGAGAGGCTGAGGGAGCTGGAGTTGTTTAGCCTGGAGAAGAGGAGGCTTAGAGGTGATCTCATCACTGTCTAGAACTACCTGAAGGGAAGTTCTAGCCAGGTGGGGGTTGATCTCTTTTCCCAGGCACTCAGCAATAGGACAAGGGGGCATGGGCTTAAGCTCTGCCAGGGGATATTTAAGTTGGGAGATGAGAAAAAAATTTTTTCCAGAGAGAGTAATCAGGCATTGGAATGGGCTGCCCAGAGAGGTGGTGGATTCACCATCCCTGGAGATTTTTAAACGCAGATTGGACATGGCACTGAGTGCCATGATCTAGTAAATGGACTGGAGTTGGACCAAGTTTTGGATTTGATGATCTTGGAGGTCTTTTCCAACCCAATTGATTCTATGATTCTATGATTCTATCCCTGTCCCTGTCCCGGAGCATCCCTGTCCCTGCGGGCGGGCTGTGCCTGTCCCTGGGTAGGTGTGAGCCGGACACTGGAGTTTGTCCTGTTACTCAGCAACACCTGGGAGTGGCATTCTGGGCAGGGATGGAGGTGACACTGCCCTGGTCTCCTTTTCTTCAGCAACTCTGGTGCTGTGTCTGTGACAGAGCACGCTGGGATTGATCCTGGCATGGGAATTGGGTCAGGATAATGCTGATTTCACAGGCACCACAAGTGAGAGTGATGGAGAGTCACTCAATGGTCTCTTCTCCCAGGCACTCAGCAATAGGACAAGGGGGCACAGGCTCAAGCTCTGCCAGGGGAAATTTAAGTTAGATATCAGAAAAAAATTCTTTCCAGAGAGAGTAATCAGGCATTGGAATGGCCTGCCCAGAGAAGTGGTGGATTCCCCATTCCTGGAGTTTTTCAGCTGAGATTGGATGTGGCACTGAGTGCCATGATCTGTTAAAGGGACTGGAGTTGGACCGACAATTGGACTTGATGATCTCGGAGGTCTTTTCCAACCCAATCGATTCTATGATTCTATGATAATATATTTAACAGATAGTCTGGAAATAAATCCTGATACCCTTATTTTGCTTTTCAGCATTTGTCTGCACATTTCTAAACATTATTAAAATGGCATATAAAATTGTTTTTATTTCTCTACAAATAAGCTAGACTAGTGATGAAATTCACATCCACTTCTTTTCCCAGCTGTTCCTACAAATGGCATGAGATTCCTTCTCATGAAATGTGGATATGTCTGATGTCCTTTGCACTGAAGTACAATGGGCTTCTGTGCTCTGAGTGGGCCTCCTGAGTCATTTGAAGGACACACACCGTAACAATAGATACCCAGCAGCAGTGTTTCTTTTCTTCTGCCTACCGGTCAAGGCACTGCTGATGGGGCTGTAACTGTCCTTTACATCTCTCTTTTCAAGGCAGGATTTGCAAATGACGTTCTGCATACAGCTACTTTTCTGTCTTGATTTTAGTATCTTGAGGTTAAAACTCACTTCAGTCATTTCCATGTTGAGTATAAACTATGGAAAGCTCCTAGTCTGTGTCATACATCAAGAGGGACAGGCTTCTGCTCTAGGGAAATCTGGAAGGCACAATCACCCACCACATCCTGGAGGCCCCCTTCAGGTACTTACACTGTCAGGATCTCTGAGAAACTGGTTATTTTCTGAACTGTAAGGTCTTTTATCTTTGTGTATTTGTTTGGATAGAGCAATTGTGTGATACAGCATAATATTGGCTTTACTGAAGTGAATATAGACTTACAAAAGTATTAACGAATTTACAACTCAATCCTACATTCCCACGCTGAAAAGTTTTCAGGCATCTACCCAGTTCTTTAAAAGGGATGTTTTTCTGACCCATCATGAGGCAGCTGACCTAAAAAAACCTAAACCCAAGTAGAACTCAGGTTATGAAGAGATACTGTAATTTCAAAACCACATCTGGCAGATGAGGGACAGTCGGGACCCACAGACATCTGTCCTGTCTAGCAAGTAATTTTGCCTTTCTTTGATTTCAGTTTGCTGAATTTACTGCTTCAGATGTTGGAAATTCACTGCCTCACCTGCAGAAATAATTTTCTGGTGTGAATTCCTCCCATGCTGGACATAAGAAACTGAGTAGCATACCAAATTCAGAAGGAATAAACCCCAAACAACTTAAAATGGAAAGCATTAAATGAATGTGCTGTCAACAAGGTTATGTGTATTTGCATCAGAAACAGAGAAAATAGAAACACAGTTTTAAAAAATCAGCCTGTGGATTTTTCCTTTTTCTGACTGCACTGCAGATTCATCAGTCACGGGGAGATGATCAGTCTGTTTAGATGTTTCAGCAGAAAGATCAGTACATGTGGAACTTCACTTAGTGCAAGAAATCCAAAATGGGCTTCCAGTAAAGCACAGTATTGTTCTTGTTTGACTGTGCAGGGAGTTACTGATAGGGAAAAGAAAGTTGTCCAGTTCAATGCACTAGGCAGATTTTTCATATATGAAATTCAAGCCACCATACATCTTGCTGCTTAGTGAGAAGTATAACTCTTCAGTCATTATTGAGATTTGCACATGCATTATGTTAATTGCAAGTTTAAAAATTACTTCTGAAACTTATTTTGAAATGCTTTATTTTAGCAGATATTGCAGTCAGACCAACAGCTGATTTTGCAGGCACCAGTTTGAAAACTGGCAGTTATAAAAATCTTGTTTTGACTTCCAAAGTGAGAAACTTGTTATGGATGTCACTGAGAGAGAAGAAATGCAGTAAACCAAGATTTAATTTCTATATTGTCATTTCTCTGTGTGAGGCCTGAAACTCAGCTAACAGCAGTAAAGAACTTCATAGGTTTAAGCAGCAAAACCTTTGTCAACAGGGGCTGAAAGAAATCCTATCACCTGAAAAAATAGAGAAGACCTGTTGATGTTCAGCCTTGTTGAGTAGCTTGTCTCCTGCAGCAGGATAAGGAAGGACCTTTGAGATGAATGTTCTCAGACCATGTTGAAACCTATTCTCTTCCCCCCATGTAAATCCTTGTTATAGAAAATGTTAACCACTTGTGCAACCGTAGCAGAAACTTGTGTAATTCCCTAGTTAACATAAATTACCATAACCCATCCTCCTCATTAACATCCTGCCCCAAAGACCCTTTAATTGTGTGTCGCACGTTCAATAAAGGATTCTGGTTTCTACCCTAAAAACGGGGATTAGCTGTTTGCTAGACCTTTACATCTCTTACCATAGCTGCACATTTGAAATGAGATTCTAGGATAAAGAACATCTGTTGTAGTTTGGAATTAT
>VWZD01006727.1:0-24583 GCA_013396695.1 Sakesphorus luctuosus | reverse complement strand
GGCCGGGGCGCCGTGCGGGGCGCGGGCGGGGCGGTGGCAGCCGAGGGGAGGCCTCTGGCCGAGCGGAGGCGGCGGCAGGTAACAGCTGGTGGCAGCCAGAGGTCTCGGGCTGCCGCGGGCAACGCCGCCCCTACCGCTGGCGCCGCGCTGGAGCCGCACGGCGGATACCGCGGGGCGGGGCGGGCTCCGCCCTTGAAACCCACGGGAGATGCCCCAGCTGTGGGGTCGGGGTTGTGTTTCATGCCGGGCGGGTGTCAGCAGGGGCTAGGGTACCGCCGGCATCCTCCGTGGTGGTGCTGCCCTGTTTGGCAGCGGGGCAGCGGCGGCCGCCAGGGAGCGCGGAGGGGCGGCGGGGCTGGGGCCGAGGCGAGGCGAATTAGCGGAGGGGTATGAAGCCCCCCACATCTCTCACCCCGACCGTCGTGCTACGACCCCGGCCTCGGAGCGCTCCCTGAGCGCCCCCCACGCGGCCAACACCGCCCAGCGGAGGCACGGCCACCCCTGGCGTCGCAAGGCGAGCGCTGGGATTACAAAGGCGCTTCCATTCGTTCTTACGGCTGCGAAAGCAATCTAAGCAAGTGGCACAGAGTCAAACGTTTCTTTCCCATAACTGCTGTTGTACAGGATTCTGTATTCTGCTTTTATTTTTCTTTTAGTACTAGCTTGCAGTTTTCGATTGTCTAGTCAGGGGTCATGTAATAAATATTAGTCTTGTCTCAGTCGCTGTTAAGTTTGTGAAGATGATTATTTGTGACTCTTTATTGAACTTTCTTTTCAACTAAAATGAACTGAAAGATCAGTCATCACTTTTGGAGGGAAAACTTGGAAAGATGTGATTCAAGACATTGGCTCACATCTCCTAGCTATGGCATGAATGCATTAGCAGTAAAAGGCTCCACACACTCCAAAATGGTCCTTTCAAATGGTGTTTCCAGCCTGATAGACAGGTATGCTCTGTTAGCACAGTAATGTCATAGTGCACAGAGGGATAAGCATAACTGGAATGCAGTGAAATATCTGTGATGCAGCCATCATCATAATCAGAAGAAAAAAAATCCTCAAACTCTTCCTAGACCTGTAAGTCCTTTTTAGTTTACAGCATATTGCCAGCAGGTATACGATGTATAAGCATTTGGAGAAAAACAAGACAGTTCACTTATTTTTGCAAAGTTAACTTGCAGAGCTGTTCTTTTGCATTACCAGGATTGTTGGACATCTCCTGAAATCATCTCGGTAAAATATGAAAGAATGCTTCCCAAGATGGCAAAAGACCTAGAAATTAAAGAAGCAGACTTAATAAAGTTTCAGTAAATATCTGATATCAAAATCAACTGAGTTTTAAAAGATAATTGTGTGCAATTTCAGTGTATCTTTAGTTATCTGTGACATATTTTAGCTAATGTATGTAAGTTACAGAAATAATATCTCTTCTCCCATCCATTCACTCACATAATAACTGTGAAGAATACTTGGAGAACTTGGCTGTGTTTGACTGAATGGTAAATGCAAATTGTTACAGGTAAAGATGTGTACATGTATAACTTTAAGGATATAAGTTACAGTCCACTGGAGTCCTCTTGTCAGTATGTGTTAGGCCAGGCCCTGCAAACACTCCTGGTTACAACTTTGATAGCACAACCAGCCTCATTATTTATAGTAATACTGATCACAGCAATACGTCCCTCAAAACTGAGTGATGAATGAAAGGACTTGAAAAGCCCTCTTTTTATATATTGCAGTCTCCTTCCTTTTCTTACCATCTATGTACTTGGCCCATGAGGAGGGATTGGATTTGATTTTCTGTTTACATTAGCGCCTAACAGGAGAAACACCATCCCCCATGGTTGCAACATTGTATCTATGTTTGCAAACATTTAGGTAAACGATACAATATACACAAGATTCAGACTACTGCAGTTCTCCACACTTTCTGGTTGATGCCATTGAAAAAAAGCAATGCTTCCTGGGACGTCAGAGGTCTTCCTGTAAAAAATTTTAAAGTAATTTCCTCTAGAAAACCAGTGAAAAAAATCTCTGGATTCACTGGGACATCAGTGGGAACAGTAATAGGCCTTTTAATTTTATAGTTCAGTGAACATACACATACTCTCAGGATTTAGCTGCTGTATTTGAGACCTTCCTTGGGCCCTCCAGTTCTTACACAATAACCACATCCTGTTTACAAGTGAGGCCATTCTGCTTAACCTCCTTCATGTTGCCCACTCAAACCTTCCGGACTATGATATCTGAAATCTCTTTGCAGTGTTTTATACCCTAGACCAAAGTCCAAGTCTTTTGAATAGCCGGACAAGAAGCAATCAGACCTAACTAGATTGCAATATTTTTGTTTTCAACTATGAGAGAGTCTAGATGTGATAGAGCCAGTTTTAAATGTTCTCAAGTCACTTAGGCTCCACCAATGCCATAAAAATCCCTGCCAGCAAAAGAATCCACTTGGCTCTGGTCTTCTTTGCCTGCCTATTCTTACTGATTCTGTTGGTTAACACTGCTAGAACAGGTGAGAGAGGATCAGCTGCTCATTTCTTGATCAGTATTCTACATATAGCACATGAACAGCCACTGCTCGTAATAGGTATTTGAGGCAATGGGGCATGAAGTGCTGGCCTACATACCAGTGCGATGCCAAAGGTGAAGGTCAGACTTGTTGGGTCTTCTGCCCCAAGATAATCACAGTAACTTCACAGATAACTGTCACTGTGCTTATGAGCCTTTCTGCTTTTTTCTTGACTTTTTTTTTTTTGGTGGGGTTGTGTACCACCAATGTTATCCTAAAGAAGAAAGAATTATAATAGTACTACACGAGCCAGCATGAATAAAAACCCATCCAGTTATAATGTATGCTAAAATTTGGTGGAATAATTTAGAGCAGTGGGTAGATAACTAAGTGACAGGTCCACACATGGTATTTGTCATTAGTTTGTACATAAGCCTCAAAAATGTTACCAGTTGTATCCAGAGAAGGCAGCGTACTGCAGGTGATTTGCACACCATCATGATTATTGCAATACTCTGCATGGATGAGAAACAGACCTCAGAAGTGACCTCAAGATCTCTGCTTGGCCTCTAACTGCACTAAAGCTTTTGAAAGTCAGTCAATCCAGCCTTTGAAGACTTAAGAAAGATGCTTAGCTTTCCTGAGAACTTCTTAATGGTGCTTAGTCACTCACACTGCAGTAAGGATCGACCAAGTCCTAGCCAAACATTTGCTTGCCATAAATAGAAGGAAGCTGGGAAACATTTCTGGACTAATCTTATTCAGGTTGTTCTACTCAAACGTATTGGACAGGGTAGTGTAACCACAGCTCCAGTGAGTTTTGGAATCTTTCCTGCCTGCTGGGAAGCTGCTCAAGCTTTCTAGACTCAGAGCTGCTGCCAAACAAACATCTGCAATTTTTTTTCCCCCAATTATCTGCATTGGTGACAAATCCTAGGGAGGACTTCCAGCTACAGGTGAATGTATGGTATTTTTGCAGCTTAATTTGAATAATCCATGAACAAGAAGGAAATTACGAGCATGTATCAGTAAGATCATCAGTTCCTGGAAAAAAGCTATGCTAGTGCTTGAGATAACCACAACTGTAGGTGAACTGTTTACTGTTTGCAAATTCACCCATTTCAGAAACATAATTGATCATGCCTACACTAATATGATGAGTTTCTGCATTTGAAGCCTGTGTGGTCTTTGGCAGGCACACAGATCATGGGGCATCCTTAATAAAAGACCTATAGAACTACTAGCACATTCTAAATGGATGTCATCATGCTGTACAGACATGCATAGCAGGGAGAGGGCATATCCTACTGCTGCAGAGTCTGCATCAAGATTCCTGCACATTCAGCTTAGGTCAGCAAATATAACACCAAGAGTATACATTGTTTGGTGAAGTATGGAGAGGAAGGGCTCTGCAGCACTGTTCTGCACAACCAGTATAGTTAATAATACAAAAGCGTCAGTGTAGCTGTTGGATGTTGAACTATAGTATGGCAAAAAAAAAAGAGAGGCATGGCTGTCTTGGAAGAATTGAAGGAATTGTTACCAGTTGACCCCTGTGGGTGTCTGACTGCTGGCCACTGCCAGTGCTATGTGACAAGAGGTGAATAGCTAACAATGCACTAGCAAGGGAGAGCACATAAGGCAAAAGGAATGAATGACAGCCACACTACATGATGGAAACGTAAGACTTGAGGAGGCTGTGCAGTGTCCTGCTCAGTATCACATGCTTCTTTGCACCTTTGTTCCACCTCTGTCATCTTGGACCAAAGGCAGTGTCAGCTACTAAACAGCACAAAATTTTACTGCATCTAATGAAAATATGTGTATTACTTCTGATCTGTTGACTTATTTAGATATTATCTGATGATACACAGATTCTTCAAAAAATGTTATACTTAAGCATCCATCTGCTTTTTTTCATGAGATAGATCTTGCAATAAAAATAAATAACATGAAGGAAATATTTAAGAAGGCTATTAACAGCATATTTTTTGTTTTCAAATTTATTTTCATTATTTTCTGCCATGCCTGTAGTTCCTAAGGTTAGATCGTTCCAGCAGCATAGTCTACTGTTTTGGCTTCAACCAATCCCTCACATTTATTACTGTCTGAAGGAGTAATTTATTTTTCTGCTTATCCAAATCTTCTTTGGCCACTGCAGGCACTTAATTAATTTCATTCTTATGTTATACTAAAAATGCACGGTTCTCTTTTGTTCATGTAGTCCATTGATTTTTTTCTGCTTCCTGTGTTACATTCTACTTGAGCCTGGGCCAGCTCTCTATTAAGAAGAGAGGTGTCTGAAACCTGGTAGCTACTCTGCTCTCTTTCTTCACACTTTTAGTTACAACTTCCTCAGTTGTCCTGTACTGTTCAAGTTATTCTCCTGTGCAATCAAAACAGGCAGTTTTAGCGGCAGTATTTCTTCTCTTTTTTTCATGGTTTTCTAGGTTCTAGTGCATAAACAGTCCTAGGAGCAGGGTTCACAATTCAGGATGCCAGCCTTCCAAGAGGATACTCTGTAAGCTGCACAGACTGTCTCCTTCTGTCATCTTCTTTCTTTTTTGGAAAAAAAAATCTATATGTAAAGTGGAGGACAGATTCTCTTCCAAGACTTTTTCATCTTGATTGTGTCTACTCATGTGGAAGATGAGGTGTCTAAATAAACAGTATCATTTTATTGTCCCTAATAAGCACCATCAGCGCTAGGGCAGGCACAGAATGAGCAGTTTGAAGTGCTATGTTGTGCTTAGGCTCCTAAAATTCAAATCTGTTATGCTTTGGATCTTATCCTTTGCCAATGTCTTCCATTTCTTACTAATTATAGTTTTTTTATATTACATTTTTTTGTGTAAGAATTAATTTTGTAATATTTATCTCTCACTTGAACTGAAAGGTTTTCAGTTTCTGTTTATTTTTAAGAAAATTATTAGTCAGGTACTGCTAGTGGATTGTGAAGCTTTACAGGAAGAGCAGGTAATAGGTACATTCAACATTTAAGTTTGCTTAATGTGTTGTAGTTGTCCTTTAGATGCCAAACCTAAATTAGAAATAATGATATTAAGGAATTTCTAATATTAACATGATCTATGCCATCACTTCAACATGTCATTAACCTTCTATTTCCTTCAATTCAATCTGTGCACTGTCTTAACAATGTGCAAGATTCAGCTACATCAGAAGACACAGTTTACTCAACTGCTAGTATGACATACTAATCACCAGTCTGTAACTTGTACCATTACTTGCCTTTTATTGCTTGTTATTTAATTTGATCTATTTTGATGGATATTTCAGACATATTAATGCAGAATAAGCACATAATGCATATAAGCACAGAACAACAGAAATGAGAAGCAATCTCTAATGTTCATCTGGTCCAATGGTCTACTCAAGCCATAAGCTGAAGCCAGCTTCAAGGTCAAAGCATGTTGCTTGGGGTCCTGTCTAATTTTGGCACATCTCAAATGATGGAGATTCTGTAACTTCCTCTTTTTTTTACATTATTTCAAAATAAAATTCAAATTTCACATCCCATGTGCTGCATTTCTGTCTGCTGAGTTTTACATTATTAGTAGGCCTAAGCCAGGATCAAAACCTCAGGCAAACAACGCTAATACATTCAGAACAGGTTTTAAACAATTTAAGGCTATTATCCATCTTGAAAAATATGGGCAAATACTTTACTGAATAAGGAATATTGTTTCATATGTATTTATCATAAACATTTTATGGTGTTTGGTCAAGTGTAATACAAGTGCTTCTTATTGCAGTGCCACTTTAAGTCCTGTGTAACAGTTAAGTAAATACGAAATACAATCTGTCTCCATTAAAAGACAGCAAAATATTAGAAGTGAAATCAACACAAGCTTTATAAAACAGCCAAATGAAAACGAAATATGAGGGTCTGCCAAGTGAAGAAGGCTTTTCTTAGACTAAATGAATTAAAGCTAAAATATGATGGACAAAACTAATTTATTCATTTTAAAAACAGAATTACAGTGCTTCAATGTCTTTCAAATACAGTGATCTGTTTATATACAGTATTTTGTTTGAAGTGTACCATTTCAGAGAGGATCTTTCATCAATGAGTTTTTTTAAGTTACTGCCTACTACAAAAACAAAAAAAAAGCTTACTTTTGTTTTTACTGTCATTGTAATTGCAACACATTAGTTGGTAGTGGATTCCTGTTGTAAAGTAGTTTAACAATCTAGACAAGTACTTATTTAGACTACAGAAACATTAGACCTTTGTTAAAAATGGCTACTATTTCACAGATATTTTTTATTCTTGCTTTGAATAAAAAGCAGGGAATTACATAAACCACAAGGCTAAGCATGCAAGCAAGCAGACAATCCCTTTAAAGATGTTGAAGCTAGAAGACCCAAAATGCATCTATGC
This sequence comes from Sakesphorus luctuosus, assembly GCA_013396695.1. Lineage (NCBI taxonomy): Eukaryota > Metazoa > Chordata > Aves > Passeriformes > Thamnophilidae > Sakesphorus > Sakesphorus luctuosus. The sequence continues at coordinate 17,666 of VWZD01006727.1, read as the reverse complement.
TTCATTTAATTTTAGGCTTTTTTTTAGTACAGTTATTTTCATCCATGTTACCATTTTTGTGTGTGTGTGTGCATCTAAACCCTTCTTCAGAATAACAATACCAGATATACATTTAAATTTTATGATTAGCTCTCTTGTATGTGAAAATTTCAGATTTCCAGACAATTAAAATATTTATCATGAAAATAAGAACAATCTATTTTCTTTTAACTTCATTCTAAGCATGGCAAACAGTGTGTCTTTCTTCATCTTCCACCCTCCCTCCCAACTGGTGAAATAGGAGGTGAAATACAAGGACAGCAGAAACATTCCAATGAAAATCCAAGTGTGCTCCAATTTAAGAGCAACATAATAATTTGAAATTAACAAGGCAAATAATAGTTTCAGAGTAACAAGACAAATGGTTAGGAGAAGCCTAAAGTATGCAGGAGAGATTTCAATTTATTAAAGTCAATGATCCTGGCAGTTCTCATTTCTCTCATTCTTTAATTTTTTTTAGAGTCTGTCCCAAGACACTAGTCAGTGAGCTTCTTGAGTAGACTTTAGGTCCAATTGGTAGCTTAATCTAAGACTTCTTGAAGCCCTAATTGAGGCAATTAAACTTTGGCATGTAGTAGCTGATTGAATTAAAGCCTGGAAGAAATTGTAAGCTTTAATTAAATCAGCTCAGCAAGTGCTAGAGTCTGTGGCACTGTCCTGACCAGAATTCAGACCTACTGCTAGATGAGTTTCAGCAAGTTGATGTATTAGCATGGTTTGCAGTTTTACTTCAGGCAAGGTGTGTAAGGTTTCATGAGTATCTACTCCTTCAAATCTCTCTGTGAGTCACCATCCCTTCTGCTGTAGGACTCCTGTTAGGGCTGGTTACAGCGCCAATTAGGAATAGCCAACATTTATTAATTATACTTGTATTTTATAGTGCTTTACCATGTAGAAGCTCAGTTTGAGAAGAAGTTCCTGAGAAACAGTGGGAGAAAGATTCTTGCTGCAGAGGGCCCCCCCTGTTCAGGCAAGACAGACAGGTTAATGGGAAAAAGATTGTCTTAATTTTAGCAACTGGAAATTGAGATACACACATAAGTAAAGCTGTGCTGGTTTAGTTGTGCAAGTCTCTGGTACAGTTTGTACTGCATGCTGCTACGCCTAAATGCCTAAATTACAGTCTGCAGTGGAAGCTGCTTAATTTGCATTACATTTGCATCTTTCCCCTTACCCTAAGAGCAAGTAGCTTCTCTGTAACAATGTTGAGGTCTGTCGGGAAGAATCCCAGAAGCTTCTGGCACAGCCTGAGGATACCCAGGGCTCTGCCTCCCAGCTAGAGTGTGGAGATCTGTTTTCCCTTTCCCTGACCAGTCCTGTTTTCCTGGTCCTTCTCCTCAGCACTCAGTGTGCAGCTCCTCACGGAGCCTGAGTGGCCCTTAGTTGCATTGTGAAGGTTTTAAGGCAAAAATAGCAGCTAACATTTTGAAAACACTCCAGCCTAACTAATATCTCAGTCCACTCCCCATCCCTGGAAGTATCAAGGCCAGGTTGACCAGGGCTTTGAGCAACTTGGTCTAGGTAGAAGCTGTCCCTGTCCAAGACAGAGGGGCTGGAACTAGATGGTCTTTGAAGTTGCTTCCAATCCAAGCCATTGTCTGATTTTCTATGATAGTAAATACTGATCTGCACTAACTACAGGCCATGAAGGTTTCATTGTAAGGTTGGTTTAACACATACTTGGTCAGGGCGCTGTGAGGGCTGGTGGCTCTGTGGGTCATAGGTGGCTGCCTACGGTAGTCCACTGGGACAGGGCCTGGCAGCCAGGATGTGAGCTGCCTCCCAGGCAGGAGCAGGCAGCCATGAGGCCTCAAGGCAGCCCTGGGCACCAGGAACCTCCATGAGAACATGCTGAGTCTGGGCTGGGACATAGGCTACTAGCTGGGCAGAGCCATTGTGACCTGGAGAGTGGCCCTGCTGCAGCATTTCTGGGGTAGGGGGTGCTGATGTGGGGTCCTGGGCCACAGAGAGGGACAGTCAGAGCTGGGGTTGCCCCAAGGGCCCCAGCATTTTTGTGCCTACATCTAGAGTAGCAATTCGTATCTGAAGGGCAGTCTTAATTTATGTCCTATGGAAATGTTTTTTTATGTCATGACTGTTTTTGCCGAGACATTCAGAAAAAGCATGTTTCTTTGAAGATACAAATGTATCTCATAAGTAAAACTTACATCAAATATGAGTTATTCTCTTACTGTACTTTCAGTGTGGACAAGATCCTAGAATGATGTTTTTGGAGAAATTGCATGAAGTTGCTCCATTCACAAATTTAAAATCAGTAAATCTGGCAATAACTATGTAGCTAGCATGAGTGAAGTTATTAAAGCTGTTCATTTTGTTTGACTTACTGTGAAAATGAGTTTTAAGATTTGTATCATGCAATGTCACTTAGTTCCTATTACAGAGGTAAGTGGAAAGATCTCTCTTAGTCTTCTAACTTCCAAGCAAAAGAGTCCATCATTTTTGTAAGATCTGATTTAAGAACAAATAAAACCTGGGCTTCTCTGATCTGTGTCACTCACGCTGTCTCACTTGTTGCATGTTTTCTTTTGACTGCACAGTTTTTGTTACTGAAATAGAGTTTTGTTTATTTCCAATACTGCATAGTGTCTTCACCAGTGGCACTGCAAGGAAAAAGGACTTGTAATGAGTCATCACAAATAAATGCAAATAAGCAGTTTTGTTTCACTTTCTATATATTATGCACTGTAAGCCTAATGTGGATTTGAAGAACCATCTATGTGTATTGTAAAATTAAAGAAGTGCTGCATTAGGCAGTGATGATGAAAGATTTCATAATCCATTTTGCTATTCTTGTTTAGTTGTCCCCGGTCTTATCAGAAATAGTGTTTAGTGTAGGTTTTTCTCTAGAAATGGAGTAAATCCATGAGGTGTTATCAATGGCTGGACTAGGCTAGACAGCAGATCTCTTATTGTTTCACTTACATGTTCCTCAATTCCTATTTAGGAATTCTCCTGATACCAGATGATACACTCATACCTGCAGACTCTCTTCTGGATATGCCATTCAGGTTTGGAGGCACTCACAGACAGCCTGAGTTTCAGGAATCCCCTAGAGTCACCATGTACCAGAAGCCACCACATACTTTGAAGATTCATGAGGCTGCTCTGTGTTTTGATAAGCTCTTTGACACACTTTTGTCTGTCTTGCTGATCCTGCACTAAATGCAGTATTTTAGATTCAAGGACTTAGGCCACTGAAGAGTATTTTCAAGGAATTATTCTCATTTAAGCATAAATTGAGTAAAGTATATCTCTAACAGATGGATTCATAATGCCTGTTACTTTGAAGCTTTCAGGTGTTGACAGATGTATTAAAAAGGTGTCTTCTCACAAAAAAAGCATATTAGAGTCATACTATGATAAAACTTCAGTTCTTTCAAAATGGAACATCCAGGCATTAACAAACATTGCCTCAAAAAACCCTGCACATGAAACTGTTCACATAATGGTGAAGAATAGTTCTTTCTTCCTCACATCTTTTGAAAGCATGGTATCTTCGAGTTAAATAAATGATTAAGTGAAGTAAGTTTATCTCCCTATTCAGTTCTGCATAGGTTCTTATTACTGTTGTGCAGTTCTACATTCAGCATTGTAACTATCATATGTCATATGCAGTTTCTTTTCTCTCAGTCTCTAAGGAGAAATACATGAGCAGTGTAATGCTTCCCTTTGGTGGTTTTCTTTGAGGTGGAGAGTTGGTTGCACATATGCGCTGCTGGTTTTTTCTGTGAGAGAGGATATGCTCATAGAAATATGTCTTACACTTCAAGCAGAAAATGATAATTTTTGTGACAATCCATATTTCATCAAAACCATAAATTTAATTTAGTGAAGAAATAGAACTTCATGTAAACACTAAAGAAAAAGCTTTCATAAAGGTGAAAGCAGAGAGAAATTTTTCTTCTAAGAACATAGAGTAAGTAAATGCTTAAATGTGAATGTTGTTTAAATAAATTTCCCCTCCAGAACTCTCATCATCCAAAAACTGTAGGGTGGTTCAATCAGTGAAATTTATGCTCAGTAGAAGTAAAACATTCTAAAATGTAATGGGAATAAATCGTGCTCATGTATTTTCATGCTGAAAAATCTCAAAATTAAACAAGTTAAAGGAAGAGCATAAATAGGTAAAAGCAGGATTCTGCTTTGCTTTTTACACATTTTGAAAAAAAAATCATAATGTATAACTGCTACCACACCATAGTAGATTATGATCTAGTAATCTAAAAGATTACAGTCAGTTTAGTTTATTCTAAACTAAGTATTTAGTTTCTAAAGTAATTATGAGCATTGTGTAGTGTTTGTCAAATAAACATACAACTGTAAACAGGGTTTAGGTACCACATTCTCCCCAGTGTGAACAAGCTGGATATTTCTTTTGTATGGTACAAAGTATGCAGACAGGTGAAAAATAGTGTGACCTACAGGTCAGTGGCTTTGAGCTCCACTGGATGAACAGAGAAACACATCCCAAAACTGAAGATCCTTTGGTAAACATCCCTTCCTTCTGTCTGGCTGAATGTGGAATTCTGAGTACTTCAGCTGACCTCAACTGCCACAGGATTGCATAAACAAGAACTATGCAAAGGACTCCGCAACTCCCTCGCCCTATATTTTAATGCATGTTTCACTTAGACTAGTTTTATTAAACACACCCCTCACCTGTTCCTTTTAATGCTCTAGTGTAGAGGTCCTATTCTTTTCATGATACCGAAGTTAAGCTTAGAAAAGGGAGGAAAATGGAGTTTTTGTGTGCCTCCTATTAGATAAAATTTACCACTTTTCTCATAGTCAATGAATTTCTTTTTCTTCAAAACATGGAATAGACACTGTGGCAAAACAAAGAAACAAACAAAAAAATCCCCAAAACCCAAAGCACCAAAAAAGGCAACAAAGCACAACAATACAATAGAAATTAAAATACTGAATCTGAATTGGTATATTTTATACATGGAAATCCTAAACATCACAGGAGATCGTTTTGAAAGAAAGAAGCACTATTTCTTTTCTGAAGTAGCTTTGTACACATAAGACTTATTTTAACTGTCTGAGGTTACTCTAAGAGTATTTGCTCTTTTGACATTATCAGAGATGCTGAGAACAGCCTCAAGGTGAAGAATTTACCTTTAACAGATAAAACACCCTCTTCAAATAAAGCCAATAAAAGCACAATTAAAAAAACCCCAGATTTACTGTCTTGAATAATTTAGGGATATGTAGATTGTCAAAGAAACTTGGTTTGTTTTATTTGGTCTTTAATGATGTCCATCTGACCAGCTATTATGTAAAAAAAGGTCACTGACTAGATCTGCGTAAAAGACAAAAAAATTAAAACAAAAATCCCCTCCAGATTTAAGTAGTAACTTCAAACCAGCAGTGTTTTTCACAAAATATTCCAAGATGTGCTTAATGTATGTATTTATATATATTTATTAATGATCTTGAAAAGACAGTTCATGGCATCTAGGTGAGAGAACGAATCAGAAGACTTCAAAAAACTAGAAGGAGCCATATGACCAGTGAAATATAATGCTTGTAAATTAAAATGTAGACTGGACAAATTTCAAATAGAAATACAAATATTTATTTTCAAGTTTTAAATTACCAGCATCATGCCTGTAGAAAGCTCAGGGAGATGATATGCTTGGTAATAACAAACAAATATATTTGTTTCTCTGCACAATCAATGGAATATATTTCTAAGAAGTTACTAATGCATATTGGATTGAGGCTGACTTTTATCATTCTAAACATTATTGTGAAATGAAAATAAGTAAGGAGAGTCTGACTTGTTTAGGAGAATTGTAAGATATTGGAGAGAAAGACAACATCTTTGAGGAAAGAGATGAACTAGAGGCATCAGTTCTATACAAATAATAGTGAAAAAGAGAAGTTTTTATGAGGGGTTATTAGAAGGGGATAAGTCTATTTTATACTTGGTCATTCAAGACAAAAAAAGAAAAATACTGAATTTAGAGCTAGCAAATTAAAAAATGACAACAGGATATATCTCTTATATGACACCAAATGAAGTGTTGTAATTTAATGTAAAAAAAAATAGTGAGCCAAGAGCTTTGAAAGATCTTTAAAGAAGATATTTGGATGATTAATGAGAACATCCACTGATAATGAGATGACAACTTTGAAAAACACTGCATATAGACCTTTACAACCAAATTAATCAGAATTTAGCTGACGCAAGGAAAGAATTGCCTCTGCAGAAGGATCAGTTGCATTTCTTTATTTTGGAGGTCTTTTTCTAACTTCCTGTATGTGAGTATTGTCTGCTGCCAGACACAGGATTATACAGACTACTGATTTAATTCCACTGGTAAAGTGCTGTTCTACTCCCAACTAAGGCAACATTTATATATTTTGTCATAGGCCTTTACTTTTGATTGAGTTTGCTTCCAATTAGAGTATTTATAAGCATCTAGGTTTCTTTATTGTTAGCAATACTCTGAATGATACGGTTTCCCTTCATATCTTGGAAAAAGCATTTCCCACCCTCTAAACAATATTAATGGGACAAGTCATCACTTCATAAGTAATATAAATAAGAAAAATGCCCTGTATTGTTTATATGTGTTTGAGAAACCATTAAACCTTTTATATGTTGGGCAAACACAGTATCTGACATTTAAAAATGTACAAATATTTGGGCAAGAATCCTGGAAGACACTTGAAATTCAAGCAGCACTTATGCCTGGCTATCTTTAGGACATTTTCATTGTAGAAAGAAATGGCTTCTTCTATGGAATATGTGCAGTGTTTCAGGATTGAAGGAAGTTATGAAAGATGTGCACTTTCAATTCAAAGAGCCTTTTAAAAGAACACTGGGTTCTTTAAATATTCTTTACTGTTTTATAGACCTAACATGACCATTCAGATCCATAATTTTAACACTATGTGTGAGTTTTTCAGCTGTGTTGAGAACTCTAGTGGTTATTTCACTTACAAGTGTTTGTATTATCACAATTGTTTTTTTACCCCAAAATATTGTAAAGTAATCCACCCTTGAACTATTTCTTCCAGAGTACACAAATACTGTGGTCATATATATGTATTTTTTATATATATATTTGTTTCTAAAATGCACTGGCTTTGGTGAGTATTCTTATTGTGGGGATTAATAATCAAAAAAAGAAGGAAAAGAGTGAATCAAATGCTAACCTGAAAAATCAGGTCATCATGCCCTGAAGGGTATCAGATTCAGGCCTTGAAGGGCAGCACTTCCCAGTGGTAGGATCACTCACATAAGTTCCTGCCACTGGATATGACTGAAATCAATGTAGATAGAAAGCAGAAGTAATTCCATAATTGCTTGGATACTACTATGGCACAAACTATAAAATCCCTAATTAGAGAGATAGGGAGGTTGATCTTCGATACATGTGCTGACTGAAGTCTGCAGCTGTCACTGAGCAATTAACCTGGAGTTGTACCGGGGAGCCCTCTGGCTGCCCTGGGCTTGCTCTGGGCTGCCCAGGGCTTCAGTCACACTGAGCATCAACATCTTAAAAGCAGCTCCTCTCTTACTGTATGAGTAAAACACAGTGTGGAGGTAAAAGCTCGTACCCTGTCAAAGAAAAGGGCAGAAAAAAAAAATACACTCCCCCAAACACCTTTCTACCACCAAACTTCGCCTCTGGACTGAGGTGGCCCGTGCTGTCAGGTCTAGCGAAGGAATGAAAAATTGGAATTTGTGTTTAATGAAAAGGCATTGGAGAGCTTAAACTCACTATGAAACTAGGAATCCCTTTGAGTTTTTTGTATAACATCAAATGAGAAGGGTCAGAGAGAGTACAGTCAGTTCTTCTGGAAAGGGTTCAAGGAAAAAAAAATCAATTCTCTAGCCATCTGTAATCCTCTATCAAAGTATAATTCCTGAAATACACCTGTGTAGGTCACACATACATTATGGTCAGTCATGAGAAGAGCTAAAAAATCAGGAAAACTATTCTGATGCTTGCTATGAGAAGGCCTTCCATTAAGCTTAATATTCTGTTAGTTGATACAAGTCTGATTAAGATAAATAAAATAAACTCTAGATATATGTCTATACTTAGCCACCTAACACCATTTGAGATACCTCTCTAAGGGGAATAGGTGCCAGGCAGGACAATAATTTGTGAAGCTGTTGGTATCCAGAGATAGCTGGAAGGAAGATATAACTATTGCGTGCTTGAGCATAGTCAGCATGAAAGGAGGCATTAACAATTCTCAGCAGTAATATCTCTCTGATTATTAGTGTGTCTTTGCTAACTTTAGTCAGCCATGAAGAACATACTTAATGATGGTGAGATGGTACATAATGATGTAAGTCTGAAATTTTTAATAGAAATTCTCTGTATGACAAATGATGTATTAACTTTAACTTGGACTGAGTCTTTAATATCTTGCCCAGTGAAAGAATCTCAGGACTCTTATGGGTAGGACCAAATTTACAGCCAACTTTCCCATAATATGAAAAGATGAATTAGTTTTTAGAGTTTCCTCAGTTGGATCTTACAGCTGGTAAGGAAATTAGAAAATTTTGAGGGGTGAACAGCCTTCCAAATCAATGTATATAAGTTTTACTTTCCCAAATATACCAAGAGACTAGAGTGGTAGTTGTTGCAGTCTGTGCACTGAAAATTGTATTTCACATAATGTGCAGTTGAGAATAATATCAAGAAGGAAACTTTTTTGCCTAATTTTTTTCTTTCCTTTAATAAAATATTAGGAAAATGCACTTCTTAAACAGACATGAACTTTACAAAACTGGTGCCTCAATATTCGTGTAATAAATATTTTTTAATATTGCATTTGCAAGGCTTGTGTTCAACTTCATTGATTCTGTTCTAAAAATCAGAATTGCGTGTTTATTGTCTGTCTGCACTTTCTGGGTTGTTTGCTATCATTTGCTAAATGTGTGGACAAAAAAGACTTTCCTAATTGGCAGCCAAGTATTCTACTTCTGAGATGCAAAAACCAAGACTAGTGTTTTACTGACTCACATATCATGCTAATGGACCTCCCCTTTGGCACCCTAAGCATATTAGAAATAGCTGGTTTGCCTCTAATTACACTGTTGTAATCGCACAGTACATAAGGAAAATTGAGTAAGTGGTTTGAATACTGGCAGTATAGAATCTGGTTCACTTTCCCATTGTCTTGTCGGAGCTGTGATGAAACTAAGAAATAAAATGAATATTGTACAGAAGTTCATGTGATGTAGCTGACTAAAAGCAGAGAACACGGTTGAACTGATGCCCCATGTTACATAACCAAAGAGAGGAAAGGTACACATTAAATACAAAACCAAAATCTGAACCTAGCAAATAACGTTAGGCTGTTGAAAAAAAAGGAAGTTCCAGTGTCTGTTCCATGTATGGGAAAGAATGCAAACATGCTTAAATTTACCTCTGAAACAGAAAAAGCCAATCCAGACACAATCTTACCATAGGCCATTGCCAAGCCTAATAAAATCCCTAAAGACATCAGCCAGCATCACAAGCCTATGATAAACAAATTATAGGCACGAAAACCATTATTACTATAAAACCATTGAGTTGTATGTCTTGAGCAGATTTTAAGATGGCTTTGTTTTTTTCCAAGCACGTGTTTAAGGCAAATAGTCTGAATACGAATGGATATAGTGTTGCATTTATCAGGGCCTTAGCCTAAAACAATAGCTGCAATATGTTTTATGAGCTCCATTTCTCAAAACTATGTCTTATTTGCAAATATCAGGCTTGAAGGGCACACAGACGTGGGGAGAGCCCTTCCCAAATCTTTGTTCACGAAGTTTGGCCATACATACTGTTTCAGAGTACCAACACTGACCATTTTTTCAGTAGATTTCATTTCTTATCCTAAGTTAGTTACCATAGCAGTTAGTCAGTGGTAGCTAGCAGATTAAAGATATTCAGTTGCCCAATCTGGGGGTTTTCCTCCCTTAATTTTACTTCAGGTGATGCACCATTCTTGTGGGAGATGCTGAAGCAGGACAACTGGGGACAGTAGGCAAAGGGTACATCTTACATGTCCCGGACAGGCTGAGCCACTTCTTGACTTTTGCTTGCTGTTGTAATGCATTTCAGGCTCTCAAATATTACACTTTTGAGGGAATGGTGACTTCTGTTTGCAGCTGCCAGAAAAAAATGCCCTTTGTTTGCAGCCTGTCAATAGAATGACCTTTCCTTCTTGCCAATTTATGCTCAAGAAATACACGTGATTGTTTTTCCTTTGCTGCATGCTTCAAGAATCTTCCAAATTTGTTTGATCAATGGTTCAGAAGCTTTCAAATTGACATGAGAAAATACACATTTTTGCAGACTCATTTTCAGTTGGACCTGTAGCAACTGAAATTGGAGATCAGTGAGAATTAATCTGTACTTAAGGAAGGAAAGTTGCTGAATTTCTATAAATGCTTGCCTATGACACATATCCAGAGTTATGTAAGTAGACTGCCATTTATGCAAACTGCTTTGGCAATATTTATATTTGTATTCAAATCTTTTCTCTTGTGAAAATAAATCAAAACCTTGTAATTGCCTATCAGACAATAACCTGCACTTTGGAATGTGTATGTCTACCTCAAAGGCAACAACAGGCTTCAAAAGCCACTTTCAGGTTTTGAGAGTTGATGTAGCCAGCAATGCTTTCTTCCTGCTATGTTCAAAGTAGATGATGACTTTGTCTTTAAGGAAACAATGCAGATGCAGCCTGATTTCATATAACTGCAAAAAAAAAATTAAAAGGAACCTTTAATTGCATCATCTGTGTGACTATGTGGCAGATATAGGTGTATTTGACTGACTTTTGCCTGTACTCCCTGTTCCCTGGAAATCACAAAGCCATGTTAGCATGGTATTGCATACAAGCTCCAGACCTTTGCTAAAAAGAATGTATGTTATCCTGAGAACATGTTGCAAGTTAACATTGTCATACTTCTTCTTATCTGCATCTGATCTACACTCAGACTTCTGGGAGCAGAGTAGACCTCCTACCATTTTCTTTTCTATCTCTGAAGAGAAGTGAAATGCAAAATTTGCATTAGGTCTTCAGAACTGCTCCACATTGACAGGAGAGTTCACATCAGCAGTATCAGTTACGGACTTTTGCACTGGGAAATGCCCAAGACTATATACATTGGAAGCTTATGCACAATGGTATGCACTTGCATAAAGGCAATGAGTTATGTCAGTTCTGTATACCTTAAGTGCCTTTAAGAAACACATCTTAGAAATCACTGCCTGCACTACCATGCATATTCTTTGAGAAACAAGAAAAAGGGGCCATACTTTTAGGTGATTTTAGAAAATGCTGCTTGTTTGAGTGGCACAACCCCTGTCCACTGATGTGCCTGACTCCTGCTGGATTTTAGCAAGCAGCATGCTGGTTAGAGTCCCATGTGGTGCACAGGATGGATTACTTGCCTAATTTGCAAATTCAGGAGCCAAAGTTGCATTACATGCACTACATATTAATTGACCAGCATTTCCCTATTGATTTCAAGTCTAAAAATCTACATAATGGAAATTTCATGAAAACTATGGCACATGCAGAACTCATAAATCTCATTGGCTCACAAGTGGTGCATTATACATCAAAGCCAGAGCAGTGACAAACAAAGGGGAAGTCCCTTAGTCCAAAAGAAAAAAGTTGGAGAGAATTTTAACCAGAGTAGCATGTATGAGAAGCAAATGTAATGGCAGGGTAATCTGTTATGCTGTGGTAAGTTTGGATGGTGTCTCTGCGCCCTTAGTAGCCTGTGACCAGCAGTTGTATTCCTCTTGCCCTACATGTGGTATCTCACAGAGATGGACTTCTCTAACTCTGCTTCTCAGCTGTGTTTTGATGAGAGCCATGCTGCTGTAGCCTTCTGCCCTCTGGCAGCTTCATCAGGACCTCTTCCAAAAGCATCTTAAAATATTATCAGCTTACTCAGTAATATAGAGGTCAATGTTGTTTTCAGCCAAATATGTATTTAACATAGGCTAAGTAAACCTTTGCTTTTAGGCAGTAACAGCTTTGATGCAGTAGCATCCTAACTCTCCATTCTTCTTCACTGAGTCAATGGTCTATTGCTGCTGCTTCTGTGAAATGTGTTCTGGTAGCCTTAGCTGCATAAACTCTTAGCTGAAATTGCTTCCTCGCAGCAAGCATTTAATCAAGGTTGCTCCTCAGCATTTGCTCTGTAAGAAGGCAGCAAGCCCTCCTACAGATAGGGAAAGATCTTTCCCGGAAGGTGCAGGGATCACCCTTCAGCTTTTTGTTGTGGCCTTAGAGGTGAAAGTGTTGCCTGAATTGTGAATTTTTCTCCTTCACTGCATATCACTGGAAAATGTCAGTGATTTAAGACCCATCTTTGAGTGCAGAGTGCTCAAACAAATATGGTCTGTTGCATTAGGAGGCAATTAAAGACATTGCTCAACTGTTAGTTACTGGTTCTTGGGTATGAACTGATGAAAGACAATGCAAGGATTTCTAATCCCTGAAGCTGACTTTGTTTTAAACAGACAGGATTACTTGGATGACAGGGAGAGGAACAGTAAGTAAAGAGGTAGTAAAGATCATAACCCTAAACAACTCCCAGTTGCACTTATTAAGATTACAGTCTTTCCTCCTTCCCCCTCTCTCAGCATACACATATCAAGACATGCCTTATTGAAGCAAGTGTTGGTCAAGTGTTGTCTACTTATTAATGGCATTTGCCCATACTGCTACTCAGAGCTACATGGCACTACAGAGCTGTCATGTTTGTACCTAGTGTCAGGCCTTAAGAAGGGGCTTTAAGATAGAATACAAGGGGATGAGACACATATCAGGTGTACCCTGAGATATGCTACAAGATGCTCTCTCTACTAACTTAAAATCCTTTAACACCTTCAGGGCTGTGACTTGAGCTCAGGCTCTGAACAGCTTGGATGTGAGGCAGAAGCAGATGTCAGTGGATGGAGAAAAAGGATATACCCATAGTGCAAAAAGGAGCATGGTTCACATAATAGTAAGATCTGCATAGAGTCATCCCAATCTCATTAGGCTTGCTGAGATGAAAGGCTTATTAGTTTGTGAACATTGGCTTCCTTTCATAGGCAGACTGCTTCCTGAGGCCAAACCAGTATGCTGGCACATGTGCTACACCATATTGTCATACCAGCTCATTTGACAGAGTTCAGACATTCATGCACTCCTCCCCTTGTGCGCTGTAGCTCTATTTTAGAGAGCTGGGAGGGTTAAGTAATGACTGAGCAGTGGTTTGTGACACTAGTACATGCATGTTGTTGATAAGCATCTATTATCCTGCCCTTACTATCTTTAAAATTGTACTTCTAGATGAATGTAGGTTTCCAGAGCTGGTAGATATTAGACAATAGCCAGATGACTGCAGGAATAGTCGCTTTCTGTAGTACAAGACAAGACACATTTGGCCACGGATATAACTTCTTTTACAAGTTGAGAATCATTCTTTCCCAGCTCACATTGATGCTCTCAATAGAAAGTGTAGGTGCATTCATCTAGACAAAGTGGTCTTCCATCAACACCTCTCTTAATGAAAGATCCATATTACTGTTAATCTCATGACAATGCATAATTTTGGAACAATTTCTGGATGTTTACTTTACTTTTATTTATAACCTTGCATATGTTTATTATGCTTGGGCCTCTTCATTTGTTAGACAGCACTATTTGGAAGTCCATATACTAACAGCCACGACTTCAGCAGTCAACTGCTTGATTACTTTCTTCTTAGGAACTAGATAGAATACCTGCCTGTTCAGCAATAGGAGATTCTATTTCTACCATTTTAAGTAGGCTAGAAGCGCACTGTACGTGAAAGATCACAAGCCAAGTAAATCCATGGAGTCTGAAATCCACATACTGAGCCACTAGACACATTCCCACATTTCTCAAATGCTCTTCTTCCAGTCCCATCTGTCCCCCTGAAGACCTTCAACCCAGACAGGTAGACTGTACTCCTACTGCCTATTTCCCTCATTCCTCTTAAACCAGCTCCATGTCTAGATGGCATTTTGCCACCCCTAAGCTGAGCATTACTATTTCAAAATTTTAGTTCTTCCTGCTACTGATAATGAGTTTTGGATCATGAATAGGGTCAAGTATGTGTAATCTTTTTGTCTGGATCTTAATCACAATACTGTTTTTCATTTGTTGTGTTATTTCTTCTTTTTCCTCTTCTCATTATTTGGTCTCTTATCTTTCCTTCTCTTGTGCAAAATTAAAATAGAGATTGCTTCAGAACTTTTAGAAAACTTTGCAAATAAAAAAAACCAAACCAAACCAAAAATACCCCCACACCCTAAAAATCTTTCCATATTGTTAATTTCACATCTGCAAAAGCACATACAAAAACCCTCTACCAAGCAGATATGAAAACCCTCCACCACCCACCTTTGGACAATAAATATCATTACGGCAAACAAGCGTGAGTTGTAGGAGCTGAAGAAATCAAGATGCGCTTTTGACAGGTTCATTTGGCAGTGTAGGAGGTATTCTACAATTCTAAAAATATGTTCTGTTTTCACAGACATTTTGAGATGTCTTTAAGTTCTCTTACAGAAGATGGCCCAGGGCCCATATGGTACAAGTCAATCTGACAGATGTTATATAATAATCTTTCTTGATTAAACGAGTACAAGACATTCTCTTCTCACCAACCAAAGAACAAGCAAGAGAGAACACATCCATTCTGAAATTAAGCATCACCAACTAGATAGACATGATAGAGCTAGAGACCTTGTTATAAGGAACATTCTGATCACTGTTGGGAAACTCTTGTCCCTCTATGTCATGGGAGGAGTCTGTTAGAGATAAGGAAGAAAGGGGCATATTACAGAACTGCTAACCATTTAATTACTTTGCACAGAGAAACTGAAAGCAAATAATTTATAAAGAAAATTTGCATGGCATTTCTTGGGAATAGGAAAGTTCATAAAAAGTTTTGTATTAGACATTGCAGAACTAGCAGTATGTTTTGAACCATATATATATGTACACATATATATTTATAAATATATTTTGAATATGCTAACTATACATATAAAGAATATATTGGAACATTTTCCCAAGGGAATTTACTGGAGAGGTCTTGAGCATGCAACATCTTCTAGTTCATTAAAAACAGTGAAAAATAAAAAAGAAGTCTTCAAGCTTCTCTTTAAGTTATTCAAAGCTACATCTGAATCTCCAAAGCTGTTGAAGAGAAGGAAAAGGATGTAATGAGGCTGTGTCTATACTGTCAAGAAAAAAAAAGACAATTTAGCTCTGAAACATCTGTTCTGATCATCTAAATTGAATATGAAAGAAAGAAACCCCAAACTGTAACTGCACAAAAATCTTCAAGCTCTAGCACAAAGACACTTGATTTTCTTATACCAAATAAGCTCATGAAGACTGCAGTTTGCTTTTTCACTCACTTTTTGAGTTGTTAAAATTGTTTTAAATATTTAAATGTATCTTATGTGTGTAGAGCCTCAAAACATAGTGTTATGATGTGGACCAAATTTTGAAAACCTGCTTTTTGGGTGTGTTTTGCTTTTATTAGTAGTTGTGTGGGGATGTCTGCAATTCATTGCTGTCATGAATAATTTTTTACAGAACTGGATCTTTAGTGTAGATCTAGTAAGACTGAAATCAAAGGGCTTTTTATACCCTAATGCTTTTATTAATCTAAAACTTCGTTACTTTTTAGGACTTTTTTTCTGTCCTCCCTTTCAAAACAGTTAATCATTCTATCTTATTTAATTGGTAAAAAAAAAAGAGTATGTTTATGCAGCAACCTCGGAGACTGAAGACGGGACAAGAAAAACTTCAGTCTAGTGATACAGCTCTATATCTGTGTCAGGGTTGTTAGTCACTCTCAATTTCATGTTATTTATTCTGATGTAAATGCATTTAAACATGTAGGAAGAGTCCCATTCATTTTATTGGTCTTGGCATGCTTGTCTAAGTCTCAGCTGAAGCAACGACCTTCTGTTCATCTTGTACTAAATTAGACTTCATCTTATTGTACCAAAACTCCTGGGAACTAATTACAAGTCTATTTTTATGGTAAAACAAGCATATTAAAAGTTTACAAATTGGGTGTATGTTTACTTTCCTTAGCTCACATTCTGTGCTCTGGAGTATTATTCCCACATGTAAACAACACTGCAAATGTAAACTGCCTAAGTGGCTTCCCTGTTGTCAGAAACAGCTGTTCAGTGTGGTAGTTACTTTACCTTTTTTCAAAAACTGATACTAAGCCTCCTGAACTAGTTCTCCTTCAAGACAGTAGCAAAGAAGGATACTGTAATAACAATTTTCTTTATTGATTTTTTTTTAAAATTTTGCTGCCAGTTATTTGTGTCTTGATTTTGTCAGGGGATAACTCTGGTTCATTTCTCTGCTACAATGGCAGCAGATTAGAAATTTGTATAAAGAAGAAATGAGTTTTTAAGTGGGAGAGGAAAAATACAGAATTACGAGTTGAAGTATAGTGATGGCATGAACACACAAATATTAGAGATAAAGTAGGGTGAGGGAGCAATTCCTTAAACACATGAGTTCTAAACTAGTAGGAATTGAATTGATAGAAATCTTGCTGAGTTGGGAAATGTTACCTTTAGGCAGTAGAGTTTTCATGTGTTGGATTTGTGGGGTTGAGGAGATGAAAATGACTGAGAAATATTAAAGATCTTGAAACTGTTCTGAAAATTACCCTTGGTGTTCAGGATTCATAGAGAAATCTTACAACTGAATGGCAGTTTAAGTGTTGGTATGTTTTATGCAAAACAATGTTTTTTAAATTAAAAAAGTGGAACCCTTAGCATTTTAGCTGAAAATAGCTTTTCAAATGCAGTGAAACAAGTATGAATGATTTCAGATATGTTCAGAATATTTGACATTTCATCTGTCTAGCTGCCTGTATTTTTTCCAAGCTCCTTCTCCTGCTAATTCAAGTATATGAACGTAAACATGGAACTTAGGATTCTATTAAGCTGTTTATTTTTTGCATTTCACAGATATTGAGGGTAATTTTAGAATTATCTCCTTATACCAAGATGTTTTGTGGAAGTTTTTCATATTTGCTTAAAAGGAGCTTGATTTTATTTTTAGTCTTTTCATAATATTGTAATTTAAAAATGAGTTTTCAATAAAGACAAATAGCCATGTGCTTTTCTTCACTATTTTTCTCTTCATCCTATATCTTTGCACACTAGGAGTGGTACAGCATCTTGGTTTTGTTTCTTCCACCCTTAAATATCTACACAGTGCTGTCTGTTGTTTGGCATTCAGTCAGCTCTTGAGTTTTATCATAAAGAATTTGTCAATTGTTTCAGCACCAATACTTTGATGTCATATTCTGCTGTTCTCTAATTTTGACTTACAGAATCTTTCTACTTTACCTTTGGTATTGTCATATTCATGAGCCAAGGAGCTTGCATATTTAGTTGTGTCCTCCAATACCACTACTGCTCCAGTTGAAGGTGAAGATGAAAAACAATGTGTTTCTTGATACTAAACTTCAAGGGGACCAGTTACCTTTCTTTTCTTGTTTTTTTTCCCATCCCCCCAGTCCTTTTTATAAAAAACTGATTGAACAGTGTGCCCAGGTGGCC
>VWZD01006726.1:376152-386586 GCA_013396695.1 Sakesphorus luctuosus | reverse complement strand
CCCAATGCCAGAGCCCTCACCTGTAGCTTATTAACAATAATTACATCGTGTTTCCAGGTGTGAATCCGTAACGAAGATGCAGCAGTAGGGCATAATGTAAACTTTTTGACTGGTTTTGAGGGAGAAAGGGAAAGAAAGTGCAAGAGTCTGATCAAAGTAAAACTCATCAAGTGGAATACCTGCCTGATCGCTTGGTGGTATTTTTTAATTACTTAGAAAGGCAATTTTTCTCATGAACTCCTGGAGTAAAATTTTATCCTATGTCAGGATTGTTGAGGACCCTTAATGTGCAGTTTGGTCGCTGTTCATGGAGTGAGCCGTCTCTCCCCGCGCCGCAATTCCCGTGCAGTGCCACTAGATGTCCCGTTTTCTATAAGGTTTATCCTGCTTTCGGAGTCCCTGGTGCTGGTTTGCGTTCGAAATACGGGAAGGGATTTCAGCAAGTCTGCGTTTACATTATTCGTGTCTTCACTTCTCCTTTGACTGTTAACATTTTTGAGAAATTGGCTACCGAGAGTGGTTTAACCAAAATTCCTGCAGTGACTGGGAATGGGAGTCTGACAAAATGCAGGCATCCATCTTTTTGTCTCAGTATTCAGCAGAATAATTTGTTGTAAGTTGGTGTTGAACTGCTGTATAGCAGTGCTGCTGTACTGGGATGTACGTCCTAATGCAATCCTTGTACAAAACCCAAGCCCTTGGCTCTGTAGCTGGTCAGAGCTGCTCAATGGGAGGTATTTGGCATAAAGTACTTTTTTTATGGATTCCTTTGATTTAAAAGTAATTCTGAGGCACAGCTATGCTTGAATCGTGCTGTGTGTCACATCACTGAGCAGGTCTGAGCAGAGGGCTTGTGGATTATGCTGTGAAATACCACCAGGGCACGTTCAGGTGGTGACACTCAATGCTGCCTTTATGCAGATTATAAACACTAGGGCTCCAAAAGTAGGCAGGCACAAACCAAAGGACTGTTTCTTGATCCTCCTGCCATAAGCCCCTGGAAGTCTGTCCTGAGGCCTTTGTATTAGTGCTGGAGCTGTATCTGCAGCTCTGCCTTGCAGAGCCAGGATGTGGGGCAGGAGGTTTTGCTTGCCCTTACAGACAGTGCAGATGGAGGCTGGTGTTGCTGTGAGGTCTTTGTTTCCTGGTTTCCCCTGTGTTTGGAGGCACAGCAGCTGATACAAATCCTGGGGCCTGAGGTGTTGCCTCTTATTGCAGTAGCTCAGCCAGGTGAACACTCACAACCCTGAAAAGGAAGCCCTAATTAGCCATGAATATTTATTTTGGCTGAAGGCAAAGAAGGCAATTTAAGTCTGCAGCTGTCTCCAGCAAATAATAGAACACAGGGAAGCAAATAGGTTAGCTATTAAAAGGCTGAAATGCATCTGCTGCTGTTTGGCAGCTTGGATGCCAAATTTGAGTGTGCTGATTTGCCTGGTGCCGTTGCAGGGATGTGAGTGCACCACCACCTTTTCCTGCAGCCCACAGCCTGCAGCCCACAGCCTGCTTCTGCAGTGCCTCAGGGGTTTGACAGGGTTGGAGGGATCAGGGCAGGAAGTTCTCCCCTTTTCCTCCTCCCCAGTCCAGAGCTGGGAGGTGTGCAGTTACACAGGAGCAAGAATTGCTCAGTAGAGAAAAGCTTTTGGTGCTCTCCAACATCAGTTTCACTGCTCTGATGCTACATGCAAATAGCCCACGGGTTAGTGAGGTCTGGATATTTCTCTTTGCTCCTTCTGGGAAAATGATTTGAGTGGCTCACTTGTGGCATCTCATTCCTTCTTTGCTCCATGCTTGAGTTTGGGTGTTTTTAGGGGTTTGATTACTCGGGATATGGTCACATGAGTGATGTTGCAGGCAAGCCATGAAAAGTCATTCAATCCACTGACTGGAAACAGATCCAACAAAATGAGGAGCTGAAGATATGCAGGGAGGAGGCAGGCAATGACATTTAACATCAGGCAGTCTGTGGTTGCCCTTGCAATTGTGCTTGTCCTGCTGCATCTGAATGCCAAGAGCCGTTCCAGATTTTGGGCTGGGACACGTGGCAGTGGTTACATGCACACTGCAAAAGCAATTCCAACCTGGAAATACAGGATTTAGAGCTTTTATTAGTTCTTGTGTTAGTGCTTTTTATTAGTTCATCAAGGCACTTTTATGAAGAATATTCTTTCAACTGTAACACTCCTGGAAAGAGAGACTTAGGGTTTGTTTCATAGTAGCCTAATAGTGGCTCTTGGAAAGGACAGCCCCTGGCTTCCAGCTCATCCTTCTACTCTGAAAAAGTTAGCAGTACAAAAAGCTGTCAATATGATCAGGAAAGCCAAGTTTACCTTTTTGAATAATAGCTCAATAGAAGTTAGTGCTGGTGGTGGGGAGTGGGAACACCTTTCAGTAAACAGAAGTACAGTTTTCATCAGGATGTAATTTATTACTGTGTTCTGAGCCCTAACCTGGCTCTAGTTTACCTAAAGCTCTGCTGTGATTACACTACTTAAAGTTCTTGTTTTGCTGTGTTAGTCATTTTATGCTTGAAAACATGTATTAAGGTAACAAAAACGCCACCAAAAAGGAGATGCAGAGGCACTAAGGCTTTTTAGAGGAATCTTACCACAGAAGTTTCTCCAAAACTTACAGCTTGTTTTCAGGCAAACACAGGTAGTTTAGAAAAAATAGAAATATTCTATCACACAGCCAGCTCTTAAAAATATGATGGGGGTAAGAAATTTAAACAATGTCCTATTTTTGAACAGTAGGACCAGCAATTCATGGAGGAAAAAAAAAACCTTGTGCCTGGCAATGATCGGAGTGGGAACAGCAGAATGCTAAGAAATGCTATTTAAAAGTGTCTGAATATTTTCTTGAGGCAAGGGTTGGAGTTTAGGCTATGGCAGACCCTTCAACCTTGTATGAGGCCAAGTGAGAGGTTTGTGGAATTTTTTCCTATACGGGACTATTCAAAAAGTTTAATGTTTGCATGGCTTTGTCCATGTATAAACCTTTGTGTGGTTTGCTCACCTGTTAATGTTTCAGAATTAAAGAAATGGAGCAATTTTAATCCAGAGTGTCTGTTTCTGGGTGTACATTGGTAGTGACTTATCAGGAGAAATTAAAACACACTTTACTTACGTGCTGGCAGTTTAGGTGGATTTGTCCTAGTTCAGGTATCAAAACACATCATACAAACCAGGAAAGGAGCTTTAGAGGCCTTGAGCTAAGGGCTAAAATGTCTCTTGTGTTTACAGCGGCACTAAGCACCCAGTGCTGGGGAATATCTGGGAAGGGATGGACAGAAAGACTGGAATTAAGTTCCTAGAGCAATCACTGAAGCTCTGTAAGACCCTGGTGCCTCCAGATAAAACTGTTGGGTTTCCTGATGGTGGTGTGGGCTCCACACAGGCTGCAATAGAAGCACTCTGTTAGTCAGGGGGGTTGGCAAATAGTTGCTTAGAAGGTCAAGATCAACTTGTTTTAGAAACTTAAGGAAAGGCTGAAGAGAAAGCAAGTCCATGTATGCTTTGTTTGGTTATTTCTTCATAATCAAACTCAAATTTTGTGAGCCTAACTCTGCTCTTATGGGAATCAAGGCCTGTGCTGTTTCAGCTAAGAACAGCCACAAAGAGTGTGGAGGTGCTTCTTATCCCGGCACCTTTAGAATAATTTATGGGTTCTTTTCTTCTTCATCTGTCAATAGGTAAACCAAGGAGACAGTTTTCAGTGACACTGAGGTCCTTTGGCAAAGCCAAGAGAGCAAGAACAAAGCAGAGCAGAGTCAGCAGCTTGTGACTTGAAACCTGGGTTCAGTTACCAGCCATGTGCTCTGGCCTTGGGGAAACCACTGAGCCTCAGCTTACCTGGATTCTCTGTTTGAAAATTAAGATAATGGTGTTCCTGTATCTCAAGGCTCTCAGGAGGGTGCTAATGCAAGGCCCCTTGATGAGAAAGAGGTCTTGTTACAGGACCTCACTTTAGAAGTACTTTAGGGAACAGTAAATGCAAAGCCCACACGTGTTTAGTGATGTTATGCCAGCTCATTTCAGCTAAACTTCTCATTTCTCTTGTCCACAGAGAGGGAAACAACCACTTAGAGACAATTTTTATTTTCTCCTCTCAGATTTTTCAAATTTCCATTAAGGTAACAGAATTCAATTATTTTTCTCTCCACTCTTTTTCCCTAGATAGAACTAATGTACTGGTGGTTAAGGGAAATATCTTTCTGAACGAGCATTTATTACTCTGCATAGTAACTCAGTGTTCTCCCAAAGGTTTGCATGGCTCTTAAAATCTGCACCCAGTGCTTCAAGTTCCTGGATGGGGGACAAGGCAAGTGTTCTGCTCATATTAGTGGGCTGTGCCCTCATACAGCATTACTGTGGGGAAGTGTCAGAGCACAAAGCCCAAGGGATTTGCTCAAGATAAACTGTGGGGCAGAACAGCTGGAAATGCAGAAGTATCACCAAAGCTCCTGGGTCCATTTCTCTCCCGTTGCTCCAGAGGAGGGGTCTGTATCACTGGTCATTAGGGATGTAAATTGTGTTTCTCAGGATGGATTGGGCAGCCTGGAGATCAAGCCCTGCCTTAGGGTAGTGTTGCAGAGCTGTCCTAGTAATCAAGGTTGGCATCAGGTCTAAGGCATGTACTAGAATCTGGCTCAAGTGATTTGTCTGTGCTTGAACTGAGATTGTTGCATTGATGACATCCTTGTGATGTGTCTTACTCTAAAGACAATTTCAAATAAGCCTTCACCTTTTCTCACAATTTCAAATAAACCTTCACCTTTTCTCACTAAATGAAAATACCATAGTTTTCCAGTAAGATGAATTCAGCTGCCTGATGCTGTAACTGGCTTTTGAATGCTCTTACCTCCTATAACATTTTCATGTTGTACTGGTGTCCCAGGAGAAATCAAAAATCTGACAGAGTGCTGCTCTGTAATGGGTTGTGGATTAGAAGGAATGAATCACTTACAGGAAGTTGCCTTTGCTGGAACATAAGCCAATATTTGGTCTCCAAAGCAACTCTCAAAGTGCTTTAAAAAAATCTAAACCACAAAATCATCTACTTTGTACTCTTGGCCTGTCCTTCAGCAGCCCCCTGATGGCAGAACATGCAGCATGGAAAGAATTCTGTAAACTTTCTGTCAGCATTGAAATATGAACTTCTTACCCTGCCTGTAGACCAGTAAAACCCTCCCATCTTTTCCCTTATTTAGTAGTGTTAATGCTTATTGTTCTCCCCACACCTTCCACCCAAGGTGCTGGAGTGCAGCACAAAGCTCTCCACGTGTGTGAACTGTTTGCTGTCCTGGAGTAGGAACAGAGGGAAAGGAGGCATTGGGAAATTGCCATCTACTGGCACCAGACTGGAACAAACTCGATTTCTCCCCTGTCAGTGTTAATCAAAGCATGAACTTGAAATGGCTCTGGTTTTCCTCCCCTCACCTTTGCTTCTGACTTGTAGTTCATCAGGTAGGTTTGACTGTTTTACTTCCAAAGAGGCACTGAAGTGTGGACAAGCATTTGAGATTCCTCTTCAGTTATAACTCCATAAGGAAACTGTCTGCTCCATGAATTTCCCAAGCCTCAAAATCTCTCTCGGCAAACCTATTGCACTTCACTGCCTCTGCAATAGGATTTCTTTAAAATAAAATATTTTAAGTAGGACACTAACAGTCCTTGGCCTTTCTATATCATGTGAGAAGTGCTTTAATGTGATTCCTGTGCTCCCACTCTGTCAGATACATTGAAGGACCTTTCCCTTTTCAGCAGCTGTTGGATACACAGCAGAGCAAACTTGCCTTTAAGGTGGGCCTTGCTGTTTTATTCTCTTCTGTGATGCATTTGAAGGTAGCTATGTAGTTGTGTCATAGCTCAGAGATAGTACTGGTAGCAAAATGATGTATGATGCTTTTGGGCAGGAGAGGAGGACACCCACTGGAAGACTTTTGGTAGAGCAAACCATCCCTCTTTGTATTTATTTGTTTTTTAAGAACTGAAGTTATTGGTCTTTCCATGATTTAGCAGCCTGCTGTTGGCATCAACTGCAAGAGGACATGCTTTTGAAATGAACTGCTTTTGTGCTGACTTTTCATCCCTTAAGACTTTACATTATTCCTGCAAAAACCTGCAGATGTGTTTTAGTGCTACAGCCAGACCTTGAAAACACTTTGCAGTCCCTCGTTGGAAACTCCATATCGAGTCATTTCACATACCTGCTGATTCCTGTGCAGTTACAACTGCAACAGCTCTGTTGGGTAACTCTTGTGTGATGGGCATTCTGCACTCTATAACATGGTCAGCACTCAGGGAAAATTTGCTTGCTTTTTAGATTTAAATAAATATGTCTAGACCTACTTGCACATCTGAGTTTCACACACTGGTGAGAAGGTTTGCTGAGATGGTGGTGCTTTGGGTAGCCCATGCACACCAGTTCTGTCCTCTGTAACATGCAGTCCTGCCCCCCAGGCTCTTGAACTGAGGCAGAGAGGTTGCACTGAGGTTTGGGATTTGGGGCTTTTCAGCTTTCCGGCTGCTGAACACTTCCTGGTTCCTTCATCAAGGCCCATTCAGCCTCAGTGTGATATTTCAGCATTTCCTCTTCCATTGAAAATGTGACTTTGGGACCAACCCCAGAATTCACTCTGTGTGGACAAGATCTCTGCCTTGAAGTGCACTGGGAACTGATGGATCCTGCTTGCCAAGTCTCAGTATGTGCCAGAGCTAAATACATCATCAAGGTACTGCCTCTCTGTTTCTCATACTTAATTGCTATTTATCATTCCAGGTGTTTGCAGTGCTGTGTTATGGAAGATCTGGAAGTGCACTGTGCCAGCAGCAGCCCTGGAAAGCAGACTGTTACATCCTGGTATGATTTCAGTAGTGTCTGAAGATGCAAAGAGCAGGGAGGGGCTTGCAAGGTGGAAAGACTGCTATCTCCTAATCTGGTTGTTTTCCTTGTGTGAGAATCTGTCTTCATTTAAAAAAAATTGAGAAAAAGAATCACACTAAATCTAGAGGGCTTATTTGTGACTTGTGGCTGAACACTGTTGACCACTAAAGCTGCTGTCAGGTTAAATACTTGCTCATGGGGACCATAAAGGTTCTGCACCTGATTTGTATGAGTCACCTCCTCTAACTGTTTTAACCTAACTTGAATTGTTTCCTCTGAAGGCAGTCGGTGCAAAATGCATTTCCCTCCAGTTACATGTTCATGCCTTCAGGTTCGTTATGGATTTGCTCATAAGCTACTCTTGCTTTTTCTCTTTGTGCTCAAATCAGTGCAAGGGCTGAAATTCTGCAATGATCAGGTTTAGTTCTTTTTTCCTAAACCTCTGCCCTTGCCAAATGGTCTGGCAAATCTTTCCCATGGTTTCACTCTAACATTTCCCCCTGTTCCCCCAGGCCTCTTTGCTTCATGAAGTTATGCAAATATTTCCTTGCTTAAACACACATTGATAACATTTTATATTGACTGGAGTATTTCACTCCTAACGTCATCTGTTGGCAAGAAGATATTTCTTTCTCTGATTAACCTTTTCCTACTGTTGCAATTCATCTTGGATCATGTATTTCAGGCCTCTTCCAGAGCAGGAAAATATTGTGCTCTTATATCCAAGATTCTTTCCTCTGTCCTTCATTGATTAGAAATCCAGAGGTTATCTTCCATTGACTGAACATGACCTCATGTTTGGATAAGAGTAAGACTGTCACAGAGATTAGAATAGTGAGTTATTGTGTGTAAGATGGTCAAAGGTAGAAGAGTGGAAAACTATTTCAAATACCTTGAACTGAAATAAAGTAGACTTCTGTCACTGGAAATGGGAAACAAAGGGTACACTTACTGCAGAACCAAAGGTATGTGGTAGTAGGATTTCAAATGCACAACCCCCAAAACGAAGTTTAAAGGGAAAAATTGAATTCAATACACCTGTTTGATCATTTCCTTCAGTTTGGGAGTTACTATAAAATAGTAAAGATACCAAATAAGGCATAGGAAACCTATCCCCCTAAAGCAGAAGGTATGAGAAGAGGTGGGGAGAGAACAGGCTACACAATTTGTGAGACAGGCGCCTTTTCCCAGATTGTGCAAGGGTTTGTTTCATTTGTGAAGGTTCTATCAGGTTCTATCACACTAATCTTTGAGTATGATACTTGCTATAGTGGAGGTTCTTTTTATGTATTTCAAAGTCACAGTGACTAACTACAGCTTTATTAGTTTCTAGAGTCTTATTAATTGCTCACAGGATACTGATACAGCTTTTTTTTGAGCTTTGACATTACTCAATAACTTATCCTGTATCTGAGTCAGTAGGGAGGTTTGGATTCCATTGGCTGTGCCCACAGCTGTGCCACTTGGCACTGGAGGCACTGTTATTGCTGTCTTTGTGCCCCATTCTGATTGGCAGGATTTTGGAGTGTGTTAAACAGGGCTGATTGAGATCTCACTGCGTTTCTTTGTGTGCATTTTCTAGATGGTAGAGCTTGAAACATGATCCAGTGTGGCTCATGTCTGGTCTGGATATAATGTGCAAGGAGAAAAAGATTTAATTATTAGAAAGAAGTGGATGTGACTGAGGAGATTGTGCTTAAAGTAAAAGCAGCCCATTTCAATGTCAACTACCCTTTCTAAAAAACATTTCATAATCCGTAATGTTCTCTTTTATAATGTTATTTTACATCTAATCCATATGTGCATTTCCAAGTGCATGTTGTGAGCAGCTCACTGTTCCCCTCATGCACCTTTGAGCATGTGTGGAATGCCATATCAATGGATTAGGTTCAAATCAGACTTTAATAAGTAAATCAGGACGTTTCAGTAAGCTGTTTGATCCTCATTTCTCAAAGGAAGCCAGCTGGGTGGATCCCATGGTTTTGCTGAACTGAATGTGCACTTCTGGGACAACAAGAAATGCTGTACAAAATATTTAAATTAACACCACGGTCTGTTCTTCTCTCGGTGTTTTCCGAGGTAAACACAAGTCACTGCACGACAGAAGTGACTGTTACATGTTAAAATGCTCACACGGCGGGATTATGTTCATGTTTTATTTTGGCACAGATGGTAAATTCCATTCGCATTGCAGTTACTTTTCCTGCTTTCATCTGGCAGGCAGCTGGGCTGTGCCTGTCTGGGTGAGGGAGCAGGGCTGCAGCTTGGGATGGAGCAGCTCGCTGACTGCCCGTGCAGACTGCATCCTCCTTGCTCTATGAACTGGGTGTACCTTCTCTACCCTCGAGGCAGTGAGACAATCCTGCTGGAAGACATTAAGCAAAAATTGTCATCACCCAAACTCTTGCCACAGTGATAGTGCGGAACTACAGCCCTTACACTCTCTACTTGTTTGGCTAACGTGGCTTAGTCTTGCTCAGCTGAGGAAATGCCTGATTTTTTAACTAAATGTCTTCATTTCAGACTTGCCCTTCAGTGCTGGGCTGTGACCCCCTTCAGATGAACGGGAACTCATTTTTATACAGCAGTAGGGGGCTCGAGCGCCAGCTGGAACCTGTTGTAATTTTTCCTTTAAAAGGCTTATGCTGACTAAGAAACTCAGCGCTGATCGCAGCCTCCCATGGCATGGCAGGGACGGAGGGGACAGCCCCGGGTGCCCGGCCCCATCGCATGGCAGGGACGGAGAAGCAAGTCCCGGGTGCCCAGCCCCATGGCATGGCAGAGGAGACAGCCCCGGGGCGGTGCGGGGTGTCCGGCCCCATGGCATGGCATAGCAGAGGAGACAGCCCCGGGGCGGTGCGGGGTGTCCGGCCCCCGGGCGGGGCTGGCCCGGCCCCGGGGTGAGGCCAGAGCCGGGGCTGCGGCGGGTCCTCCTCCCTCCCGCTCCATTCGGCGCTCCCCGCGGCTCGGAGCGGCTCAGGCAGCGGCAGCAGGTGAGGGGCGAGGCGGGCGCTGCCCCTCGCTGTCCCTCGCTGTCGCTGCNGCAGAGGAGACAGCCCCGGGGCGGTGCGGGGTGTCCGGCCCCATGGCATGGCATAGCAGAGGAGACAGCCCCGGGGCGGTGCGGGGTGTCCGGCCCCATGGCATGGCATAGCAGAGGAGACAGCCCCGGGGCGGTGCGGGGTGTCCGGCCCCCGGGCGGGGCTGGCCCGGCCCCGGGGTGAGGCCAGAGCCGGGGCTGCGGCGGGTCCTCCTCCCTCCCGCTCCATTCGGCGCTCCCCGCGGCTCGGAGCGGCTCAGGCAGCGGCAGCAGGTGAGGGGCGAGGCGGGCGCTGCCCCTCGCTGTCCCTCGCTGTCGCTGCTCACTGTCCCTCACTGTCGCATCTCTCTTTGCAGACTCGCACTCGGCCCCACCCGGAGGATCCCAGCGATGGCGAAGGTGAGTAGGGCGGCGGCTACGGGATAACGCGGCCGCTCCCGGGACATCCCCGTCTTACTCGTTTCCTTTTACTCCTCGCGAATTGATTTTCGGGCTCCTTTAAACCCCCC
>VWZD01006726.1:210574-376139 GCA_013396695.1 Sakesphorus luctuosus | reverse complement strand
TTCCTTACCCCCCCCCCCCCCCCCCATCCCCGAGCTGGGCAGGCAGCAGTGGGACTGGGGTCATGTGAGGCGCGCGTCAGACAACTTCGAGTTTTTTTCCCTTAGTTTCCACTAATTTGGCCAAGTTTTCGGTACCCTGTGTTTATACTGCGCCTGGGCGGAGGCTCCTTCCACTGAAAGAGGAAGGAGAAAATAATAGTGCCGTGGCAGTGCCTAATGAGGACTCGGGGCTCCTGTTCCCAGTTTTCCCATCCCTAACATTAATTTTTCGGGAAGCCTTGGGGAAATCGTGCAGTTCTTCCTGTGGTGGTTTTTTTTCCTTTCCTTGCTGTGGTTTAAGCCTGGATGAGGGCATGAAAAATGGGGTGTTTCTATAGTGTTCCTTTCTGTAGTTGCAGCAAATGCATATGCTCTGAAAGTAAAATAAGAATTTAATGGCTTATCTGCGGGTTTGGTTCTGCTGTAGGAAGTGAAAGCAATCCAATTGTATGAGTGCTTTCACAAAGGTCAGGGTAATTGCACTTAATGAGTGGAGTCATTAGTGGTGTCTTAATACCCCTGTGAATGTTTACTCATATTCTGTCTGGATATAGTTCTGAAAGAAAGGGTATTTATTTTAAAGAAAAAAATTAATAGTACTCCTATAAATTATTAAAGTTTTGTTTATTTTGTTTGTTTGTTTGGGGTTTTTGTTTCTTTGTTTGGGTTTTTTGAGGTACAAAGAAGGGATTTTTCCTTCTTTAAATATCAGCTCTGGTTTGTAGGATGCACCTTAGGAGAACAGGGCCCCTCTGCCCATGCCAGGGCAGGACGCCTGACCAGATGGATACACTTGGACAATAAGCCTTTTATTACAGAATTAGTAGCATTGCTTATAGACTTGGAGTAACTTCTTTTTCATAAAAGCATGAAAAATTACAGTACTCTTATCTGGTCCACAGAGATTCCAACTTTAACTCTGGATCTTTTTAAAAGGAATGTTTCATTCTTTACTAGTGCAAACCAGTTCCTCTTGTCTTCGTGTAGCAGAATTTTCTACTGCCTGAGGTGACACCTGAGGCTGGATTTATAGCTGTGGTGGGTGGTGGTAGGTTGAAGTCACTGGAACCCTGAGCTCTTGTGCTAGGTGGGCCTTGTGCTGCAATTTCCACATTCAGAGAGCTGCTTTCTACTCAGTAATGTTCTTTGCCTGTGCAGTTAGACAGCTGTGAAAGACTGAGAGTGTTAAAGCTTTGTAGCCTGTAATTCATTTTATAAAAATAAAAACCAAGGTTGAGGGGGAAGCTCTGCTCCTTACGGCAGGTGTCTGTTCTAAATGTTGTTGCATCATGAAGTAGTGGTAAGAATGAAAGTGCCCATTAGTCATGAAATGTTGAGTGCCAATGGACAGAAGCCCTTTATGTGTACAACGAAAGGTTCAGAGTTCACAAAGGCTACACAGCATCATGTACTGAAGTTCAATTTAGTCCAGATGCATCACTGAAGAATAAAATATTTGAGGAAGGTGAGTTATATTTGGAGTCTTGGTCACTGAAGTACTTGTTCTTGCTCAGTTCTGGGAAGATATTATTTTTCCCAATGACCTGAAGAGATTTTGTATTCCATGTCCAGAACAAGGAAGGTCATTCATTTTGTAGGAAAACTACAGCATGCTGTGATGTGCTGCACAGACCTGTCTCTCCATGGCTGTGTTTATCTGCTTGCTGTGAAGGAACACTGCTGTCCTAACAAGCTGCCTTTTCTCCCACAGCTCTATGTGTGGTGCTCTGTTACTGTGTTAGATGCACATGGTACCATCTCTTCCTGCTCAATGAACAAGCTGGAAACTGCTACCCTGCTAGTTCAGAAATCTGGAAAAAGAGCAACAAGTGTATTTTCTGCTTGCTTGCTGGGGGCTGATCTGTTTTGCTCTGCTATTCCCATTTTTTTTCCTGACTGTAAACTTGAGAGTATTTTGAGTATCCATTTGTAATCTGCCAGGAAAGGCTCATTTGCTGCTGGTGAAGGTGTGGCCACTCTGTGCTATATCTGGAGTTCCTGTTCTGCCAATGTGCACGTGTGACTGGGAGCTCAGGAATAGGATTGCCAACTCCTGCCAGCTCCAGTGGTGCTTCAGGGGATTGTACCACATTCTGAAGTAAAAGCACTTTCTCTGGCTCTGTTGAGGTTGCTTATGGGGGCAGGTTCTTTGAGTAGCTTTGCAGATGTCCCTGCACTGATGCCTACCTTGCTCCTGCTTGTTCTTCTCTTTTCCCTCTCTCTCACCCTCTCTCTTCCTTTTTTTTTTTCCTCCCTCCCCCTTATCTGTGGTATCTCCATGGTGTACTGACTCAGAGTCCAACACAGATGTTGTGTAATTATGTTTTTTCTCAGGAGTTTAAATTTAGTGGGGCAGATGTGAGTATAGTCTGCTGACCAGGGCTGATTCCTCCTGTTTAAGCAGACAATCTGAAGCATTGCTGGACTTGGAGAGGTATTTGGTAGAGAAGTCCTTAGAGCTGTGCATTTGCACTCAGTCACAACGTAATTTGCATTGTGCTCCCCTTGAATTTTTGGTGAGAAGGTAATGAAATAGTTGTTTATTTCTTATGTGATGTTGGTTTTAAAGCACAGTTGGAACTGGGATCTCTGTGTGGTCTCCAGTGGCCTTTGGGCTTTTCAGCTTGGCAGTGGGCACTGTTGTGTTTATCTGCAAGGGGCTGTTCTTGTGTGAGAGATCTTAGGGCAGATTTCCATTTATTCTGGCATGTGGCTCTCTTCTGTCTGCTGAAAATAGCACACCTTCTCTGTTTGTCAACCTGAGTGCTGCTAAATATTTTCCATTTCCATTCTTGCCCCTCCACAGTTTTCCTGTGCCATCTTGTAAACAAATGGCTGCTTTAAAAAAAAGTCTCATAACCCCTTCCCTGCACTAAACACTGAGCTTTCCAGCAGCAAATTTTTGAGATGTTGCCTCCCTTGCTGCAGAGCAGCCTTGTGAGAGGGGGTGGCTCTTTATCTGTGGGACATCTGGCTGATAAGAACTTGCTGTGACGGGTACAGAGCAAGGGTAGAAGAAATCTGAATCAGTTCAAGTATGGCCTTTTGTTTGCTGATGTGAATGCCTTGTATTGAACAGTGGCTAAATGTGGAATCCTGTGGGTGGGAAATATTTTGTGTCCTTGGTGAGAGAAATTAAAAGGAACCTCATTAAGTGGCTATTGTTGATCTTGCAGATAATGCTGTTGCCAGGATATGTGGCCATATCAACTTGTCTCTTGAGAGAAGTTCATGTAGCTTTGAGCTTGTTAGAAACAGTTTACCAGATGAGGAGTCTTCTCCACCTGATGAGGTGTCTTTTCCTTCTGCAAACTTTTGTTAGAATGAAATGGAACAAAAGTACCAGAGAAAGTGAATATCCTTATTTGGACAGGCAGAAATTCTAAAACAAAATCACCTCTTGCTTTGAAGCCTTCTCTTTTTTTTCCTTCTTTTTTAGTCTGCGTTTGGTCTTCATGCTCAGTTAGTGTGTCCAGGGGCATCATTGGTCTCACTGGGAGGTGTCTGAAGAAAATGGAAGCTGCTGTTTATTTCTAGTGTGTAATCACAAATTGTACTTGCACTGCACTTGGTTCCTTAACACCAGTCAAGGTAGCAGGGAATGTAGAAGCATAAGAATGGGTCAGTTTTGGCTGTCACAATCTTTTAATGCCCCTTCCATTGATCTTGTGTGTTGTGCTTCTCTTGTGTTTAACTGCCCAGTGTAGGGTGTTGTGACTTATTAAAGGATCACTCCAAAGTACAGAAGGGTTTATACCAAAGACTGTTCTTGTTTTCCCCGTTTCATTGATCTGCTTTGGGTTTTACTGGGTGGGAAAGTTGTAACCAAAGGAAAAAGGACCAACGGGGCTGTAGTGTTATTGTGTATCTGTTTACATGGGTGACAAGGAACATTTTTTGAGATACTAAAAATAAGATAGCTTTTTATAGAGGTAAATAAATTACAAAGTTTTTAAGGAAATGTTAAATAGTTGACATTCATAATTTTTCCTATTAGGTTGGATGGTGTAGCACTTGTGATGCCGCAATCCATCTACAAGAACCAGTTTGTTTCAATAAAAGTTCAAATTCTACTTAATGTTGAAACAGTAGCTGAGTTGTCTTGATAAATGAGTGTCTGGTTTTTGTCAGGAACCCTTTTGTATTGATGTGTTTTGTTAGAAATGTCTGGTTCATCACTCCCATTTCAGATTCATTGTGAGTTGGCTTCAGCAGTTCAAAACAGGTGCTCACCCTCTATTTCTCTGGCCAAAATGTGCTGTGGTTGGGAAGGAGGAGGCAGCTCCTCCCTCCTGGTACTCAGCTGATGTGGATTTTTGCTTCCAGCTTGGGCTCAGGTTTGGATTGACAGGGATCCAAAATCCAGTAAGGGCTGTTTATCAGAAGGGAATGCCTGGGATGCAAATGGTGCTCAGATATCAAGAAAAGTCTTTCAGACTTCAGCTGCACCACAAAGTTTTCAGGAATTGTTCATCAAACTTAGTGTATGTTGAGCCTTTCCACGCAGTGCTCTGAAAAAAGAGTAATGAAGGATTGAGAATTGTGATGTGGAGGTAGATTTAATCGGGCACTGGGTGTTCACACACACACAAAACAGCCATGGAGGAATGCTGGGCCCTTGTCACAAGACTTAGGAATTTTGAAGAGGAATTCCACTTGCATATAACAAGATAAGCGAAGGAAAACTTTCACTTAAAAATCAATAACTGCATCCTCTGAGACTTGTTGGCATTGGTTGTTTCCAAAGGAGAATCATGGTGGTTCTGTAATATGCCATCTGTGCCAGGCTCAGGAGGTGCCTTGGCACTTCCTTTCCTTGAGAGCTGAGAAATGTCCTGCCTGTACTGATTGCTACGTTTGTACAGCAAGGCTTACAGGAGATTGCCCTCCAGCTGTTGGAAAAACCTTCCTGTTCCCCAAGCCCAGCACTTTCCCCTTTTGGCCATTGCTGGATTTGATGTGTTTTATTCTATGATTCTGTATATATGATATATTCAAGGTTCTTGAACTATGGTGTTTAAATAAGGGCAAAACTTTTCCATAAGGGTAATGAGTATCCTTTTGTGTTTAATCCAAAGAGAAATTCCCTGGAGAACCATGTTCCATGGAAACCAAGTCGATTATTTTCATGTTTGTACAAGCTGATCTTTTATCCTTATGTTTGAACTGTTATTTCTTTTTAGCTGTAAACTAATGTGGCTGAGTCACTGGTGTGAGAAGTTGCTTATGTCAAAAGCAACATTATGAAAAATTGAAAGCCATTGCAGAGTTCAGTAGGTCTCATGTGCAAGGTGGTGGAAAAAATCAGTATGATATTGCTTGGGAGTTCCAGTAAGTTTTCCATTGGGAGAGAAAGTTCTTATTCACAGATGTCTTGGGTCTTTGTGCAATTTTCCTAGCATATGACTTAGAAAATTAATTTTTCAAATTACTTTAGAAATCCTAAGTCCTTAGTAATTTTCCTGCATGCAGTCTCCAATGTAAATAACAATTCTGCAAACTGCTCTTATGTAAATATACCCAAATTTAACTGGGGTCCCACTGAGTAAAACTGTAGTAGGACCTTTTGAGTGAGCCGTGTTTAGAGACCCACAGACTGCAATTTGGCCAGGCACTTGCAAGAAAAATGCTGTCAGCTTTGGGTTGTGGGTTCAAATTTGGTCTGAGCTCATGTCTGGAGAATTGCAAGATGTGACATTTTGTTTCATGGCTTTTTCTTTCTCCCTCCTGGCCCCTTTCCCCCCTCTAGTCCACGAGAGGCACCGTGACAGCCTTCTCTCCTTTTGATGCCAGAGCTGATGCAGAAGCTCTTCGGAAGGCCATGAAGGGAATGGGTAAGAACAGTTTTTATTTTCTGAGAAGGGAAGGCCTCTTGCTCCTCTGAAAAGAGCCTTTCTGAACTCAGTTTTTTACATTAGTAGATGAGAGTAAGGCCTGTGTGTACATGCCATGGAATGACAGCCCCAGGAGCGCCCTGATCTGGGTGTGTCCTGGTTTTGACCGCGCTGCTCTCAAGGATGTTTATTTTTAGCTTAGCATAAGGGAAAAAATGAGGTGGTTTGCACATTCCCCATAATAAAATGGATACTCCACAGGCCCCTCAGCACAGTTTTACTGCACAGTAGCTCAGCTGTGGGTTTACAGGCAGCAGCTGTGGAGAATTACGGCAGTGCGGTAGAAGCTGTTTGGGGAAATTGAAGTTGGAGATCAGAACAAAATTCTTTGCAGAGAGAGTGCTCAGGCATCGGAATGGGCTGCCCAGCGAGGGGGTGGATTCCCCATCCCTGGAGGTTTTTAAACTGAGCTTGGCCGTGGCACTGAGTGCCATGATCTGGTAAAGGGACTGGAGTTGGCCCAAGGGTTGGACTTGATGATCTCGGAGGTCTTTTCCAACCCAATCCATTCTATGATTCTGTGACTACCTTGCAAGCTGTTGTATGGACAGTAGCCCCACACCTCTGTACTCTGGGGTGTTTGGGGCTACTGGGCTGAGTTTTGCTGGGAGTTGACAGATTGTTGGTGAGCCCAAAGATTCCGTGTGGAATACAGACTGTAACTAAGTGTTTAATTCGTGCCTGGAGCACAGTCTGACACAGCACTGAGGGAGAACAAACAACACGCAGGTCCTCCGGTCTTATTTTTTTCAAAAGTAGACTACCAAACCTGGTGGCTCAGCTTGGGTTATGGTGACTTTTGTTATTTTAAGTGCTTCTGCTCTTTCTCAGTAGGCTGTTGTTTTCAAAGCATCTTTCATTGCCTTTTGAGTTTGTGCCATTGCTGGTTGTTTTTTTACATGTTTGTAACTCTCTGTTCTTTCAAACTTCAGGGACTGATGAGGAAACTGTGCTGAAGATCCTTACCAGCAGGAACAATGCTCAGCGACAAGAAATTGCTTCTGCCTTTAAAACCTTATTTGGCAGAGTGAGTAGAAGAAAATACCTCCAGAAATCAGTTGTCTGGGGCTTATGATAGTTATTAAAACTATGAGGCACAATCATCACATGGGTGTGTAACACTTTAGAACATTCCTTGACAGCAAATCTAGTTTTGCTTCTGTCTCCCCCTCTCCTCCACCCTGCCATATCCTTAAAAAACTCTCAGTGTGTTCTGGGTTTTCTGTGGGATCATATATCCCTTTCTTCTGCTTTATTTGTTTCAGTTGAGGTACCAATTAAAAC
This sequence comes from Sakesphorus luctuosus, assembly GCA_013396695.1. Taxonomy (NCBI): domain Eukaryota; kingdom Metazoa; phylum Chordata; class Aves; order Passeriformes; family Thamnophilidae; genus Sakesphorus; species Sakesphorus luctuosus. Next base: position 368,922 of record VWZD01006726.1, on the reverse strand, counting down.
AAAGCCATGTCCCTTGTGCTGTTTCTGCTCTGTCTCCAGAGTCTTTAACTTGCAGACACACAAGCATCCATTTCAAATGGTTAGTCCCTGTTCATACAGCACTGTTTGTCCTGCACTAGGATCTCGTGGATGACCTGAAAAAGGAACTTACTGGCAAGTTTGAAACACTGATGGTGTCTTTGATGAGACCAGCATATGTTTTTGATGCTCATGCACTGAAGCATGCCATCAAGGTAAGAGGAGGGAGGGGAATGCTACATGAAGTGCTTGTTACTCTTCAGGGTTTTGGGGGGAGTTTGTGGGGGGGTTTTTTGAATAAACTTTAAATTGTTAAGGGGATTGCTAATATAAGTAGCTTTTAAGAAAAAAAAGCTAGGAGAGTTATCCTAACGCCTGCTAATGGCATGGTTTGATCAGGTTTCTTTTTCATGCTCAGAGATAGCTTAGAAACATGCTATGTATAATGTTTTCTGAGAAATGATGTAGATTCAAATCTATATGGCATAAGATCTGTTCCTTCTGGTTTAAATACAATGAGTAGGTGTGTATGTTGCTTTTAAATCCTTTTTGCTGCTCCAATGCAGTGCTGAAGTCCAGTGGGCATTGGGACATACCTGCTGTGAGCAGCCTGGGTTTAGAGCTCCACAGCTGTTTGCACAGGGTGCAGATGAGTTTGAGACATTCACTGCAGTGTGGTGCTACTTGTTTGTCCCTTTTTGACTGTTGTTGAAGCTAGAGTATGCTTTGCCCTGATGGATTGCAGTGCAACTCCAAAACTGAGGGGCCAGTGTAGTTGGGTCAAGTCGTGTCCCCCAAAATTGCCAGCAGGTGTTGTCTGTGATACTGAATGTGCTTTAACAGCTGTGCCTTCAGCAGTACAGAGGGAAGAGCTGATAGCCCTGTCAGTGTTACCCTTCCAACATGTCTCCTTAGCTAATTGCACTTAGTGCCTTTCTGTGCAGGCCAGCCAAACAATCGATTTATAGTATGGATGTGTAGGAATGTAAGTGTATTTTCTTCCATCTGCTCTTTCTTTTTTCCCCCCTCTCAGTCAAACCTGTCTGACATGATCAGCCTGTGGAATTTCAGGATGTGGATGTCCTTGGGTTATTCACAGAATTGATCCAAGTAGAGGACATTGAACTTGAGTAGTATAAGGTGGTGCTTTGTTGGATGACACTTCCATGTAAACTCCAAAGATCCCTGATGACCAGCTGGTTAATATGTAGGCTTTAGTCAACTGTGCAAGCAAGTGCTCATGAACCTGTGACCCAGCAAACAGCAGCTAAAACAATAGAAACTTCAGTCCTGGGCATTTTCTATAATGTCTTCATATGCACTGGGGGAAGGGGGGGTGGCGTCTGACAAAGACACTGATAAAGGCCTTGTTGATTAAAAGAAAATAAAAAGTATTCCCAAACTCCACTTATTGATTTCAGAGTTAAAGGCTGGCAGGGAAGTGACAGAACAGATGGGTGTAGGAGGGAGAATAGAGATAGTGAAACAAGAGTGGGTTTGTTCTTGTCACTTACAAAAAAAAGATACTAAACACAACATCACAGTTTGAGAACGTGCCTGCCCAGGGAAGGATGTTGGTACCAGCTGCAGTTCATTTGAGGGGGGACAACAGTAAGAGAGATGTGACAGCAGGGACCTCAGAGTGAGATAACAACACAGTAGTGAGCACTGGCTCTGTGCTGAAGGCTGTCCTGTCATTGTCACTGCTGCTCCTGAGATCAGAGCTGCTGTGACTGTGCCTGCCTCACCTGCTGAGGAGGCATGGTGTGAAACAACCTGTGTTTTGGAAATGATTATACAGACCCTGGCAGGTTTGTATTTTGGGTAGCTTTGTGTGCAGTTGAATGTTTCTGTATGTGCTTCAAGTACTCATTCAATGCTTTTCTCACAGGAAATAGTAATAGTGTACTGAAGCAAAACAGGCACAGTATTGCATTTCAGTGTTCTTTGGGTGAAATGAGTCCTTTGTAAGCAGAAGAGCAATGGCTAATTCATACAAAGGAGACTCAGAGTTGTGGAAACCAGACAGTGGTTTGGCTTTTGTGAGTTTTACCCTTGTGAAAGTGAGAGTGGCAGTTGTGTCTGCTGTAATCTGAATGCACCAACCTAAACCATCTGGGTTAGCAATTCTGCTGTAAGTAAAGTGTGTGTGTTTGCAGTTGGAGAGAGGGTTTGCTTAACAGCACTGCTCACAGAAGGGTAAGGATCATTGCTGGGTGGCTCTGTGTGTGTGTGTACTGCCTGGTGACAGACAGCAGAGTTGACATGGGAACTTAACTCTCTTCATTCACTCCTCTGGTGTCACTGACTGTGGCAGCACATAACTGAGGCACACCTGGCTCTGCTTGAAGGTGGAAAGGCCCAGCTGAATCCTGCAGCAGTGAGCCTTTATTAACTGTTGGGTTGGTTTTGAAAACAGTCAAGCCAGAACTGGAAGAAACTCTTTTCAAAACCTCCACCGTATGTGAGAAAGAAGAAAATATTTTCTCTTTATTTCGTCCAAGTCTGTAAGCTGATGCTTGCTTTTGATGGTCAAAGGAAATTCTTGTTTTCCTTCTGTTCTTCCATCAACTGACTGACACTTGCACCCCTGCAGGGAGCAGGAACCAATGAGAAAGTGCTGACCGAAATTCTTGCCTCCAGAACACCTGCAGAAGTGCAGCAGATTAAACAGGTTTATCTGCAAGGTAATCTTCTGTATAAAATAAAGGGTATCCCTAAACTTCTCGTAGTATGATTTTAGGTCATCTTTCAGATTAAGTTCTGTTAAAGGCTATCCCTAAAGTTCTCTTAATATGATGTTAGCTCATCTTTCAGGTTAGGTTCTATCTCTGGCCAGATGGATGTGTTCAATAAGAGGAAGTTGCGAGACTTCATTTGTAAAGAAACTGAAATTTGGATTGTAAACTAAAAGGGTTTTTAATTTCAGGGCTGTGAGTGCAGGTTTTATGGTGTTTTGTCCTTTGTAGTTAGAATTCTTTCAAATGCATTTCCTTCTGCTACCCATGATTTCTCATCCCTTTGACTGAAAGGCAATTTTTAACAATTGGAAACTAGAAAACTGGTATCACATGAAAAAACAGAAGAGATTTTTTTGCCTTTTGTTTAGTGTTCTGTTCAAATGCGTTTGTGCAAAAGCAGGTGCAGCTTTTTGGGTGTCCACAGGACTATGTGCTTTTACCCTGGGATTGTGGGGTTGCCTCTTTAAAGGCAGTGAGGAAGCCTGTAAGGTGCTGAATGGGCATTGCTCTTTTGCAGAGTATGAGGCCAACCTGGAGGATAAGATCACAGGAGAAACCTCAGGCCACTTCCAGAGAATGCTGGTGGTCCTGCTGCAGGTCAGTGTCCTGTTGTGTGCAGGCCTGGGGGTGGGATTTGTCACCTCTGTGTATACACATGTCACTTGGTGCTCCCTAAGCTGAGCTCTGCACAGGCCCGGGGATAGGCAGGGCTGGTCCTGGAGCTGAGTCACTTCCTCTGACTTGTGGGGTCAGTCTTGAGCTCTGTTATGACTCATTTCCATGTCACAGATTGAACTGGTGCCCATGGGTATGGCAGATGCTGCCACGTGGGGGTTGGAAGGCAAAATGGGAAGAGAACACTTATTTGATATGGACATGTGCAAGCACAGGGACAATTAAGTGATTTTGGGTTAGGGATTGACTTCTCACAGTAACTCTCCCAGTCTTGAATTCAACAGAGAAATTGGGTTTTTTCTTACTTAACTTTCAATTCCTCCGTTTAACACCACTTAAAAATTCTCTTCAGGCAAACAGGGATCCTGATGCTGGAGTTGATGAGGGTCTTGTTGAGCAGGATGCTCAGGTGGGTGAATGAATGACTTGGGTTGGGGCATTTCTACAAGTTGCCTTGCAAAGAGGGTGTACAGCTGGAATTCAAATGTGACAGAGAAATTATTAAGGTTCTCTGGGTGTGTTTCTTAATATGTTTTCCTGTGCTTTTATACATTCTGGACAAAAGAAGTGTCAAAATCTGAAACAATGGGATTAAAATTTTTGGCATGTCTTGTTGTGATTATTATTTAATGAGATTCCTGAATGAAACAGTGGTTATGTCACTGGAAAGGAGAGTTAAATTGCTGAGTGGTGTCATGCTGAGGGACCCACTGCTGGAAAACTCAGAGCCATTAACAGTTCCTTCCTGAGTGTCTGACTTGAGCTGCTCTCTGAATTTCATCTGCTGTCCATGACTGCTCTGCATGACAAGCAATACCAGCAGCTGACTGGTGTCCTCAGTACTGGATGCCAGTTGCTTTGTTCTTAGCTGTAGTGATGGTCAATAGTTCAGCTATATTTGATTACAATTCACTTAATACATGTTTCTTCTCTGTTATTTCACATAACTCTGGGCTAGACAGTTTTGTATCATAAATCGTTAAGATGGAAGAAAATACATGGATTGTTTGAGGTGACAAGGAGCAGAAGCAGAATGTGAGATGAACAAGGCGTTCCTCTGATATCACAGCAAGATGGAAAGACAAACTAGCCCAACATGTTACTGGCACAGGCCTCCTCTTTGTTCCTGAGATCCAGAAAGCATTGTTCTGCTGCTATTGAAGTTGATTTCCTGTGGAAATTGCAGCTTGAAAATTAGTGGGGCAAGTGTTTGGATCATGAGCCAGACTGTTTCATGGAATTCAGTCGTGCTTTTAGCAGCCTGTGTGGTTGAGGAGACCTTGAAGCCTTGGGAGGGAGATAATTCCTTTTGGCCCCTTTGGTTGTGTTCACATGAGCAGCTGAATTCAGGAGGTGCCACACCCAAATGTTGAACAGGTCCTGGCTTTCCAGATGGTCCCTGTGGTTTGCTGTGCACATTTGGCTTGAGCTGGGCCTTTGGGTTGATGGGCTTTCCCTTCAGCATCGAACAGAGCTGGAACACATCCAGTCATTCTCGAGCTGCTGTTGCCAGGTACAGGTGGGCAGGTCTGAGGTTCATGAGCACGCAAATGTAAGAGCATTTCTGGCTTCCCAGTGCTTTTGTTGGGTCACATGATACTCTGGAAAGGGTTGATACATTAGAAGGCAAACATTTTGCTCAGTGGTGGTTTTTAATTTTGGGGGTCTATGATTAATAAATATTAATTCAAAGCAATTGGGGGACTTTTCTGAGAATTCCTGAAGGAGAAAGTTTAACCTTTTGGTACAGATTTTGTGCTTATCACTTTTTTCAAGTTATGCAGTTGAGGTACACTTTGGGCATTGCCAGGGGCAAGGCAAGTTAAAACTGAAAGCTCACCTAAAATGTCATTTGCAGCTTGTAGCATCTCTAAATAAATGTTTTCCTGGCATTTCTGAATGCTGTGCTGGGACCTCTCTGTTGCTACTGGATGGAGAGTGCTGGTATTCATTTGGAGATCTTGGCATATATTTTGTGAACTAAATACCCTTAACAGCATTTCCCCCCTAACCCTTTTTCACTCTGTACAATGAATATTAACCAGAGCAAGCAGCAGTCACAAGTGTGTTTTGGATAGGATTGTGAGACAAACATAAATAGCAAATTCATAACACTCAGGTTTTACAGCCTGGACAGACAGGTGGCCAACAGAGTCACTGTGCAGCAGGTTTGTTTGTGGGGATTTTGGTGAGAAATACTTGGTTCCCTCAGTAGAGGTGCTAATCTTTTTGCCTGTCCTCTACTTATTGTGGAGGGGAGGGCAAAACCTGTATATTTTATGTACAGACCTTTCTCCTTACGTACAATTTGGAAAAAGGCTTCAGAGTGTCAGGAAAAAACCCTCATGCTCAGATTTTTTTCTTCTTCCTCTTTTCCTCCTGGTGCTGCTCATTCCAACTTTTTGCCTTGCTTTACTTTCCTAAGTGCTGCTAATGGCCTGGTCTTGGCACCAAGAATGACTTGCCTGCAGAGCAATGAATGTGCTAAAACAATTAAATTATACAAGTCTGGCTCCATATGAGTAAGAATTTATGAGCCCACAAATTCTGCTTCTAAATCCGTCTTTCCTCTCTGTTTTGGAAAACTTCCTCCTGGGCCAAGTGGCTCTGCCTTGAAGAGTCTATGTGGGACAATATTTTTCTGTCTGATTTGAAAGAGGGAAGGGAGAAAAGGAGTATGAAAAGGAGTACTTGGGATAGATTTTATCTGCTGTATTATCCCAGTTGCAGAGAACTTCAGCCTTCTGAAAAGGACTTTGTGCAGTCTGTTTGGGGGCCTTAAGCAGCATTACTCATGCAAATGCTTTCACAGTCAGTTCCAGAGTTTTTCATTTATTTCTTAGATGAGTTCAGTGCTTGGCAGTTTTATTTCACTTTTTTTCCCTTGAGCTATAGCTTGTTAGTAAGTTTAATGCTCCTCAGAGTGACACAAATAGAGCTTTTCAGCAGGGTGTGTGGACACAGAACAAATGCTGCTGTTCTGATCTCTTGAACTCACCACAGGTTTTGTTCAGAGCTGGGGAGCTGAAATGGGGAACAGATGAAGAGAAGTTCATCACCATCCTGGGAACTCGCAGTGTTTCCCACCTAAGGAGGGGTAGGTCCTCTGTGCCTGGAGACTCCTGCCTGAACCCAGCCTGGTCAGAAGCGCGTAATTCTGTTAACAGGACTGTTTCCCTGCTCCTTACCCATCCATGAGTCTGTTTGTCCAAGCTGTCCAGGCACTGGAAATAAAGCCTGGGCTGTTTCTCCCCAGGATGGTAACTGTCTGATGGGATACTGGGGCAGAGGGAAGGAGGAGGGGATGGATAATGACACAGATGGCATTGTCCTGCACAGGGAGAAGGGCTGGCTGTGCTCCTGGCTGAGGACACTCTGTGTTTTGCAGTGTTTGACAAGTACATGACTATTTCTGGCTTCCAAATCGAAGAGACCATTGACCGGGAGACCTCTGGCGACCTGGAGAAGCTGCTTTTGGCAGTTGGTAATGAAGCCTTACTAGATCTAGAACCAACCTTCTTTGCTTGCTCCCAGACCCCTTTAAATGGCAGTTGTTGTAGGAAGTGGCATGAGAACATTGTTCTTTTGGAGAGTTAATCCCTTGGGATCTGTTCTTACATCTAGAAAAGGGGCCTTTACTCTTCCTTTATCGGAGCAGGGGCTGGAGGGGAGGTGGTCAACTCTGTGTGAGACAGAACATCACCTGGCAGCTCATCCAGGGCAGGGTTGCAGTGGATTTGTAACTGGGAGGAGGATTTGACTAGGAAAGGCTCTTTGCTGTTAGAAATAAATGGTATATTCTCACTCCTAGACCCCAAAGAGCTGTCACAGGAACAGACCAGGTGACACCTGAGTACCCAGTAACAACACCTTGTCTTGGCAGTGGAGGGTTGTCCTGTATCAAATAACAATCAGTAACTCAACCATTTGCCTTTTTGCAGTGAAATGCATCCGAAGTGTGCCTGCCTATTTTGCTGAGACTCTGTATTATTCCATGAAGGTATGTACACGTTTCCCATCTCCTCCAGCTACAGCTCCTCTCCCTTTTGGTTGTTCTTAACTACTTCTTTCACTAAATGCCAACAGGGTGCTGTATCAGTGAGTATCTGCAAAAGGTTCAGGGGATGGAGGCCTGGGAGAGGATACAAACAGTTCATAAGGTTTACTTCGAATAGGTTTGTCGGATCACAAATGTTTTACAGTCTCACCAGTTGGTTTTTTGTCTTGGTGCTGTTACACTGGAAAATGTCTGGGCACTTTCAGCTGAGCAGACTGCACTGTCTTTAGGTGATGGATATACTGAGGAGATAAAGATGGCCAGACACTGAATTGTGAACTCTGCAAATTAGTGCTCTTTGTTTTGGAGGTATTTACACACTGAAGGAAGAGTTACCTTTGAAATACATTTTGATTCCCATCCATCCCGTTTTGAGGAGGGAAATTAACTCATGAGAGGAGGGGAAAGGGATTTAAACAGCTACAAAAGATTGTGCAGGGGAATCATGTTAGCAACATGTCTGTGTTCCTGTTGGCCTCACCTTCTCTTGCATGGGAAGAAATAAGCAGGGAAAACTGGATTTTTAACTCCCAGTGGATAATATTTATTAAATTCAAGGTAGGTAGTCTATTGTTTTTAGAATTCTTCCCTTCCCCCTGCTGGAGAGCCCTGAACTATGTTGGACACCAGATGGTTGTGTTGATGAGGTGTCAGCATGACACTTAGTGACAAGACATGAAATGATAGCTTAACTTTTAACAGTTGCCTTACTGCTTTTATAGATATCAATGTAAAATAAGGTTCAGGTGAAAAATCCACAACATAGTCCCAGTATGCTGAGCTGGATGAGGAGGATTGATTTTTTCCTTATTTATTAATTTTTATTTTTCAAAGAATGTGATTTTCCTTTAGGCTTTAGATTCTTGTACTCTTTTATTCTGAGGAGCCTGATGTATGTCTGCTTGTGAGATCCCCAATTGATTTTTTTAATGTAAATAGAAATCACTAGGAACTTCAGAAAAGAAAGCTCTTCATCAAGTGTTACTTTGGCAGAGGAGTTTGTACTTCTAATCTGAGTCTGGCATGACAAAATTCAACACTGAGCAGAGTCTGCTTTCATGATTAGCTGGGGCAGAGCTTGACTCTTACAGGATTCTAATGTCAAATCCTACCCAAAATCCATGGCATAACTTCTGAGCAGCTTTAGGGCATTTTTAGGTGTAATCCCAGAGCATTGTGTCCAAAGGATTGAGTGACCTGGACATTAGGCTGAAGATGATCCTGGGGGCTCTGCCAGGTCCTTCCCTGAGGTGCATGAGCAGGTCAGCACGTGGAATCTGTGTTGCTTCAGCTTGTGTGGAGCCTGCCTGGTCTGAGCAGAGGGCTCAGGGACAGTCTGCACAGCCTGCCAGCACAGCAACTGGAAATGCTTCAAGCAGTAATGATGAGTAAAAGAGTGGAGCATGTCTGTGTGGCTGGAAAAAGTTTATCAAGTTGGCCTTCCTAATAAACAGCTGGATAGTTCATGGAACAAGTTGCTCTGCCTGTGTCCCTTGTATCATGTTACACTGTGCATTAGTCACTGTTAGCATTTGTGTGCCCCATTCCAGGACTGACTGCAGCTCTGCAGTCTCAGAGCACCTTGAAAGGGAGATTTACACATGATGCTGATGTGGTGATCAGCTCCACTGCTGTTTCCCCTTGGAACTGGGTTATTTTACATTTATGTGGGCATTTGAAGCCTAGTGAGATGAAATGTGAAGTGAGAGGTCTGACCATAAGGCACTTGATACAAGTCCAGGGATTAGAGCACCCTGTGTGGCCAGTCCCCTGATCTCCACATTGCAGTGTGAATGTCTTGTGGCACAGTCCCAAATGGTCTTTGTGTTGGAGCTGGGATGTAATGCAGGAGTGGTTTGAGATGCCAGTTGTTGCACTTGTTGCTTTCCTGTTGTACCCTGGTGGTTTGTGTGTGTTGTTTTGTTGCCATGTCTGTCCAGAGCACACTCACATTCTGATACTCCTTAACCTCCTCTCTTTTAGGGGGCTGGCACTGATGATGACACCCTGATCAGAGTCATGGTTTCCAGAAGTGAAATCGATCTGTTGGATATCAGACGAGAGTTCAGGAAGAACTTTGCAAAGTCCTTGTATCAAATGATTCAGGTACAATTCCTGTTCTGCTGCCAGAGTAATTGGGGTGGCATTGTTTTCACAGCTGATTTTCCTGGAGGGGTGGGATAGAAGCAGAGCTGGACAACATGTGGAGCTCTGAGAGTGGCGGTGGTTGGTCTGCAGTTTTGGCAAGCACCACGTTGCATTGTTTGAGTAGGGGACACTTCCTATGGGAAGCTAAAGATTTCCTTCTGGTGTTCACTAGGAGAGATGATGTGCGTTTCTGAAGTTACAATTACTCATACACCCTTTTTTAGCTGCTGCTTCACTGCCTTTTCCTTGCCTGGGTTCCCTATAGCCGGTGCTTCAGAGAGGGCACTGGCTCCAGAGAGATGGCACTGGGGCTGGGAGTCTGCATTACCATGAGGTTGACGTTTAAGTCTTGGGTTGTGGTGTGGAACCTCTTGCACCATGTCCAAGTGGAGAGCATTTCACTATGGAACCAGGCTGAATCATAATCTCCTGTGAGTGGAGGGGAGGGAGCAGCAGGGAACCCAGAGCCAGCTGTTGCTGCACAGTCAAAGCCAAAATGCCTTTTTTTAATAAGATTTTTTTTATTTTTAAATGTTGCTTTTTATAATTTTCTGTTATCATTCCTGACGTTGTGCTCCCTAATTAGGCTGGATGGAGTTGCTTTGGGCCCTGCCAGTCAGGCCCATAGAGCTGTGGATTTTGTGTCAGAGCCTCCCACTGACTGCAGGGAACAGGGCTGGGGCCCATTTAAGCCACTGCAGTGCTCTTTGCCCATCAAATATTGCTGGTTTGGTGCTGCTTTGGGCTTCTCCTTTGGACTTTCTCCCCTGCAGGCAAATGAATTGGGATAAGCAACGGGTAGCTCAGTCCTAGTAAAACTTTTGGAGGCTTTTTGTGTTTCTGGAAGTCTGTCTGTGTAAATACAGCTCTAATAGGAGAGGCAGAGAAATTCCTTGTGTCGTTCCTGAGTGGAGAGTCATCCCTGTGGCTTTCCTGTGGGTGTGCTATGCTGGGGCTCTCCCTGGCTGTCCCCTGGTGGTGACTGGGTGGCTGCTCTGTGTGTTAACAGAAGGACACGTCTGGGGACTACAGGAAAGCGCTGCTGCTCCTCTGTGGTGGAGACGACGAGTGACGGGGACACCGAGGCCCTGCCCTGCTCCAGCTTTGCAGCCCTGTAGCTGGCATGTCTAGCAACGTTTTTGTACCTTGATGCTTTGTGGCTGAATTTGTACTAGCATTGCACTTACTAGGAATGAGCATATCGTTATCCGAGTGAGCCTTCCTCTTCCCCACAGCCCAACTGACAGGAATTCCAAGTGCCTTCTGTGACATGTGAGAGTCATCTTCGTGGAACGCAGATGCTGAGAGCCAAGTGTTCTGCTGAAATAGGAAAAAATTATCATGTGTTGCACTAATAATTTGAAGGTTATCATTTTTTTGCTTTCATTCCTTACATTTCCACTGAATGTTAAGCTGGTTCTAATATGGCAAACCAAGAAAGGTGTCCTTCATATGTAATGTTTGAGTGAGTTTGCTGAACATAATACAAGGAATCATTGGAAATCTAAAGGACCAATAAAGTTTTTCCCCCTCTAATCACAGCTGTATGTGGGTTCTAATCTGTTTTTCCTTTCACATGATACCACTGCTTCAAATTGTTTGTATTTCCTAATACTTTTCAGGCTTCTCAGTATATATACAATGTTTTGCAGCATTCCATGCTCGTCTCTAGCCTGGTATGTGGGTGCTGTGGTGCTGCTGCTGTTCTGTGTAGCTGGACCCCCAAATTACTGATGGTTGCTGGGCATTGCATTCTTATTTTGTGCTGTTTGTCTCTCTCTTCTCCTCCAAAGCTGGGGAAGGCAGGAGAGCTGCTGTGCAGAGCCAAAGCAGAGCAGGTGTGCTGTGCTGTAGGACCAGTCAGAGACTGCTGGGGTGGAAGCCAGTGAGGAAGAGCTGGGCAGGCAGTGATGTCCTCCAGGGATGCTGGGGGACAAGAGGATGGCTGCAGCACCACCCCCATCAGGTCAGCAGGGGGCACAGCACGGGCTGAGAGGAGCACCAGCCTTAAATTCTGTGCTTCAGCTCTTCATTCTGGCTGGGTTTGAAAAACTGAACTGACACGTGTGAAGGAGAATAAGGAGGCTTCTGTTTCATGCACTATAAGGGCTGAACACCGTGGTTCTAAACTGAGGGTGGCAGTTTAGTCACATACATCAGCTGTGGAAACTGCACTTTTGAATAGTCCTGTTGAAATGGATTCTTCATGGGTTATTAAGGGGTTTAAACATTTATATTGAAGAAATGTAAAGTTTTAATTTTTTGTACTGTGATTATGAGTTTGTACTGTCATGATTTCCTGCTACTAAGTACCTGGTTTTCAATGTATAACATGACAGCTCTTTTTAGAAGTTAATCTGTTAACTAAAGCCTTATCCACTCTAACACTTCCTTTGGTTTCCATTCTGTCACAGACATGCACTCTCTCTCTCTTTCTCTTCCCTGCCTCTTGTACTCCAAATTTAAGACTAGCAGACTTAAACCCAACCCAAGTATTAGCAAAGGGATTCCTCAAACTGGTTCCTGCAGGTATAGACCCAAATTAAGGAACGTGGGTTGAGTTTGAACGCGAAGCTGGAGTTTGAAATCAGACTGCATGACTCTCATGACTTTGCTTAATCATAACTTTTCCTCTTCCACATTTATTGTGTTTTCCAGCTTGTCAGAGTGGTCTGGTGTGGTGGTTTGGAAGATGAGAACATCTTTTCCAAACAGCATGTTATAATGGTAATAACATGTAAGCAGTAACAGTTGTGTGAGCAGGGATTGCTAATGTACAGCTGGGCATCCTCCAGGGGCACAGCCAGCTGCTCACACTGGATGGCCACTGCCTGGGAATATCCTGGCATGACAGCAAGTTTTGGTGGTTTGGGGCATTTTTGTTATTTTTCATGTGATTTAATATCTGCCAAGGCAAAATCATGGACAGAAATCTTTGCTAAGGCACTGCTTTCTACTGGTTTAGAGATGAGACACTGCATATTTTTATTTTTTTAGCTGCTTTCAGTTCCTTCAGAATTCTTAGCATCTGATCTGCATGATTTGTTTTCAGTCCTCTTGTAGATTCTGGTTCATATGTGAAGCTGTTCCAGCAAAGTCCAGCCATTGTCCCAAACCTGATGTTTTGGCTTAAATGGGCTGACCTAAATTATTGCCAGGATTTGTAAGTAGTAGCTCTGACCAGGGGTTTGTTAGGGGTCAGTATGATACCAGTCACCTGCAGGAAGTTTTAAGGTGCAAACAGACAGAAGGGTTTGAAATTCCCTTTTGAAATAATTAAACAGAGAAAACCAAGTCTTACAAACCTATGTTTTCTCTAAGAAGTCTAATTAAAATGGAAAGAGTTGTATTGAATTATACTGTTTCTAGTATTTGGTATGTGACATCCTTTTAGGAGTACAAACTTTGGAATCTCCAGGATAGTGCATTCCTAAGAGAGCTTTAATGAGCTGCCAATGAATTAATTACTCCCTTTGTGGCAATAGTTAATCATTGTTGTGTTAGGGGGTTTTTTGTTCTCCCTCTTCTGATTTTGATTCATGACATTTGTGTTCAGTTTGTTTCTGGCAAACTTTGATGTGCTGGGAAATCCCATCAATCTCTTTGCTCAGTCAGGGGCAAACTGGAGCATGAGCACTAAACTCAGCCCTTGCTGCCTCTGGAGGATCTGTTTTAAAGCAAACTTCAGTCATTCAAATATTGTTTTGCCTGAAGAGCCTCCTGTCCCTCCTTTGTCCCTCTTTCCCCCACAGGAAAGTGTTTTATGAGCCACTATTTTACTATGAGAAATATGATACTCCACTTGCTTTCATCACATTTATCTTTTCACTGTTGCATGCAGTGTATTGGAGGGGAAAGAAGTAAAATTAATAGTTTCTTGATTTTTTTTTTGTTCCCTCAATTTTTTATTGATATATATGAAATTATGATTCCTTATCGCACTTCAACTCTCTGACAGCTGTGGGCATTTATTTACTCTAATCTGTCTTGAAAGCAGTGGATTTATGAACAAGGCAATATTATGCATGAGGAGCTCTAAGCAATAACTCCTCTCCTTCCTGATTTAGTGTGCAACACATCTGAGAGCCCAACACCAGCAGGGTCCCAGACAGCTGGTGAGTCACTGCACTGAGGGCTGTGGTGTGTGCAGGTATTTCTGGTGTCCTTCACAAATGCCACTTTTTAACCTTCAGAGCCATTTTGTTCCGCTTGCCCTGAGCCTCCAGAGAGGTGGGATTGATGGACCAGGACAGGGCACTAACTTACAGAACCACAGACTATTCTGAGTTGGAAGGGACCCACAAGGATCATCGAGTTCAACTCTTAAGTCAGTGGCCCACACAGGGGATTGAACCCATGACCTTGGCATTATTACAACCAAGTTTTAACCGACTGAGCTGATCTCAGGGTCTTCTACATCTTCATTTCCAGCTTGTGACTGGATGTGGAGCACTGAGATGAGATCAGCCCTCAGCCACCCCAGGTGCTGGTTTCTCTGCTGAAGCTGTTCACGTGTTGATCTTTGTCTTGTCAGAAGGATAATGAAGTGCCTCAGAAACGGGACCTTTTCACAGCTCCAGTAGTTTCTTTTCACCCCAGTTTATCCCTGTGTCCACAGCCTTACACGAGTGTCAGGCAGGCTCCCATCTGCCTCCATGTGGCGTTCAGGGGAGGTGAACAACCCGCAGCTGCCCTGGATGGCTGTCAGCACGAACAGGAACTTGCTTCTCTCCGATTAAGCCTTTCTGCGTCTTGCAAGCTTTAAATGAAAAAAACCCAAATCTTCAGGAAGACTATGGTAAAAACGATGTTGTTGAAAAAGAATCCGGAGCCTGGAATGGGCGTGTGGAGTGTGACTAAAAAGCACTGTGTGGGTAACTCACCTGTCAGGTAACTGTAGCCCGTTGCTCCTGGTGCTGCATTTCTGACCTGTGAACAAAAGGCTTCATCTCTTTGGCTCAGTAAAGCTTTTAGTCGTGTGGTTGTTTGGTCCTGTTCAACGGAGCATCTACAGAAACACTGAAACCTCACGGAGTGGCTGCCAATAAAGCAAATAAACCACAAAAGGCTTTTCTAGTCCTGCCTCCAAGAAGTCTTGCTCTAACCGGCAAAAAGAGCTCAGTGGAGAGGTTTGCTCCCAGTCTCTGTCTCTAGTTACAGCTCAAGCTGCTCTGGGTGTCCTGAGTTGAATTCCCATTTCCCAATGGGACAGGAGTGCCGTTTTCTCCAGGTGATGCCTGTGCTGTTCACCGTGTGGGCAGGGGATGGTGCTGTTGTTCCAAGGAACCTCATGCAGGTCACGGTGCTGCTCCTCAAGATTTTCTTTCTCTACTGAATGAATCACTTTGCCTGATTTATTTTTTTTTGTACCTTTTCAGATTGCTTTCTCTGCTTTCCTCAGCCTAAAGCATGAGTCAGACAATTGAATTTTTTGTTGTAGTGTTTTCAGAATCCTTTAATACAATTTTGTGGAATGAGAGATAACAGTGAACAATATACTTTCTGGGAAACAGAAGCTGGGTTTATGTGCAGGACATTTTTATTAATGTTAAGCATTTCGCTTCTACAATCTGAGCACAGACAATCTCCACTATTCCTCCCCAGTCACAATTAAGAGAAATTTAGAAAATATGTCTTTGTTAAACTCGTGCATTTAGAACTTGTTAGTTTAGTGGAGCAGATTTTGCTGTGCAGTGTTACTTCATACACAGATTTCTCACCTGCAGTCCTGCAATTACTACCACGTTTTAGTCATCCTGGGGGGTTATTTCATATCATTCAAGCACCAGCATAACTGCCCTGCCCTGTGTAAAGAAAGTGGAAGGCTGTGGAGGGTCTGATATTTTAAAAAGTAACTGTTAATTAACAGGAAAAACTCATTATTCTAGGAATGGAAAGGAGAGGGAAGGTGATGGGTTTGGGTTCTTTTAGTTTCAGCCAGTTGTGGTGACAGAGGTGGCATTTGTATGATGTGATGACAACCTCTGACAGCAGGAGAGAGGAGGGATGATGTAAAACACTAATCTAGTCTGGTACCACAGGAAAAACTGGCCAGAGTGACCTGCCATTGGTATCTGTGGGAAATGGGCTCCTAAATCCTCCTGGATCTGGAGCATGTGCACAGAGAACTTCATTCACAGGGAAGTCTAATAATTGGAACTTCTGGCTGCTTCTAGCCTTGATCTCAGGAGAGACTGGTAGAACAAGGGGTCAGTGTTGGTCATTCTTGTAGTACAATCTAGGAAGGAAAA
The DNA here is from genome assembly GCA_013396695.1 of Sakesphorus luctuosus. Taxonomy (NCBI): domain Eukaryota; kingdom Metazoa; phylum Chordata; class Aves; order Passeriformes; family Thamnophilidae; genus Sakesphorus; species Sakesphorus luctuosus. Next base: position 353,032 of record VWZD01006726.1, on the reverse strand, counting down.
AAAAATGCCCGCCAGTGTAGGTGGTTATTGCCACAGGCTTGGCAGTAAATGGACTTTCCTCTCACCCTTCCTGTTCTCCAAGCCTCCTTCAATAACAGCAGGCTGCAAGCTGCATAGAAGGAGCCCTGAAAGGCACAGTAGTATCTCTGAACTCCAGTGAAAATGCCATGAGCAGCCTGGCTCTGTACATTCAGCACGTGGCTGTTCTTTCATGCTGAATGGTTTGTCTTTGTATGCAGAAATGTTAAAGCAGTGGAGTTCCCCTGTGGGTGCCTCTGAAACTTCATTAACTATTCTACCTATTTGTGCTTGTCCTTCTGGCATTTTCTGTTTGCTTTCAGAAAACAGTCTTCTGATAACAAGGATGAATGGAGGAAATGAAGAGTTTATAGATCCTGACTGTGCTGGCACCACCAAGTGAATATAAACGCCCAAAAAAAAGAAGATAAGTGCCTTCATTTTTGGTGTGTTTCAGCAATAAAACTGACTTTGCCCTGTTGCCATCCACTGCTGCTCACAGATAAGTAAGGCAGTGTTTAATCACAGCTTACACTGTTATTGCATTCACCATGTCAATGGCACTGCCTGCACTGCGTGTTTCATGCAAGCCCCATGGGAGCTTCACTTGAAACAGTCTCTCCCAGGTTCCTTACTGGACACAGCCAAAATTTTCCCCAAGTGGTAGTATAGACATGGTTGATAAGCCTTCTGAAGGAAGAATGAGGCTGGATTTTTTGTTTAGTTTTTGGTCTTTTTTTACCCTCTACTTTCCTCTCCTTTTCCTTCCTGCTTTATTTTAACAGGATCTATAAAATGTTTCAAGTCTTCAGGTAATCTAACTTGCTGCTCCTTGAAGAGTTTACACAGTGATTCTCCCACACAGCTGGGAAAAACATCTGTTAACCTTAAGGGTATAATACAGCAGCCACCTCTAATGCCATTTACAGTGAGTAAAAATACACTGCCATCCATCAAAGATATCCTCTGGCTACGGGAAACAAAACCCAGGCAAACTGATGGGCTAACTATTTAACCTGTTTACATTGTGTTTTGCCTTGTCTCAGAACTCACTCTGTCACCTCCACTTAAGGCTGATGTATCATAATGTGGATTTTATCTGGAGCCTCTCTCTGTTTGTCTCATGTATCTGATGAAATTCTTGTGTTGCAGGGTGGGACCCAAGCTGCTCTCCCAGCACACATGGCTCAGGTTAGTGCTGCATTTACACACAACATCACCTGTCACAGTTTGGTTCAGTCCTGTGCAGGCAGAGCCTTGATGTTGTGAGCTGTATGTGCTGCTCAGAGATTGAGTGACTGAAGGAGGGATGAGACAAGACCTCACGATGAGGAATGACCAGGACAAGAGGAGGAGTCACTTATTGCTCCTCTACTAGACAAATCAGGACCCAGCAACACTGCCAGGTAGGAAGCTTGGAAACAAATGAAAGGGAAAATCTGTCATGATGTGGCTAAATTACAGACCCTGCTGTTCCATGGCACTGTGGAGACCATGACTACAAGTGGCACTTGTAAAACAAAAAAGGCAAGCTCTTGCAGTCAGGTTCTTTGGGAGGTTTTAAAGCAGGTGCAGAGTGTAGCTCACACTGTTCCAGCTGCTCTGTGTGGGAGCTGGCAGGGAGCTCTGTTCTGAGGACTCTCATGGCTGTTGCTGCTGGCAGCCAGTTACTGGGTTACATTGCCCATCCTCTGAGCCAGGTACCAGGTTTTGTTTCTAACCCCTTCACTCCTTGGCTGGCAATGAGTTTGCCTTCCCCTTGACTGCCTGCTAAGTCACATGCTAAAAAGGCAAAATACTTCTGAAAGACTTTCTCCACTCGAGAAAGTGCTGCATTAGTCAGGAGGTTGTTAATTAATGGCCTCTGGGGAGTGACCTTGATGAATACTGAGATGACCTGAAGCGACTGGGTAAAGACAACAGTCTGCCAGGAGTGTTGCAACTGTGGCTGCTCCTTCCTTGGGGAGGGGAGAAGACAGGGCAGTGTTTCTTGACCTGTTTTAGTTGAAGACTCACCTAAACCTACTTGAAAAACAGAAGCAGTCAATGAAAATGAAGGAAAGCTGTGTCTGTTTTCCCCCGGTCTCCTCACATTTCATTCATTTTCATGTGTGTGTGTGTAGGAGAACCAGACCCTTGTAGTTAGTGTTTGCAGTAGTCTGTTAGACTGTGTTCTCAAGGAGTTCTGTTTTCAGCAGGTTTCTGCCAGTTGTTAGTCTTGGAAACAATGGATGAGGAGAGATACCCACCCCTGCACTCTCACCTGGGGCTTTGTGCTTGTCCAGGGCTGAGGGACAGCAAAGGTCTGACCTCAACAGAAGCAGCTCTGCCTTTTTCTTCCTGTTTATACATCTCAGGATGGCCCCAGTGCCTGGCACTGAACCTGCCCAGCATCTCCTGGGCTGGCCTGTAACAGCCACAGGGAGGGAATAAATGACTAGACTAAATGCTATTTACACCTACCAGAGGGAACAGCCACACTTATTTCTGTCCCCATGTGCTAAAAGCTGCAGCAGTTCCTCTCCAGCTGCATTCCCTTCTTTTTCCCCAGGCTGCTTTATCAGGACAAATTTCCTTTTGAAGGTCTGTCAGTTGAACAGTTTGAGTTCTGAACTCCCTTCCTTGAGCTGGTCAAGTCATCTTCCCCAGTAATGGTGAGGGACAGGTCAAACAGTCACCAGTACAGAGCTCTCCAAGCCTCCTGAGGCAAGGGGTTTGGTTTTAAACTGGGGACATTCAACTGGTGGGTGTGGGACTTGTGTGAGAGGAGTAATACTGGCTGGAGAAACTTTCACAAAGCCCGTGCTTACACTGCCTGGCTTGTATCCTGGTGGTTGGAGGCACAAGAACTACACTGGAACACTTGCATGTGGTTTAGGCCTTAAGGCACCTTGTTACAGAGTCCCATGGTAGGAATAGTATATGCATCAAAGATAAGGGATTAAACAGCTTGAGCTTTGGGCAGTGCACTCTGCCAGAGAGCCCTGAGGACTCTGAGTGCAACTGCAATCGATTGACAGCCTCTACAGAAGGAGCCTGTCTGTAATTGTTACATTTGTTCCATTTGAAGGTGTCTGGATGTTCTTTTCCACCAGAGTGGAAAGTTCCGTGTTCCCTGAGTGCAAGAGTGCTCTTCACAGCAGTGGAGGGAGAGGCAAGAAAGGAGTGACTTGCCCATTTGCTGTTCAGAAGTTTTGTTCTTTGCTCCTCAGGTAAAAGCAAAGTCTGAACCTTTTCTGCAGATTCAGAATTGGCCTTTATACATAAAAGGACCTTTGAACATGCTTAACTGCACTCTTCTTTCCCCTAAAATTTCCTGAGGGATGATGAGGCTTTATATATGAAAAGAACATCAATTCCAATACTGTCAGTGCTTGATCAACTAGTAGTGAGAAGCTGAATGAACAGAGCCATGTATAGTAAAGGATTATCCATCTCCAAGTTCTAGAGGTGTGATTTGGGTTTGGCCTTAAACCAGAGCAATTTGGGTATGCAGGTGTTGTACTGCCCTGGAGTTATCGTGGGGCACACTGACTTGGTGACATCCGGTCCCTTCCCTGATGTCTCTGCTCCAAGGAGGAGCGCTGAGATCATTTCCTGTTGGCTTGCACAGAGAGCTGGGGCAGAGGAGGGGAGGTGGTTTTCATTCCATGAACATGCTGTTGGTCCTGGAGAAAGCAGTGTGGCCAAGTGCTTATAGAGGGAGCTGTGATTGGGGTTAAACGGCGTCAAGTCACAACCACAATCTGTAGCGTGGGCAGGTTTCTTGAGAGCAGGGTGATGGGAACAAATCAGGACTTTGTGGCATTTCTGAGCAGTTTTGGATTGCCTTTTAGTCTCATTTGCTGTTCACATAATGGAAACCTTGCAGAACTCTGAGAAAATTGCTTTTAGTCCCAGACTGGGTAAACTTGTGGGGTTTTTTCCTCATTTTTTTTTCTAGCAATAGTTACAGTATCAGAGGGTGTGTTATAGAAACCCACAGAAGGAAACAGGGAGAAACAGCATCCCTTCCCACCCGTCAGTCCTTCAGCAAAGTGCTGTTTATGTGTGTGGTTAGGACAGAGAAAGCAGAGCCCAACACAGCCCTTTGCACCAAGAGCCTGTGGGCAGCCAGAACAGAATCACAGAAGGGACCCACAAGGATCATCGAGTCCAGCTCAAGTCAGTGGCCCACACAGGGGATTGAACCCATGACCTTGGCATTATTGCAACCAAGTTTTAACCAACTGAGCTCATCTCGGGGTCAAGTGCTGGGGCAGTTTGGTTTGGGTTTGTTGTTGCTGCTTGGGATCTTGCTGCTTCAGAAACCACAAGTTTTGAGTTCATAGCTGCAGTCACAACTGCTTTGGAGATGTGCTGCAAACCCCAGAACCTGATGGCACTGAAGGAAAACTGTAAGTTACAGATAGTTTAGCCCAGAACATGTCAGGCAATCTTAGACAGGTGCACAAACAAAGGAAGTACTGCAAATCCACCAGGAAGCTGCTTAAATGCTTAATGCGTTCCCAGAAATGCACTGCTCCTGTCAGAGCTCTGTCAGCTCTCCCACCAAAACCCAGGTGGAAGTTGCAGAGCCAAGAGTGTGAGATGGTTCATTATCCATCTGTGTAACCCACGAGACAGCCTCTGGCAAATGCAAACGAGCTTGTCATTTCTCAAGCTGTGAAAGTGGAAGCAAAAGCCCCAAGTATCTTGTCCAGGTTCAACACAGCAAGTCAGTGAAGGTTTCCCATCTTCTGCATCACTGTTGTTAAACCAACAAAATGCTGAGAGTGCTCCAGAAATGCTGATTGATGGCTCCTGGGGTGCTAGTATTGCCTGTGAATTGCTGATGGTGGTGTGGATATCCAATTGCATATAAGGAAGATGCCAACTTTTGTTGTCTTATCCATCACTTTAATGGCAACACTGTTATACACATTTGGGGGAAAAAACCACTGAACTGGAAAATATACTGAACTGATACTTTTTCTGCATGAAGCCTAATTCAGTTGTTGACTCACTTTTGTCATCAGTTCATCTGGCTTTATTATGATATGTAATTTAGCTCCTTCCATGTAATACACTTGATAAAGCTAAAAATGGGTAGTCTACTTTATGGATCTCTGCTGGAGAGACATCTTAGTAAAGTGTTGAATAAACTCATAAATCCCCCAAGAGCAACTGCTGTCCATGCTCACAATTTGTCACACTTCTCCATCAGAGGGAGGTATTGAAAACAAGGCACTGCCATAATGACAATTTCCTTAGGGAATTGCTGATTGGAAGAAGTCACTCTGTGTCTGATGTGGCCAAACAGCACAGAGACAGACAAGAGCTGTCCTTGTCCCTGCACAGAGGGTGTAAGTCCCCTAGGCTTTGGAAGAGATGGTGAGCTCTGAAGCTGTGGAGACAGATGTGCTCCAACAAGAAATCCTGCACCTTCCCTCTTGCAGGCTTCAGAAATTTCCAGAGTATCTCACAGGCATTTCAGTAGAGCACTGAGAGCTGGAAATCAGACCTTAACAGAGCACGGATGCCTTACAGGAACACTGTGCATTGCACAGGTACCTGTCCAGGTGTGGCTGGGACAGACCACACTAACAAGGTTATACAGCCTTTCAGTGACATGAGGGTTGCTGAGACCTTGGGATCGTGTGTGCTACACATGTGACTGGAGCAGGCTGAACAGGCCACTTCAGTAAAGCCTTTCTGCAAACTTATTTACTCTGCCATTGGATGCTGTGGCCATTGGGTGTGAATTTTGCTGCAGGGTTAAAACTACCTGCTGCTTCCCTGCCATTTCCCCTTGGATGTGTGTGATGTGTAATGTGACTTCTGTTCTAGTGATCTCTGAGTTCCAGTGAAACGTATGAGGCTGCCTGGTGGTACAAGAGACTTCTATTCTTTAGCTTGCAGTCTTCTGGAACTTGGAAAAAAGAAGTGATTTAATGGGTGACAGATATTTAGGCTGCTCTGCAAGGCCTGGCTCAGTGGGTAAGTCCAGAGAAAAATGAGAGGGAGACTTCAGTGGAGACTAAGGAAATGTCATGTTGTTTTGAATGAGAAGTGTTAGAAAAATGTTAGGAGGAATTGGTTTTTCTAGATGGCTTTATAAAACCAGCTGGAACAGATCCTCAGAAAGTGAAATGCTAACATGCTGGTACAATAAGTAAGATTAAATTAGATTTTTGTGATTAAACTTACATGAATTAATACAGCATATAATAAGAAAGCCCTTGGAAATTCAGAAGTGAAATTTTCTTTCATAATGTTAAAAAGAAACAGAACATGGTACCCTTGGGCTATTTAATTTCTTTTGTCTACCAAGGTTTGAGAAAAGACCTTTTTGTTGATGTTGCCCTTGCCATTTTTTTGGTCTGTCTTAATTGATATTCCTCAAAAAAAGCAGTGAGAATTTTTTGTGGAGGCTGCATGTTGGAAAGTGATGTTCTTTCCTTCCCACACTTTAGATGAGACAAACAGAAGTCTCATGAAAACAAAAACAAAACTCTGAGAGATATTTATTGCTGGCTCAAATTAGCCTGAACCAGAATCTAACTGGGTGAATTAGGCACTCAGTAGACCAGAGCAAATTAGTTTGTTAGTTTGCACATATCTGAACAGATAATTCTTAGATTTATTTTTTAACCTCTTTGGCAAGCTAGTGTAGAGTTAATTAATTGTTAACACTTCCTGAAGGCTGAGCTCACAATCTCTGTAAGGGAAGGCTTGAAGCAATCCTTTTGCAGGGTAATAACTTGCTTGTGGCAATGGCATAAGTGACTTTATGACCTTTGGCAGAGCTGGGCAATGCCAGCTGGTGCACAAGATCATGATTTAGGGGTCCAAAAGGCTAAAAATGGAATAATCAAACAGAAAAGCTATGACAAAATGCATCTAAAATTGCTTGAGCCACATCTTACCTCTGAATTTCCACAAAAACTGGGAACCCTCTCTTTCAAGTGGTGACACGAGTCACTTTTGTTGAAAACCAGACAGATCCCCATTGGAAAAGTTTCACAGACACATGACCTTGAAGTATTAAGAACTTTGTGAAGCAGGAGGCAAACCTTTGCTCAGTTCCTTGTTTGTGTTGATGGGTTTGTGTTTCGGGAGGTGTGAACTCACAGCGTTGCTCTCTCTGTCAGGTCTCGCTGTTTGGTTTCCCTGAGCCTCCCTTGCTGCCTGTGGAGAGCTGTGCTCCCTGTGGGAAGTGCTTCCTGCAGCTGCTCGTAGCTCCTGGAGCTTCTGCATCCTGCCAGAATAGTCTGGGGGAAAACGGCAGTTGGACACAACATCAGAAACACTGGAGGTTTGGGGGCTTTCAAAGGAAAGGCACAATAAATGCCTTTTGTCTGTTCTCCTTGCTTCTCTCATGTGCTTTTGAGCTGCTTTTCAGTTGCTTTTGCAGTGATCTGGCCTGTGCCCCCTATTCAGTGAATGAATTTCTCATAAAGGAGCAGGAACCTTGAAGATTTCCTTTTAGGCATCTTGTTTAAAGTACCATTTCTGTCTCCAGTCTGGACCACACAGGAAATCACAAGAACTGGTCAGTTGGTGCTGGTGTGACCCTCCTGATGCTGAGGAAGGACCTGTCCTGCTGACAGATCTCTTGTGCATTGCAGAGCTGTGTGTTTTTCTTATTCTACTCAGCAGGACACTTTCTAAAGGCTTTTGTTTTTTGGTGGTTTTTTTTCTGTTTTGTGAAATATTAGGCAGTTACCAAGACACAGGGAGTCATAAGGGAAAAGTTGACATGTGAGGAGAGAAATCAGCATATAAACATGGACTCAATCCACCTTCTCCTGCCCAGTGCTTTTCTTTGGACTCCTTTGGCACATTCAGGTATGTTCCTGTTATCTCTGTCTTGCATCTGCCCTCAGTGATGCAGCCAAGCTGCTCTGCCAGTCCCTTTATGGCTGTTTTTAGTTCAGGATAAGCCCTTGGGCAGGGAAGGAGGGATATTGTCAAACGTTTGATGGTAGAGCCGTCACTAACTGTGTTGCCTCCAGCTGTGGGACTGCTCAGTGTGTGTGAATGTCTGTGTATTTTGAAACATTCAGGAATGTCTTTGAGACCTCTATCAAATCAATCTGATGTTGGCTCAGTTGTTCCCAAAGTCATTGCAGGTTTGGGATAAGGTGGTAAGGAACACTAGACAAACAAATGGCATGGAATTGCCTGGTTTATGCCTTATTTCCAGAGGGCCAACAGTGAAAATGATTTGGGCTGTACATCTACAAAGGTTTGTAGGCACACAAGAAATGCCTGCCCTTTGACCTGGCATTAAATTTACATTAAATGGGAGCTTTGGAGGTCATATGGTCCAACCCAAGACTAGCTGTAAAGTCAGGTCCAGTTATTCAGGGTCTTGTCCAGCTGAGTTTTGAGTATCCCCAGGAATATCCTACAGCTTTGCTGAACAGTCTGTTCCAGTGCTTAACTGCTGTTGCTGTAAATATTTCCTTCTCTTATTGCTAGTCAAAGATTTCCTTGCTGCAGCTTGTGCCAATTACCATTAATCTCTTTAACTCCCAAATCAATGATTGCATTACAAGCAGGAACCCATGAAGAGCAGCAGAGCCAGCTCTAACTTTGGATTCTTTATTATGCTACTACAAAGGAGAATGTAAAAACATTTCATGGGCTGGGAGCAAATGCTGTGGACAAAAAAAAAAGGCTTGTTTCTAGTGAAAAGCAAAACAATCAGAGTGTTTTGCTTAAAAATGCGTAAGCAGATAGATTTGATTAAGGAAAAAAGAGGTCCTTACAGCATAAGCAGGAAATGAGGCTGTAAAACTGGGATATAAGGTCTGTGAGGTGCCATCCTGTGCTCACATTTGCACACTCTGTCTCTCTTGCCCTTATCTCAGGCCCCTTGGGTTGGGTTGTGGTGCAGAGCTTTTATGAAATTGACATTTAAAGTCACCTCGAGTGACAACTTTGAGTTGTCTTTAGGGTGTTTTTGACTTCAAGCTTTCTGAAAGGGAATGGATTTTACTAAAAGTTTAAAATAATCAGACTGGGTAATTCTGGATTCTGAAACAGAGAAAACTTAAGATTGATGAAAAGGGAATCTATCCTATTTCTCCAGTTTCCTCCCTGCTGCTGTGAGGGTTTTGCATATGGGTTTGTAACTGATAGGAAAGATGGAGTATCCCTACTTTTTACTGGAATACATTACCCCTGGGTTTATCAGCTCTCTGTGTCACGGATGCCACATAAAGGAAGGAGGAACACTGTGGTAATGGCAGGGTAGGACAAAGTGGTGGAAATAATTTAATGTGCATTTTGATAAAGCTGTCACTGTAAGATGGGGAAAAGCCACTTTTTTACCCACAGAGTAATGTGTGACACCTTCAGAAAGGCCTGGCTGGCCCCTAGGTTTGCTTGGTGTGAGCAGAGATGCCCAGTACAACACTGTCAATGTGTTATTTCTGCTGCCTCATGCTCTGTGATTCGTTCTGAACCAGTGGATAAAGAGAGAACTTCCTGCTTGCTCTGTAGCCAAAGCAGGTTGAAAATAATGTGGAGCATTTTATTTTATTTTTAAATTTATTGTATTTTGTTTTTCTTCCACTCAAATTTCACTAAATAACCTCTCACAAATTAGTGCTGATTCCCACCATGACACTGAACCCAAGTGATGCCAGTTCTTAGTGATCACAACGCAGGCTGCTGATCTGGAGGGTGTGAAGGACAGGAACCACCACATGGCTCCAAGTGACAGACACTGTACCCTAACAATGGTTTTTGGAATTCCAGGATATTTCTGAGCTGTCCTTTTTTACCTGCATCAACCAGATTCCCAGGACAGCTGCAGGAGAGCTACTCACTGCTTTTCTTTTCCATAGGTGTCCCCCCAACTCTGTGCCATGCCATGCCCAGTTCTCTTTTCCCTTGGCTGACAACTCCTGCCTGGGCTGTAATGAACAATCCAAACCTAAATTCCAGGCAAAGCAATCTGTATGTAAAGGCAGCTGTTTTGGTGTTCACTGCAGGAAGACACCACAGGGAATTCAGTGTGGAATTCTCTGGCTGGCATAGGTTTCCTGTTGTGTCAGGATGGCACACAAACTCCCAGCAGAACCCAATACACACAGGGGTTTGTTTCCCCTGGCACTTACATTCTGGTGCATGGTTTGGAAGAAAGATGATGTGGAACAGAGTTATTTCAGTAAAGTGATTTTCTGGAGAGCACATTCTGTTAGCCTTGCTGGCTTATGGAAAATGTCACCCCAGCTGCTGTGAAACTCCTGTGGAGTCAACCCCTCTTGCTATTTTAGATGTTTTCTGTATCCTAATCTTGCTTTCTAATGTGGAAAGAAGAGCTTTTTGGATCTCTGGTTTGCATATGGTCAAAAATAAGACTGCAATAAATTATTTAGTGGCCACATTATGAAGTGAGGGTATTTCCTGAGTGCTTAGAAAGCTGTGATCAAACCTTACAAGACAACTGGTTTGTCAGCACTATAGAAGGAAGGAGAGCAGCTCTACAGTTTGAAATTGGCCATCAGAGCACTCCTGAGCTCCTTCTGTAGTTCAATAAGTGACTTCCGGGGCTTAGTTACCTCTAGGGATATTCAGAGTAAATATCTAAAGGGGAACAGAATGTTGGGATCAGCCAGACATCCGTAGGTGGGAGCTGCTGGTTTGTGAAAGGATAAATGCTGCCAGCATTCTGTGTTCGGTGAGACTGAGCTTCCTCACATGGAAATGTCTGGGGCCCAAATCTGCCCCCAGGGACACTGGCTGGGATGGTATCACAGTGGTGCCCTGCATGGTCTCTGGTTTATCCTAAAGGAATTGGGGAAAAGCAACTGTTGTAGAGAAATGTGGTATTTGAAGGTATTAGGAACAAATAAAGGTTTAAATGAAAGTGACCAAAGTTAAGGAATTATTCATACCAGAAGTATATTGTGCTACAGAGGTCTAGTAGAGCAGTTCTCACCTACGGTGTACCTTAGAGGAAGCAGTGCGGGCCAGGAGCAATGGACAAATGTAACTCTGCACAGCTCAGGAAAGATACTGAGGGGCTGGAGTGGGTCCAGAGAAGAGCAACAAGGCTGGAGAAGGGACTGGAGCACAAGTCCTATGGGGAGAGGTGGAGGGAGCTGGGGGTGTTTGTGCTGGAGAAGAGCAGGCTCAGAGGTGACCTCAGCACTGTCTGGAACTACCTGAAGGGAAGTTCTGGCCAGGTGGGGGTTGGTCTCTTCTCTCAGGCACTCAGCAATAGGACAAGGGGGCACGGGCTCAAGCTCTGCCAGGGGAAGTTGAAGTTGGAGATCAGAACAAAATTCTTTCCAGAGAGAGTACTCAGGCATTGGAATGAGCTGCCCAGAGAGGGGGTGGATTCCCCATCCCTGGAGGTTTTTAAAGTGAGCTTGGCTGTGGCACTGAGTGCCATGATCTGGTAAAGGGACTGGAGTTGGACCAAGGGTTGGACTTGATGATCTCGGAGGGCTTTTCCAACCCAACCTATTCTATGATTTTGGGGGTTCATGACCTGGTTGAGATCCCTTTCCCAAAGACACCAGGATGGTGGAGATTCATGGTCTAACAAGAACAAAGTCACAGGGTTGGTTATGGGATCTCTTGTTTTAAAGCACTCCAAGCATAAGACTTTGCAAAATAGGATGAAACTTTGGCTCATCAGATATCAACCTAATGGAAAGTCTGAATGTTGGAATATTTTGTGTGTTTGTTATTCTTTAAAGGCCCTAGCAGTGGAGCATGGAATTATAGGCCAAACTCCAGGCTTGTGGATGTAAGTTCCTACAACTGTAAGGTGGGGAAAAAATAGGCATAAACTTATTGCTTAAGCATTTTTCCAGGATTTTTCAAACTGCTGTCCCCACAACATGTGCAAGAGCAACATTCCAAATCCTAATGATGGCACGAATCACTCACCCCCTGGATGTGGTGTAAGCTGCAGACCATTAGCATAGTAAACAAAGGTTTTGTTTCTTGCCCTGTGGCTCTAATTATCTGCTGTCATGCACAATGGAGCAAAACTGCTTTGGTTTAAAACAGTGTTGCCATTTATACTGGCTTACATAAAGAAAAAAACCCCACTGTGCCTGCCTGTGTCTCCTAGAGGTAGATTTCTCTCCCACCTGAATGTCAATGTGGCACCAAAGCCATACCCAGCAACATCCCACTGAGGGATGCCCACAGAGCAAGAGATTTTCCTGCACAGTGGCAACCACCATATGGGTGCTGAGCGCTTTTCACTTTGATCTTCATCACTTTCACTCCTCTCTTGTGCCTGTACAGGTTAAAAGGAGCTTGGCATTAATGAACCCTGAGATTGGCTCAGTTGGTTAAAACTTGGTTGTAATAATGCCAAGGTCATGGGTTCAATCCCCTCTGTGGGCCATTGACTCAAGAGTTGGACTTGATGATCCTTGTGGGTCCCTTCCAACTCAGAATAGTCTGTGATTCTGTGCTCTTGGTACCTTGTTGCCATGCCACCCTAACAGCTGTGTGCTCTGGAATTGGCTGGCGTGGCCAAAGTGGTGATTGTTGGGCTGTTGTGACCCACAAAGGCTTCAATCTGCTCCTTTGCCATTCCTCTGGCAGCCTGCTCTGGGGTCAGGGCTGGGACTAGGGGACCCCTGGCGCTCTGGCTGGTGGCACTTCACAGCAGTGGGGCTCTCCAGAAAAGCTCTGCCACCATGAACACAAGCTGGGCTGCAGGATGCCACCCTGTGCAACCACCTCTACTGGGCTGTGATTTTCACTCTGGCTCTTGATCCCTGGGCTGCCATCCCTCTGGAGAGAACAGGAAAATGCAGCGAGTTTTTCTCCAGCCTTTGGGAAGCCACACTCTGAGGGGCTGGGGGGAGGGAGCTGAGAGTTCCCTGCTCAGGTGGGAGGAAAGGCAGCCCTTGAGGCTCTGCACAGCAAACAGCTTTTCTCACAGCCATGCTCTGCTGGACTGGGATAATTGCTGCATTTCAGGCTCTTTCCCACCCTGTGCTGTTCTGGCCCTTACAACCTTTTTCCTCCAGCGCTTTCCCAGATGTTCCAAAACCACTGAGTGTAATCCCAGTTCCTTCTGGGGGCTCCACAGCTCTCTCCAGGACTGGGCAAAGCACAGCCCAATGACAGTGTTTAAAAGGAACTTTGTTCTGTGACAAGAAATTGAACTGCCACTTCCTGCCAGCACACATCACTTTTCTATAATGTGTTTGATGTTTACTTGAACTGCAGATCTCACTCCATTTCAACAGAAAGCTAGTTCTGCTGTTAATTAGGCTGTCAAAGCCCTCCTGGTCATGGTGTGAGGGAGAACAGGCTGTGGTATGTGATCAACAGGGAGGTCATGGTCCTACCTGCGTGACTGGAGGGTTTGTAACAATAGCTTAAAATGTATCAAATTGAGAAATTTTAGCTGGTCCTGCCCTGAAGCTGGGGAATGGACTAGCTGGATTCTTAAGTTCTTTTGTCAGAATTATTTTTATAATCTCTGAAATCAGTGATTACAATAAATGACTGATGTACCCACATTTAACTAACATGTCCCAAGAACAAATAACCACATTGAAGAAAGTTCTAAGTGTAAAGAACCTTATTGTCCCTGCTGTTATTATGCTGCAGAAGGCTGGTGGTTTTTTCTTTTGGGTTTGTGTGTCTAAAGGCTTTTCATCATGTTTAGCAATTACTTCAGGCTCCAGCTGTCACAGGGGCTGGAGGGAGAATTGACTTTATTCTCCTCAGCTGTTCTGCTCTTGCAAGAAAATATCCCTGATTATCAGAGTGGGTAAATAATACAGGCTCCTCAGGACCTCCCAGGCTTTCTGACTTCAGATGGGGGGATTTTCTTCAGTGAAGAGAAAGAATGAATTCCTCTAGAGTAGTGAGCAGCGTGGTGCCATGTCGTGGGGTCACAGTGAGTGTGCTCTTGGTTTGGAGGAACTCTTTGGGAGCAGGTAAGGAATCTTCTCACAGCTCTCCACAGATGCTTCAGTTGCAGAGGGGGTACAATATTCAGCATTTCTTTATTCTTTGGGACCTTCATGTCCTACTTTACTATGTCATGGAATGTGTTATAGAAATGTGAAGGACTTTGAAATGAAAGACATTCTTAGTAAGAAGTCCTTCACTTTCCTAATGAGAATCCTTGTCTCTATTGGGATGACTCACTGAAATACAAAAAAATTCTACTTCTGATGTAGAAAATATGAAACTTCTGACTGTTTATTTTACTCCTTACTCATAAGAGATGTGTATATGCTTCTGGCCTTGGGGGAAGTGCTGGTTTGCAAAGCTAATTTATGTGTTAAGAAGGTCACTTCTGGAGACAAGAGTAATAGCTCAGGGCCTGAGATCTGACTGTGTGGTAAGAAAAGTTTATAGTTAAGTTGAAAAAGTGCAAATTAGCATATGAAAAGGAAAAAAATAACCCAAGGGAGGAGATAGATTTTGGGCAGAATCTTGTAAAATAAAATTCTGCAAGGAGGCAGGCGAATAGATGTAACAGCAGCAGGAGCTGCTCTGGGTTGTGTGGGATCCTCGTTACTGAGCAGGGAGTGACCCCTGGTACATCCTTATAATTTAGGAGAATGGATTGTACATGTCATTAAGACAGATTTTTGGCAAAAAAATGGAGTCTAACTCAGATTGGAAGCCAGTGAAAGAACCAATGTGTTACAAACATTAAGCAGAAGAGAGATGAATGATTGATTTATTTGGCCACAGCCAAAATATTGGGATGAAATCAAGCCAGGTACAACATTTAGGATTAATTTCTTCATGGTGAGAACTACTGTGTAAATGAATTCCTGGGAAGCACTGACCTCTCATTGCTGGGTGATGTAGAGCCCATAGGGGTGAAAAGCTGGCAAAGGTACAATAAAGAAAACCAGTGAAGGAGCTTTCTGGTAGCCTAAATGAGGAGTGGCTCAGTCTCATTCCTTCATTGCTCCATCCTTTCCTTTTTGGAGAAGTCTGTAGCAGGAAGGCCACAAGCAGTGACAGCTCTGAAGCTGCCAGAGCACCTGAGGAACAGCCTTGGGAGGTGCCAGCAGCCCAAGGACAAACTGACAGGGACTGCTGGACATCTCACCAGGTGAAGCTTCTTTATGCAGCTCTAACAAGCACAGTCATGAAAATTTGTACCCTTGGATGGTCATTACTGGTTTTCATTTCCAACTCAGGACTGTGCTCATTATGCTGATACTTGGCTGCCCAGATCTGAAAGCCTGTGTTTAACACCCAGTGCACATGTCCACTGGGGAAGATTCCCACTGGCAAGCTCTGCTGGTAGAGAAGAGTGGCTATTCCACCAATTAAACTGATGCTGTGCTTAGTCCCATGGAATTTTGGAGGGCTGGCTTGAACCTCACAAACAGTGATGCTCTGGAGTGCAGTGACAGTCCTTCCAAACAGGGATTCTGTTCCCATCAGGCTGAAGGGTTGTTCTCATTCACAGAAGTGCTGTTTTCCCTTGCTCTCCCTGTATCCATCAAGCCTGTGGCTGGTGCAAGAACAAACAGCCCCTCTGTTTGGGTTCTGTAAGCTGGGATGTTCCCCAGTGCTGCAGCAGTGTGATGTGAGCAGTCATTAGGGATGTTGTGTACTCCTCCTTTTCCTTTCTAGTCCCTCTTGGGAAGGTCCAGGGATCTCTGCATGTTGTTCCCATTGCGTCTTACAGCATTTTGTGGAATATGTTACACCTGTTTTGCTTTGCAGGGAACTGTTTATATAATTTTATATACTTGTATACTCACTCTGGGATATTCTATCCTTGAGAGGGAACACTTGGATTTTGATTATTTGACAGGTGAATCTTAAAGGTGGGGTCTCACTGGAGCGGATTGGAGGGATTTGGGTGTAGCAAAGGAATCAGCACATTAGTTTGTAATAATTAAATTTGGTTTGTGATCTGTACGAGCCCCAGAAGGAAGGGGGAAACCTGACTGGGGTGTAATTGTGCCTTGGGCGCCTCCTCCTGCTGAAAGGAGTGCAGAGGGAGAAGCCCTGCGGGGTGGAGCCCGCACCGGGCAGGGTTTCTGCCTGTCAGGCTGCTGTGGCATAGCTTGGCTTTGCCTTTAGTTCGGTTTCAGTGTGCCCCTCGCAGGGCAGCTGTCCTTGGTGCCACCCTGGCTGTAAATAGCGAGCCAGGATGAGCAGAGCCCGGCACTGTGGAGGCTCCCAGTCTGAAGGGGGCTGCGACCTTCAAGTGATTGCCCTAAAGGCATGAAGAGCTACAAGCCAAAGGTATTTGAAACATTCTTCTGGAAGCCCTAGAAAGCCCTTCAGCGTTGCTGTAACAGTCTGATAAGGGATTAACCGGGATTGTTTCTGTGAGGGTTTGCTCAGCCCCGAAGGATACACAGCAGTTCACTTGCAAACGAGGTGACAGGTGCTCTCTGCAGCTCCCGATCCAGGCTGGGCCCACCTGTCCCAGCCCTTTGTGCCCCGTTCACGCAGGTAATAGAGACTTTTCCCACAGTGGAATGAGCAGCATTTCCCTCAGTCAGTGAGGAGTTCCAGACCCAGTGTTAAAGGTTATGGACACCTGCTAAAGCCAAATCTGGGACGGGGATGGAAAGTGTGACACTTACTGCCTTCAGTCCAGACTTGGGGGTATCTCCTGTGGCACCCATTTGTCCCCTCAGGTTTAGCCCTCCTACTGCTGTGCCAAATACAACATAGAATCATAGAATCGATTGGGTTGGAAAAGACCTCCGAGATCATCAAGTCCAACCCTTGGTCCAACTCCAGTCCCTTTACCAGATCATGGCACTCAGTGCCATGGCCAAGCTCACTTTAAAAACCTCCAGGGATGGGGAATCCACCCCCTCTCTGGGCAGCCCATTCCGATGCCTGAGCACTCTCTCTGCAAAGAATTTTGTTCTGATCTCCAACTTCAATTTCCCCTGGCAGAGCTTGAGCCCGTGCCCCTTGTCCTGTTGCTGAGTGCCTGGGAAGGAGAGAGGCTTCCTGATGAGCATTTCTCAGAGGATTCACTCTGCTTTACAGGATTTGATTAGATATAGGGAGTTTGTAAAGTGTTACATCCTCCCATAAAGCTGAGGGATCCTGGTGTTGGGATGTGCACAAAATCCCAGTGCTGCTTCTGGCATGGGATGGTGTCATGGGGCACCAACAATTCTGTCTCAGTGCTTGTAGGGGAAGCAAGAGATGGTGTTTGCTGAGAACAGGGAGAGAATTTAAAGTAGGGAAAATGTAATCACCAATTTTTGAGTGGGAATGATGAGCTCTGGAAGAAGGGGGGAGTTTTAGGAGCATGGGTGATGGGAGCATTTAGAGAACTAATGCATAATTTATGTGAAAAGAAACAAATTGGATGTTTTCTTCCAGTAGCTAAAATCCCTCAAAAACCTCTCAGGGTGTGTTGGAGGCTGCCCAGTGAGTTAGGATGGCAGAGAATATTTGGGGTTTGGGGGGGATATACATGGGATTTCAGAGCAGCTTGGGTTTACAGTGAGACAGGAACAGATGTGCTTTCCCTGCAAGTCAGAGAAAGCTCCTTTTCCAGAACCTTCACACAGGAGGCAGGGGAGGAAAGCAAGCTTACAAACACTGTCTTTGACCAAAGGAAGGAGATAATGAACAATCAGGAAAGCAGACATGGGGTTGGATTTACCCTGGTTTCAGAACAGCTGTTTGGGCATTGTTCTCTTCTTTCAAATCAACTGGTGGATTGCTGTGATTAATCCCAGGGTTTTTGCTCTGCTCAGGGCTATAATAAACATATAAATTAGATCATTCCCTAAATGCTCCTTCATTAGCAATGAGTTCAGTTAAATAAAAAGTGTTGAATGCATTTTCACTAAAAGCCTCTGTTGCTCACTCAGGGCATGTTCAAGGGGTGGGAATCTAATCCTTGCCATCTGTCATGATTGGATTGACACACAGCAGGACCTGCAGTTTATGAATTTTCTTATCTTTTTAGAATTATTAAAGACTTGTATATGCCCTGCCTCTTGGGGGAGCAAGATTCAAGCTTGGCAGGTGGCAGAAGCAGGGCTGGGTGAGGGTGCACACCAGTGCTGCCCTGAGTGCCCTGCTGAGCTGGGGAACTGCTGCATCCCAGAGCTCTGCATCCCAGTGCTGACATCACCAGAAAATACAGGTTTCATGTTCTGCACCTTGAGTATCACTCTGTGCCCAATTAGTTGCCTCTCTGTACTTTGTGCAGTGATTTGCACTTGTGCAGTGTGGCTGTAAAATGCCTCAGCCCTTTATGGTACATGGCCAGGCACTTGCAAGGGATTACACAGAGTCCAGAGCCATGGGGAACTCAGGCAAAATGTGTGCTGTTCCTCCCACTGAGCTGGTGCTGCAGGTTTAGAGGTGAACCTGAGGGAAAAGTTGGCTTAAGGTGAGTGTAGGAGCAAGACCTTTCACGTCTGTGATAGTTAACACAGACTTGGATGCTTGCAGTCCTCCTCTGAGTTTAATTGCCTCACTTCTGTCTCTGCTTGGGTTGCTCTTTGTCCTGCATTTGTAGTGAAACATGATGGATAAATAAATCAGTGGAACAGATTTTATGCTAACTGCTCCTGTTGTAAAAACAAGCAAAATATTTTGTGGAATCTGTTAGTCTTAGGAGAAGTTTAGTATAGCCTGGTACCATCTAAATTATGTTGAAATAGCCTTTTTCTGTTTTATTGTTTCTATTCTGTTTAATCTTAAATTGTTTTCAGTGACTTTGTATTTACCTCGATAAACCATTTTTTCCTTACTAGTAAAATGAAATCCATTTGCAGTTCTGAACTGAACAAGTAGTTCAGTACTTCTGAGAAATGGCTGGGGGTTTATTTGAGCTTGTTTTGAGATGGGCTTTTTTGATTGCTTGTTTGGCTGCTGTTGCTGACATTTTCATTCAGTACAGGGGAAAAAAAACCACTCTTGGAATTTCCCATGTGGCAGAGGATCCAGCCTTTTAAACAGCTCAACTACTTATTTGGCCTTTCAGTTAAGACTCTTGGATTATTGTGTCAGTTGTAAAGCTCAGCTTTGATAGTGGTGTGTCTTTTTGAAAAATGATGATGAGGATCTTCTCAGTGACATTTTAATTGAGATTCATTTGGAAGCCCCTGCCTGAAGGGCGAGTTAAATGCCCTCCCCAAGGTGCCATTGGCTCAGAGCCCAGTGCAGGGCAGCAGGTGCTGTGGCAAGGAAGGCAGTGCAACCCATTAGTGTAGGTGAGTAAGTGCTGAGGGAGGGCAGAGTCCCCTCATGGCACACCAGGGGCTGCTCTTCCTTTTCTTGGAATTTTTTTCTCTGTATACAAAAGTCTTTATTTCTTGCTATTTCAAATCCCAATTATTTTCTTTACAGAGCCTTCCCCCCCCCTCCACTTCTCAATATTTTATTCTGAGTAGAGTATCTTACTGCAACCAAAAAATTTTATTTGTAAAAGCTGTGGCCACACAGAAGGGCTGGAGAGTCCCCTCTACTAATTCTGCATTATTTTGCATCACACAATTAGTTATGTTTTCAAAAAGAGGCAGAAGGATGATGCCTAATACATGTGGTGGGCTCCATAATTTTGGCATAAATACAAAAAGTTGCTGTTCTATTTAAATATAAAAATACAGAAATGCTTATGTCCTAAATGCTTTAATGTATGGGGTGCTTTTTCTTTATAGCACATTCAAGCTTTGCCTTCAGTGACATGCAAGTGCTGCAGAATTTAACAGCAGTAGGCTGGAATGCCTACTATAAGCAATATTAATATAGTATATTAGTAATTAGTAAGTAGCAATTAATATTAGTATAACCAATATTAATACTAAAAGTTACTCATTCAGTATTTAACTGGTTATTTAATGGTTGAGGTCAACATTACCATTTCCAGTTGTGGTTTTGCTGCTAATTTTCTCCAAGATGAGTCTCTTCTGTGCTGTCTGTGTGATCTCTTGGTCTGTGTGGTTGGAAATAGGAAGGTCCTTTCCCACAGCTTTTGTAATTCCACACCAGCAGCATGTTCTTTTCACTGGCATTGATTTCCTATAGGAAAATTAAGTACCAGTTACATATTTCTAAGGGAAAAATGGTTACTTGTGGCAGTAAATGCTCGTGGAGTGGGAGCTGGGGGGAACACTGGGCTGGGCAGGAGTGGGCATTTGACTCCTGGGGGAGTTTTAGAGGGAAGTTCTGTCCTGGTCTTCCAGGCCTTGGCACCTCTTCCCACTCTGTGCACACACAGAAACCAGCTGTAGAAAACACTGCTATCCCCCCACGGGGACTGGGATGGCTGTTTGTCATTTGCTAATTACTGTTGTTCAGCCCACAGGTCTCTCTCCCCTCTGGTGTAGTTCAGTCACTAGGATGTTCAGGAATCTGATGTTCATATCTTTATTCCCCGTTTACACTCTGTGGGTGGCTGGTTTAGCCTCAATTTACATTTTGCATAATGAACTCTGAGCTTTAAGGACACTGAACAATTTACTGCAGTGCCAGGATGGCACTTTTCGTAACTGTGCACCGTGTGCTTGGCTGACGTGGAGCTCGTGTTCTGCCCCTCTGGGGCTCAGCTCCTCTAGGGGCTCAGCAGTGCCAAGAGCTGGGACCAGATTCTGGGGAGAGGAGGCTGGAGAGCACGAGCACAGCACAGGAGGGCTGCAGGGTTATGGCTGGGCCCAGAGATAGAGGAGGGGGTGTTGGCAGAGACTGTGAGAACATGACTGTGTGCAGCTCCCAGCGTTTGATTTCAGCTGTCTCCTGGTGGCTCAGACAAAAGTGGTGTCTGTCTTGAAGGCTTAGTAAAACTAAGGGAGCTGGGGTTGTTTAGTCTGGAGAAGAGGAGGCTCAGAGGTGACCTCATCACTGTCTAGAACTACCTGAAGGGAAGTTCTAGCCAGGTGGGGGTTGGGCTCTTCTCCCAGTCACTCAGCAATAGGACAAGGGGGCATGGGCTCAGGGGAAATTTAACTTGGAGATCAGAACAAAATTCTTCGCAGAAGGAGTGCTCAGGCATTGGAATGGGCTGCCCAGAGAGGGGGTGGATTCCCCATCCCTGGAGGTTTTTAAACTGAGCTTGGCCGTGGCACTGAGTGCCATGATCTGGTAAAGGGACTGGAGTTGGCCCAAGGGTTGGACTTGATGATCTCTGAGGCCTTTTCCAACGCAATCGATTCTGTGATTCTAATTTTGGCTGGTGCAGGCTGGTATTCCAAGCAGAGACAAAGAAAAACCTGGTTGCTCAGTGCAGCAGGGTATCTTCTGGGTGCAGCACCCCTAGTGCTACCCAACAAACAGCAGCTGCTCATGGTTGGCTGTGGGCTTGCATTCCTGGGGCTTTGTGGGCATGGAGGTGAAGAGGGAGCCATGCCAGGACTTGTGGCTGTTCCTTCCTGCCTGGTTCAGTGCAATGCCTCGAGTCCTTGAGGGGCCAGTCCAGCTCCATGCAGAGATGAGCAGAGAGGCTCCTTTCGGTGCAAGGCATGGGACTGGGTCTCAGTAACACTGTTCTCAGTGTGCACCTGCTCAGCTGTGGTTCTGTGAGGCTGCAGAGGGGGCAGTTCTGGCTCAAGGCAGGGCCTCTGACAGGGGTGCATGCAGATTTTTAATCACAGGATCATAGAATCAATTGGGTCGGAAAAGACTCCTGAGGTCATCAAGTCCAACCCTTGGTCCAACTCCAGTCCCTTTACCACATCATGGCACTCAGTGCCACGGCCAAGCTCAGCTGAAAAACCTCCAGGGATGGGGAATCCACCCCCTCTCTCGGCAGCCCATTCCAATGCCTGAGCACTCTGGAAAGAATTTTTTTCTGCTCTCCAACTTCAATTTCCCCTGGCAGAGCTTGAGCCCGTGCCCCCTTGTCCTATTGCTGAGTGCCTGGGAGAAGATGTGTAATGTGCAATGCCAACCTACTGCTCCTCCCAGGCTTTGGGGACAAGGGGAAGGAATGCAGGAAAAGACAGAAATTAATTGTCAGGCCTCGGAGAGTAATAAATGTAGTTGTCTCTATTTTTTGTTTGGTATTGTTTAACCTAAAATCTCATCTTAAGAACTTCATGCAAACCCTGTGTCTGCTCTGGAGAACATTTAACAGGTTTTTGTCCAGCTCTAGTAAGAAAGCTCATGTGTAAATCTGGATAGATTAGAAATTATTCTGGGTTGCTGATGGTTGATTTAGTAACCCCTGGTAACTATGTGAGCAGTAACCTGTGGTAACTGTGAGCATCCCCAGCTACTGTTTACTGACAGCCTTGTATTTGTTAGCTAATGGCAGCCTTGGAAACAACATTTACCTTCTGAGACAGTGAGGAATAAGAGATTCATCTTTCCAAAGAACTAAGGAATGGCCACTGAAACATGTTTTATATACCTAATTTCGTCTGATTTCTCGGGATGAAGTGATGCATCTGTAGAATTAACTCTAGTCAGGTGTAGTCACCTTATTCTTGCTTGCTAAAAATCAGTGTTGAAGGATGGAAGCATCATCTGTAAGGAGTGCACACCAACAAGCCTCCAGTGTAATGAAAAACCAGCATTGCTTATGAGAATGAAGAGCAAGGCAAAATGACAGCCTGAGGATGAAAACTAGATGAACTGCACAGTTCAGTGCAATCAGACCTCATTCTCCTGACATGTCTTAACATTTGCAAGAAGATAAAACAAATTCCCAATTTCAAGTTATGCAAGAGATTCCTAAGTAATAATTCAGATGCAGCATCCAGCTTCAAGGAATTGATTTCCAGCCAGACTGTTGCCATAAAATGCAGTCAGATATAAGATAGATTTCTGCTACTTCTTGCCTCAATTTTTTATAGATTTGGTTTGGTGTTTGTTTGTTTGTTTTAATACTAAACTAAAGGCACTTTTATGAGATGGAAGTGTTGTGGTGTGCAGAGTTGGAAGTCAATATCCAGCAATCAGTCCTTCCAAAGCTCCAAAAAGCCTTGGACTTGTATAGCAGTTATGTATTTGGGTTTCTTTTCCTTTAAAAGTGGAGTTCCAATCGGACCTAGAGATGAGTTGAAACCTTCTGTATTACTCCCAGCCATTCAGCACTAAGAAAAGGTATATCAGAACTTTGCTTTCTTGGCCTGTCTTCATGGTATTATTGAGCAATGTTATCACCTTAATTAAACACTCAAATTTTAGTTTGCCTGCTGTGAGGGACAATTATCCACTCAGAAAATAAAAAAAAAAAAGGAAAAAAGGAAATAATTTGCTGGAGTGGTTGGTTTCTTGTCTGCTGTTTCTGCATCCAGAGTTCAGTAACCAGATGTAGGCAAAGGTACTTCTGAGACATTAGAAAACCAGCCATGAGACCAGGCTGCTCCCTCTAAATATGTTTATAGTTCTTGAAAACGCAGCAGTCCAAATAAGAAATGAAAGGCACTTTTAAAATGCGTGGCAGGTGCTGAGAGGAATAACTGCAGAGGGAATGAGCTTTGTGGTTGTCGTTTTTAGGGGGAGTGTTTTTATCTTCTCTCCTGTGGGTTTGTTTTTTTTTTTCCTTCTCCATTGTATAGATTTTTATACTGAGTTTGGAAGAAACTTTCCTTTTACAGATCTTGGCGGGTTTTTTTTTCCTTTAATCTTAGTCAAGGGAGGCATTTGCTTCAGACTTGCCCAGCAATACTGATGTTTGTTGCTTGTCAGCTCTTGCACTGTTCCTTCACCCAGGTGAGCCCTTGAATCCTTTCCCTGAGCACAGCACCCTGAGAACATCCATGTGAAGGGCATGACTTTCACGGGGGTTTTCCACATGTGCTCCAAGATGAGATGAATTTCATCCAGGACCTGGCCCTAAAATACCTTGTGCTGTAACACTGGGAATTTGGCATCCTGCTCCCAGCTGTTTGCTGTGGGAGCAGTGGAACTGGAGCAGGCAGGGCTGGCTGCTGCAGCTCCAGTCAAGGGGAACTGAGATTGTCTCTCATTATGATGGTGTGGCTTTGTAATTTCCTGACTGATGCTTAGAAAGCTGTATATTTCTAAACCACAGCATAGCAGGAGAGGCAGAGAAGACCCATGAAATGTGAATTGAGACTTTGAGTGTCATGTGGATATCAGTGGCTTGCTGTTCTGATGCAGCTAATTGGTGTGTCTGGAAGGTGTTTCTGCACTGACTGAAATGTTGAAAGTTAAACCTTGTAATTAGCATGGTTTTGTCTTTTTTTGCCAAATCACTCATAGCTTTGCAGCCTGTCACCAAAAGGCAGCTCTCCCACCCCTGGAATTTGCACTATACCAGCTGTCTGTGTGCCTTTTTAATTTGTATGTTCTCTAGCAGGAGGGAAAAACATTTCTGCTTTGTTTTATGTCTACGTTCCTGAACATGGGATTGAAGAGTTATCCTGGGGGATCAAGCCCCATTTCTTGCTGTCACAGCCAGCATAATTCCCTTTGTAAATGCACCTACTCCATCTTAAAAATCTCCCTTGCCCTATGTCCTGGCTGTCCCAGGACATCATTGCTCCACTGATGCTCCTGATTTGCAGTTTAGAACCAGCCACTGTATTCCCATTTCTTGGTCTCTCAGCTTGAGCAGCACCTGTTCCTCCCAGGATTCCATGTCAGAGTGTCTGTGGGGAGCAGCCACCTCCTGCCTCCTTCTCTGCTTTGCCAGGCTGATTGCACAGGGACAATCAGCAACTCTCCTCTTGCTGAGGTGGCTGCTCTGCCTTCCACTCCTGTGTAGCATCTTGGCTTGGATTCTTTTGGATTTTCAGTTTGGATGACCAGAACTACAGAGTGGTAGCTCTGAAACACACTGAAAATCAAATTGCCTTTCATTGCCTTTTGGTGAACTGGTGGCACTGGTTAAGACAGACACCACCTCCTCACCCTCCATGGGCACTTTAGACACAATTTCTGTTGCCAAATGTATTTATTACCACCACTGCAGGGCCTGAAGGTAAGAGTTTGACAGGAAGCAGCCCACATTATACATCTGACTTCCCAGGGGATGGAAGCAGTCACATTCCAAGCTGGGTGCTCATATCAGGTTCTGT
This sequence comes from Sakesphorus luctuosus, assembly GCA_013396695.1. Taxonomy (NCBI): domain Eukaryota; kingdom Metazoa; phylum Chordata; class Aves; order Passeriformes; family Thamnophilidae; genus Sakesphorus; species Sakesphorus luctuosus. The sequence continues at coordinate 328,076 of VWZD01006726.1, read as the reverse complement.
CTGTGGCTCACTGAGTGATGTGCCTGAGTGTTTCCTATGCCAATCCCACAGGGATGTGTGAGTGCCTGAAAGTCATGCAGTGCCACATCAGTGCCCTGCACATCCCCTCGTGTCTGAGCTGGTCTGAAAACCTCTGGCAAAACAGCTGCCCACACCAAGGAGAGGAAGGGAAAGAATTCTGGCATTTCATCTTTTGTCTCTTACCAATTTCTCTTGGTTAACCTGATCATCTGGTTGGCCTCACCTGGCAGTGGTTGTCTCTCAGAAGCCATTTGTGTACATGTGTAATGGTACTTTGGTGAATTTATCACCCCTGCTCACTGAATTAGTGAGGTGAGAGAGGCAGAGGAGACTCTTCCGTGCTTGGTCTGAGACACACCACGGAAAAGAAGTGTTTGTAAATTCAGCCTGACAGTTTGTGTGCCAGCCTTGGGAATGCACTGTCTGACAACAAGGTTTGTAGGCTGATGAAGAAAAACGTGTGTGTCATGGGAAATAGATGCATGGTTTGTTGCTGAGATGGGAGATAGGATTTCCTTTATGATTAAAGCAGATCAGGAAATGCTGCCCCTGGTAAATGTGAGATATATTTGTACCAAGGACAAGCTTTCCAATTACCATTTTAACCATTGAAGCAGATAACAGCTTTTCTTACCATGAAATTGAGTGCATGGTTTTATCTCTTGCTCGCCAGCTGGAGCTGAGCACTTGTTTTCCTGGAATTCCTGCTTTCAGGAGCATGATCTGGCTCCTCAGCCACGTTCTTTGCAGAAATGGTGGTGGTGGAGCAGAGGCACAATGTGGTCTGGCTGTGATATTCGAGGGGTAGCTCAAGAGCTCAGGGCAGAGCCATTCGCTGCTCCTGTGCTGCTGTGGCTCCTGGGAGAGCCATTCGCTGCTCCTGTGCTGCTGTGGCTCCTGGGAGAGCCATTCGCTGCTCCTGTGCTGCTGTGGGTCCTGTGAGGGTCAGCTGAGGCTGCCAGGGCAGGCCGAGGGGATCCAGCCCAGCTGCCAGGCTGTTCCCCCAGAGCAGGGCCTTGGCACGTCCCTCCCAGCTGGCACAGCCCCTGTGCCCAGGGTGCCACTGCTCTGTGGCAGAGGGGGGAGCATGCAGGAATGATGAGTCCCTGTGTGACCAAAGCAGAAGGTTATGCCAGTCATTTTACAGTTAATCAGAATGAATTTTATAATGCTGCACTGTAGTGGGTGGATCACAACCTGCAAGAAAAGAACAGTATTTCATGTCAGTGATCACCAGCTAAATCATGGCAAAGAAATACTTTTTTCCCCCTCTTCACAAACTGGATTTCCAGGCCAAGTGGTATCTGAGATTCAAGATAAGCTTATCTCGTTTCTACAGCTGTGTTCTTTTACATTTTCACCCATGAATATAAAAAAATATCACTTAGCCCTACTGGACCTCAAAGAGGAGGTTTGATTTTCAAAAAGAGGTGTCCCTGCTTTCCCAACAGTGTGCAGCATCTTCTACCAGCCCAGTGTAGCCCAGATCACCAGGTTTTAGTACAAAATTATTTGTGAATAGGAGAGTACTGAAGCTGTCTCTGAAAGGAATCTCATCAACCAAACCGTAAATTGGCCCTGTCAACAAAGAAAACAAAAAAAACACAACACTCTCAAGCCCCCTTTTATAGCAATAAAATGGAATTCCTCTGGGATGGAAAGGTGTGTGTATTAAGGTAACTTAGATGCTCTACTAGAACTTTTTGTTTAGCAAGTAATTTCTGTAATTCCCTAGAATTAAAAAAATATTGTTCAGAGTATGGAGGAAAAACAGATGAAAATGTTGTGAATGGTGATGATCTGCACTCCAGTTTCCTCTGAGCAGGTATGTCTGAAACAGTTTTTAAAAAGTATAAAGCTTTCTCAGCTGACACTCACATGCTTGCAAGGTGTTAAAATAATTGTTCTGACACTGATCTTTGGAAATAAGGCATAAAGAGAGCTGTGTCCGGGAGAAGTGAGGTGCAAACAGAGCTGTCTGCCAGCTCCAGTGCAGTGCTTCAGATCCCAGATGACAAATATTAACAGGCTCTTTACTCTTCAGCATGAACTGTTCTCCAGGAGGCTTTAGCAACTCCCAGCAGCCAGGCAAGAGCTCGGTGTGGTTTCCTCCCTTATCCTGCCATTGGGATTCACCCGCACAGCTTGGAATGCCTGGCTGGTTTTTAATCTTGCTGAAGCATTAAGTATTTTTTTTTCCTTCCTCTAGAACTGAATTAGTAGGATTAGTAGGCTTTATAGAAATAGTAAAAATAGGGAAGTGATACAAAGGAGCATGAATTTAAATTTAGGGGCAAATCTGTCTAGTCTGTCTGTCTAGTTAGGTGGTGTTGGCAGAGGCTGTGGGGACTCACTGACAGGTACAAGTCTGATGTACATTTTGCAGGTATTTTCCTGCAGAAAACGAAGCTGGGGACACATTTCCTTCCACAGTGTGCTTCCCTTGAGCAGCTGTGGCATTTGTGTGATGGCGCAGCACGTCTGGAATGCCACTTTTGGCAACCTATTGACATGTATGTGCTACCCACGCTTAGGGTATGGACTGGTTTTTCAATTTTGCTTCCTCTTGTGGGAATTAGAAAAGTTATCCCCTTTATTGTCAGCCTACAAATAATACTGAGCTGCTCAGGGCTGAATAAAGTTTTGGGTTGCTTTGTGCTAGGGGTTTTTTTGGATTTGTTTTTCTTTTTTCCTTTGTTTTTTATTCTCAAACCTCACATGTAGTTCCCTGTTCCCCTGGTGGTTATGGGCCAATTTCCATGCCTTTAGTGAGAGCTGAAATAGCTGTAATAATGGAAAGGAGTGAGTCATTTATCCTTCCCAAAGTGCTCTTGGTGCTGCTTTTCCATGAGCAGGTTGCTGTCTCCCCAGGGTTCATTGGGATATCGACCCAGACAGGAAAAACATCAGTCCTTGTGCTTTTTCTTGCAAACATAAGGAATAGTTTTGATCATCCTTATGCCAACTTTGGCTAAATTTTGGTGAAATTAATTCTAATTTATTCATTGCTCTGTAGTCTGTTTGATGCCCTTCCTGAATGGTGCTGAGGAACCCAAGGCACTTCAAATCTGAGCTGGTTGATCTCTGCCTTGCTTTTGATTTCTTTTGCATTATTTTGATTGCATCATCTCAGCTCCAGACCACACATTAATGCCATAGACTTCTAAAAAATGTTTTTGAGCTCTTGTATGAAAGTTTGGTATAAATCATTTATGCACCATTCCTGATGCTCTTAGAATAGTTTCTACTGGAATTAAGAGGGATCCCTGAGAAAGAAGAGTCTAGAAGCAGCCCCCATGAGGATCTCCTGTTGTGTAAAGCTGTATCCTGGGTGAGATTTTGCAACATAGAGGAGGAAGCATCTTTTAGAAGTTATTTTTAATTGTTATCTCTCTTGGAGTTTTGACTCCCAAGAGCCTTGCTTCTGGCAACTTGTAAATTTTCAATAAGATTGTTTTCTGAATATTTTTGGCAGAATAAATGTAATTAAATTTTTAAAATCAAGCTGTTGATTCAATGCTGCCATTGAGAGCCCCAGCCTGACAAGTATTTGCATTTTACAGTGCAACAGGAGCTGTAGATTGTTCCAGCTGATGAATCCAAAGCATCAGGTACTGGCACATGGGAACACTTAGTCACTCTTAGTTACTCTTTAAAGCCTTGCTTGCTTTGCTTTTAACTAGAACATGTAACATGAATTGCTGTCAGTGTAAAGGCTTCCACTGTCTTTCACAAGGTCAAGGCCAGTCGACTGCTTGATTGTTCCTGCTTAATGAGTTTTATTCAACTTGAGTTGCAATATGTAAAATACAGGAAAGATTACAAATTGTCTCTGCCTTCTAATTCACTTTGTGTTTTATTCTTGATTAGTTTTGTTCAGTAACTGAGTGGATGGCAAATTACTTATATCTAAAATTCAAACCCATGTGGCATAACCGAGCAGAAGGAAATCCTGGTCAGAAAAACACACAAATTGAGGGATATAAATATTGAGAAATGACTGGGAAATGTTTTATCACTTAATTATGTACAGAAATCCCTGGGAATACACTGGAAATTAAATTTATAGCCAGTCTACCACTGTTCTGCTCTAGTGTTTTCAGTTACTACAACTTGTCACTCATACCTTACAATTTCATGCAGAACACAATTGTGGTCTCTCTTCAGCCAAGCTCATGTAACATCCCCAAATCACTGAGCTTTCTTTAGGGAGCTTAATCCAAAGCTGCATGGCCATTACCCTCTACCTGCAGGTTTCCATCATACCACCCCTTACAACGTGGAATTTGGGACAGTAATGTGTTTCCAGGCAGAGACACCATTTGGGGAACCTGTTTTTATGAATACAGAGAAATGGTGTTGGGAGAACACGAAGGGGAAAGTCAGCTAAGTCTGTGGAGAATTTTGTTCCTGGAATTTGGGAGAATGTGCAACAAACTGTGCATCTCCAACAAGGAGAATATCTGGGGAAATGCAATCAAGGACTGAAAGAGAGAGAGTGCTGAGGCTTTCAGGCACTGGTAAGTACCAAATGCTGTAAAGCCCGAAAGTTTTCTTTCAGATTAATTTGATGATAAATTCTTAGTTTGCCGTGGTTGGGAAAAGAGAAATCAATGATGGCTGAAGCAGCAGCCAGACTACAGGGAGAGATACAGACACAGGTATCTCCCTTTCCTTGGGTTAGCTCCGTGGTACAGCCTTAATGTTTCCTGTGGTGCCATGAGGACCTGCCTATAAAATGCAGCTATTTCCTGTTGATTCCTTTATTTCTGTGCTGGAGGTGACACGGCCCCGCCGCAGCCAGCGGGCACGGACTCTGCTGCCTGTGTGTGCTGCTCTCATGTGCTGTGCAGCATCTCCCTCATTAACTCTAATTACACTGACAGCTGCCGCGCTGCAGTTCCACCTGCCGTGCCCCACACATCGCTGGCTGGGGCTGCTCTGGCTCGGGTTGGAGCTGAGGAGCTTTGCGGCTGTGCTGGGGGATGTGCAGTGAAGCCAAGTGCTTTGTAGAGGATGCTGAGACATCACATATCCCATGCGGTTCAGCCCCCACTTGAGGTCCACATTATGCACCAGCAAGAGACAAATTGGATCCCAGCAGATTTGCTCCTTTTACGATTTAGCTAAAGGCAAAGAGGTTTTAAAAGGGCTCCCTGCTGCGTGAGCAGCAGGTGTGGGGTGGGGAGGAGTGGTGGGAGCAAGGAAAGCCACAGGGTAAATGTGTGCTCCTGGCATCGTTCGCAAAGCAAATTGGCATTTGTCTTCAGAGAGAACAGCTCAGATAATGGGCAGGACTGTGGGCAGGCAGGATAACTACAGAAAGCTGGACTGTGTATGTATGGCCAGACTTCGTGAACGCAGATTTGGGCAGGGCTCTCCCCACGTGGGTGAGCCCTTCCAGCCTGGGCAGTGGATGTTTTAGGTGAGGCTCAGCGTGCACAGAACTGGCCCCACCATTTAAGTCCCAAGGTCCATCTGTCACGGCCAAGCGAGCTTGGACAGTGACAGGGAAGTCCTCGGGACTGTCACAGCACCCGGCACTGACCGGGGCTGACCCTGCTGAGCATCCCAGATGTGACGGGATGGGATGGCAGGGAGGCATTTACTGCCAGGGGATGGTCCCACTGAGACTGGAACTCAGGTCCTTGGGATTCAGAGTCCAAAGTGCTCTCCTTTACACCACGGGACCGCCCACAAGAAGCAGGACTGTGGGCAGGCAGGATAACTACAGGAAGCAGGATTAAGCAGGAAATGACTATATGAATGATAGATTATCGAAGTGGAGACAGGGAAGATTTTTATGGTTTGGGTTTATCAGCCAGTATGGAATCTAGGTTGGCAGAACAATCTAGGTTGGCAGAACAACTGGCTGGAAGCCCAAAGACACAGGCTAAGCAACAGTGCACATCAGAAATACTGAAATCCAGTTAGCAACCAGCAACATCACAGGGGCTTGTGGAGGTTTCAAGTACCTGTGGTCTGAAAAATCAGACTGGAACATTCAGGGAAACACATTTTCAGACAAACATTGTGACTTGATTTGTTTTTTTTTTTCCTTTAGAAATATTCTCATCACCTTTTCCCTCCCAAACAGCTCATGGGAGAAAGAAGGAACTGCAGAAGAGCAGCATGCTGGGTGTGAAAGGAGTGAAGCTTCTCCTGGCCACTGAAAGGTACAGACAGCACCGTGAGCTGAGGAGAGCAGAGTGTTGGGTGGTTACACTGAGGCTGCGGTTACAGGGAGGGAGGAAAAGGGAAAGCAGGAAAAGGAATGCAAAATAAGCTGCTTTGAAGGAAACACTTCAGGTGCTGAGTCGGAAGCCTTTGGAAGATGGGTCATCACAGACCAAAGAGCTTGAAATTTGCCTTTCTTCCATGCTGGACTGAAAAGGGGACAAACCTGCTCTTGGCATTTCTTTCCATTACCTTGTAGAAGGGAACAGCACCAGGAGGCTGTTTGGAGGGTTGTTCCTGTTCCTTTGAACAGGGCAAAGCAATCAGTGGTGGGGCTGGAAGGGGACTGTCACTGGCTGATTTAAAACAGGTAAAGGACATGCAAGACTTTGAAGAAAGTAAAATTTAAGCAAAAACCTCTTTAAAGTCAGCAAAAGAAACTGTTGTATATTATTATTCTTTTTCTGTCTTCTACACTCATATTCCCCTCAAGTGGCAAGACTTGAAAATCTAATTAAATAACTCTCTCAGCATAACTTTCTGGTCAGGTAATATAAATCCTGTAAGCTAGAGAAGCACAGCTGACAATGAATGAGCTAATCATTCATTTAACACTCCTCTAACTTACACAGAGATTTAATATCAAATCTGGAGGCATGGGATGAAGAACAGGAGTGTCAACACCTACAATAGTTTTCTGTGTGTTGGTCTCAGCTGTGCTCTTTGCATCACAATTTTGGAATCCAGCTCTGAAAAACACAGCTCTTCTAAAAAATTTGTTTGTTTCAAGACTGCAAGTCTTTTATGCTGTTGGAGTTACTGAGAAAGACTAAAATATGCTTAGTAGGGGATCTTCTGTTGTGTCTATCTGTGTATTTATGGGTTTCCTGAAGAAAAGGAGTGCCTTGTAGAGCAGCAAATGCGTTTTAAATTGCTTTTTGAGCCATTTTGGCTTACTTTCAATTCATTCTCATGCCTTTTGGATGGAACTATTTATTAGCCTTGACAGTTGCATCTGTGGGACTATATAGATGTTACCAGGAGCACGACTTGAAGCAAATGAACAAAGCTGTCCTGTTGAGATAAAGCCTCCCAAATCAATTAGGGGTTTGTTGCCAGCAGGGCTAGAGAGGGAAAGCCCCACGTGAAAGCCCTCACTTGGCAGCTCTGAAAGCTGTTCCCTGGAAATGGCGAGGTGATGTTTGCATGCTGGTACTGCCTGAAGAATTAACTAGCAAAGGGGTGGAGGGGATGGGGGTGGAAAGCGATGCCTTTTCTCCTGGAGAGCATTCATGTCACAAATTGGTATTGACAGGGCCCTGCTCATGAGGGTTTTATTTAGATTTGATATCAAGCTAAACACCTGTGCAGAGGCCCCAGGAGGCACTTTGGCAGTAATTAGATTGGCAATTGCTGCCCAGCAGTGCAGAGACAAATGCACCAATAAATGAACTCTGCCAGCCAGTGCCAGCAAAAACACTGATTTAGCCGAGCTGATGAAAATAGAAGAATTTCACCCAAGGTTTTTAATTTCCAAAGCTGTCCAGGAACAGGCATTCATCCTTTTTGGAGAAGTCTGGCCAGAGGCTGGTGTGATATGTGTAGTTGTCCTCTTTGCTGAAGCCAAGCAACTAATTGGCATGATGTGTTGTGGCTGTCAGTGTGGAAAGGTTTTTGAGGCCTGTGAGCAACTTCTGTTTTACAGGCAGCTCATTCTTTTCAAAAGAGCACAGGGTGAGTTTCTTTACATAAACCCCAAAGACAGAGAAGTTCCTGGAATCACAGAAGTGTGAATATTTAACATTTTCTGGCTACAGAGAAAAATAAAGGTTATCTGCAGGAAAGAAACACCACTGGCATTTTAAAAAATAATGATACAAGTGAATTCATTCTAGTAAAAAACAAGAGAAAAAGTACTTTCAAGTTAAATAGAATGTAAATTTGGACAGTTGTTTTTCTGCTAGTTTCCCTGAGAGTTCAGTGGAATCCCTAGTTCATATGCAATGGGCTGTACAATTTATGCCTGGGTTGGTTACATGAACTGGAGTGGGGATGGTGATCTCTTTTAAAAACTATGGAAAGCTTAAAATATGTAAACCATTTTTCACAATGCAAGACATCTTTGAGATGTTTTCTTCAAGGTAAAACCCTTGTACTCTGGCCATAAATGATGGAGCAGAGACATGAGGTAACTGCATGGCTGAAGGCAAGTCTGAGGTAACTGAATTTCCTCAGCCCTCAGTAAAGGAAGATAATTTGAATGACCTTGCAGGTCATGGAAGGAAATTTGAAGAACAGGTTGCCAGGGAATCCTGTCTCCTGTTTAGGGCACAGGGAGAGGCTCTGAGTGTGACCAGGGGTGACATTTGTGTGCAGAACAGCCTCAGGGAGCTGCCTTGGGCTGTGGGGTCAGTCACGGCACGGCACAAATCCTGCCTGTCGCTGGGCTCAGGCCATTAATGAAGTGTTTGCAGCTTGGCTCAGGAAAACAGACAGTGATGCCTCGAGGGACTGGTGTGAGCTTGTGATGCCCATGAGGAGCAATGCAGAACAGACATAAGGCAGTGCTGGTTAAAAAATTGATAAATAGGAACTGTTATGTTAGTGTTGTTTCGATGGGAATTGGCACGACTTGCACTTTTTAAACAAAATATCCCCTGATCATGCAGTAAATAAGCACTGAGTTCCACGACTGCTGTTTTAACACTGTGTGTATTTAAAGCTGCCCTCTTATTTTGGGAACAGTAGCTCTGGTTTCAGTAGTGCTTGTGCTCCTGTTTTACTTGAAAATTCCAAGGGTTCCTGAGAAGATTGGGAACAGAAAACTGCTGTGGAGTGCAGGTGCAAATGAAAACTGGAATTGGTGATTTGAATCAAGCTCTTATGTTCAGCAATTCAAAACTGTGAGTACATCTGGCAACTGGAGTTGCTTTCCCTGCCTGCTTTTCTCTGCAGTCACTGTGAGTCTGCATTGAGACAAATCCTTGTGATGTCTCTCTCCTGTCAGGGCTGTGAGTGCTTCGTTCCTCAGCTGTGAGTGGTGCAGAACCCATTTCCCTGCCTTGCTCTGGCACTCTAGGGCTGAGCTGGGCTGGGAGGGGGGCACAGCACTCCTGTGGGCACAAAGGATCCTTTCTCTGGTCTTTGCCTGATGGTTTTGCTTCCATGTAAATGCTCAGCTTTGAGCATCACCTTTGAGTTGGAGACAGACCTGAATGTGCCCCACAGGGATCTGAAAGATCCACCTTTCTCTGAAGCCTGGGGAGCAGCTTTCCTGCTGGGCTGTCAGGGCTTATGTCACTCACTCACTTTCCTGCTACTACTGCCACCTCAGGAACACTTGTCTTGTTCCCTGTCTGGGAAGGTGATGCCTCCGGAGAGCTGCAGCACTTCAGGCTAAATTCTCTGGGCTTTGTGTAGGGGAGTCAGAGGGAAACTAAAGGGGAGAAGATGCAACTCGAACAGAAAAATGGAGCAGAAAACACCTCACAAAAACAGCAAACTTTTTTCTAAAGGCATCTTGTGTCCTTATGTTGGCCCCTGAGTAGCAGGTGAGCTGTATTGAGCACCCATCAATAAGGTGGAATTCCAAACTCTAAGCCCTGGCACAGCTGCCCAGGGCAGTGGTGGCATCCCTGGGGATATTTAAGGGATGTGTAGATCACAGACTATTCTGAGTTGGAAGGGACCCACACGGATCATTGAGTCCAACTCTTAAGTCAATGGCCCATACAGGGGATTGAACCCATGACCTTGGTTTTAACCAACTGAGCTAATCTCAGGGTGTGACACTTAGGGGCGTGGTTTGGTGATGGGCTTGGCAGTGCTGGGTTAGGGGATGGACTTCACCTCAAGGGTCTTTTCTGAGGATGAAAATGCCATCCAAGACCCTGAAAGTCATTGCAAAGCAGGATCTGACAGGCAGGAGCCTGTCTTTGAGGGAATCTTGGACTTCTTCCAGTACCTTTTTTTCACCACTGCTGTCAAGAGACAAAGCAGGGACGTGTTATAACCTCTGGCATGTGTGGAGCAGTGTCCTACTGTGTTTTTTGGAAACTTGTAGTTGGAAGTAATCCTTGCCTTGCTAATTAGACAAGATAGACTCAAGTTCAAAGAAGAAATACACTCAAAGGACTGAAGTGATTAGAAGGGAAGGATTGAATCTCAGGATTTTCACATACTTTAGAAATGTCCAGATCCATGTGATTTTATTCTTTTGTATTTTGTATATTAGGTGTTTGTGGTAGATGCCTCCAAGTCATGCCTGTAAAAGCCACTGTGGGTCTGAGGGAAGGTGACATCTGAGTATTGAAGGCTCTCCCAGCTGGAAAAGGAGTGTCCACCCCAGGTAATGTTACTGCCTGGGTCTTGGTACTCCTGCTAAGTCCCTGCGCCAAGGAAGTCCTCAGTTCTGTCAAACAGGTAAGGCAAAAGCATTGATACAATTTTATTGAAGCACTGAAAGGGTAGAATATTTTCATAGCTTAATACCAGTAACTTTTCTGAATCTTTCCTGGAATAAAATAACACCTACTCTTGCAGATTAAGTAGCTGTTGAATGCCAAGATAACCTCCTGGTGTGCCTGTGGCAGAGGGGTCACTCCTTTGTCCAGGCTGGTTTGAATTGTGGGTGAGAGCACGTGATTGCCACCAAAGCTGCTGCTGCTGCCAGAGGGTTGTTTTGAGACAAGCTTTTGTAGTAATGCTTATTAGTGAGAAATTTTGCAAAAAAACCCCAGTTTTTCCAGCAGTTGAAAATATTTCCTAATTTCCTTTATTATATATCATTCCTTTATTGATGACTTCAATTATGCAGAGATGGCTATAAATGTGTGGCAGGATAGACTTATTACTTTATCTTTTATTTTAAGAAAAAGAGATGCTAGATTTTCATGGGAATATATAACACATCAGAAACGACATGCCTTCTTGTGACTGAAATGTTGAGAAATATCTGATGAAGATTCCCATTAAAACAGTCTGTCAGCAACTACAAATCTCAGGCAGAAATAAAAGCAGTAGTTCTTCAACTCAGCAGTAAGGAGGGTGACAGTTCAAAATTAATGGAGCTCAGTGTTAAATTAAAAGCATTTTTCTGAGAGGTGAAGCTGACTCTAAATAGTCCTGTGCCATGTCAGGTCTAGGAAAAACCCAGCTTGCCAAGGCAAGTGTTAGTGTGTTGTTAGAGGTGTTTCTCTGGGGGAAAAATACAAAAGAGAAATTACTTAACTCCAGCCTAATAGTTCAGAACTTCTGTGACTCAGTAAACTGGGGGGAAATTGGTGACTTTGACTGCAGTTATGGACATGGAATGCCGTAAGGGTTGTTGTTTGCAGCAGAGTTATCAAGCTGACCAAAAGCAGGAACTGCCCTTCCCTGGTTAATAATCTAAACATGCCCTCTCCTTTCTCTTACGTTACCACACATTATATATGTTTACCTGTAACCACATTTAAGGGGAACAAGTTTAGATAATAGACACCTGTAAAAACGTGAGGGCACTGTGGAAAAGAAATCTTCTAGTGGAGAACAAGATAGTCATTAGAAGCAGTTCTAGCAGCCAGTTGCTACTGGGATCATACCAGTAAATGCTGTTTTCTGGGAAAATAATTTCAATGGAAAACAAGCCTAGGAATGCCTGCAAAAATCATTGACTTGTTTCTGTTAGCTGTTTTCAAAAGCTTGAAAAGTTGGAGAAAGAAGGAATATTGCCTCAAGGATTGGACTATTACTGGGACTCTCAGAATTGGTGTCATCTCCTGTGCCTGTGTGGTATTGCCAAACACTTGCTGTTTTCATTAAGTTGCTGCTGGTGGCAAAGTGGGAGTAATTATCTCTTGAGACGAATCTCATGTAGATGTCTGCTCTATAATTTATTCTGAGCTGTCTTTTCTTAGTTAAAACAATAATTTGAAGATTGAAAGGGAAGTTAGCATGGGAATAAAAATATTTCACGCCTAAAAAGCAAGTTTTCCCAGTCTCCTGGCAGAAATGGCATCTGCCTGTATTCAAATGTTGAGGTTAGAAACAGCTGAAAAATTCACAGAAACTCTTGGGTTTTTTTCTCATTTCCCAGCATGACTCAAGCATTGCTGGTTGTAATTGCAAGACTCCTTGTCATTGCTACACAGATAATCAAACAGCCTGGGCACTGCCAGCCCTTCTGCTCTGTGAGAATCCTCACTGTCTGCAGCTGGCAGTGGCCATCCATCCATTGGTCACCTCCAGCTGCATTGCTGGATCTCTGTAAGACAATCTCTGCTATCCCCTGGTACCAAACAAAATTGCATGTCAACAGTTGTTGCCAGGTCTTTCTGACACATGGAATGCAAATGCTGTGAGGTTGTTTTTAAGCCTGAGTGCCTGTCAAGGCTCCTCTGAATGCCCCAATTACAGGATGGTAGCTTAGAGTTTTGAGAGACCTTGGAAACTTGTGCCTCATTATTCTGGGATAACACACAAGGTGAACGAATCGACTTTGCTAATTTAGGGGAAAGCTGCTACCACAGCTCCTTGAAACAAACTGTGTTATTTAGGCTCTAATTTTTGGCATGAAGCAATCAGTGAAAAGTCCTAGTTATATAACCTAGGCTGATCAGATAAAATCCCAGTTTGGCACATAGTTACATGAGTTTGCTGAAAAGAATCTTGAGGATTATTTCCCAAGGGCAGGCATGGTGTATGAGCTTAACCCAAGAAAAATGAAAGTCCTCCTACCACTTATTTTCTAGAGTGAGTTTGTTTTTTGAATCATGCATAAATGTGATTGAAGTTACTAAACATGCATTTATTCATTATAATGAAAATTGTATTGCCACAAAACTCAGTTTTATCAGTAAATGATGGTATCTGTGGTTACCCCATGACAGGCTTCAAAATTTAAAGCTATTTACTGTGGTCCTAATCTAAATGCTTAAGATCTGACAGGTGACTGGTGGGAAGGAATTTCCTTTAGAGAGATATATAACATGGACTTACTTTCAAAGGGCAATTATCTTGTTTCAGGAGAGGGAGAAGAACCCAATGACCCTTGTTGCAACTTTGAGCCCATGCCCAGCCAAAGGAAGCATCCACTGAAAACATTTTAAGCATAGAATGTTACCATTTTTGGAAGCATATATTAAATTCAGCACTTGGGAAAGGAATGTGTGGAATAGATCTGTGTAAAAGAACCCTCAGGTAATTCCCACGTGCCAGCCAGGACAGGTGTGTGACACCACTGTGGCAACATTCAGGACTCTTTTTTTCAGAGTCACTTGCCTTTTCTACCACCATAATGTTCAGTTATAATGGCCTTGTAGTGTTTCCAGGAGCTCATTCAGGGTTCAGGTCTCCTCTCCTCTGGTGCTCCTGCCCTGTGCCAGCCCCTGTGACAGGGAAGGTTCATCCTGTGCTCCTTGAATGACCTAAGGGAGGTCTGGGAAAGGGGCAAAGGAGTAATAATTGCTCTTCAGCCACTTCTTTGTGCCAGATTCCCAAAGGACTGTGGTTCTGGGAAATGCTTAGGGCTTTCTCATTCCCAGAGGGTTGAGAGGTGTGCTGTGGTCACAAGAGAGCCAAACTTTTGCGATTTAAGTGCCAGGAACAAAGGCCAAAAGGGGACAGGCAGCCAAGGCAGCACTGGCTGTCTGACATGCTGCTTATTTATGCTGTGCCCCTCAGCTCAGTGAGTCACCCTCTGAATGAGAACACAACAGCACTGACAAATTACCCATGAGAGGGTCTCTTCAGAGTTATTTTTCCTGCAAGTAGCAAAACCCAAAGATGGCTAAGAGAGAAACTGCACAAGAAGACCAGTAGGTAGCTTAAGGTGGGAAACTAATGTGGGTCAGGAGCAGGTGAAAGAGGGAACACTTTCTCCTGGAACATTTCTTAGGTATCCTCTTGCCTGGGGTGTTTCAGGCCTGGTGTCTCTAACAATGTTTCCAGTGAGCCGTATTAAAATGGAAAGAGTTCCAGTCTCAGGAGGGCTCTGTGAGATCTTGAGGGATGGCAGGAAAAAAATTATTTTATTTATAACTGTTCTGTAGTGCTCTTCTGTAGCAGTTTGTAGGCAATCTTTGGAGTTAGCGGAGTTTTATAAAGCTAAGGAAAGATGGATATGCCCTTCCCAAATGAAATCTCAAAATCTGATAGATAGTTCTCTGAAGGTCTCATATTTTATCAAATATTAAATACCAGGAGTCTGATTGCCATGGTACTTATTTTGCCTCTGAATGGAAAAAAACCAAACCACAATATAATAAAGTCTGGGAAATACATGTTTTGTTTTTGCATGGAAATGATAAGAGAAGGTCTTCAATGATGCTTCTTGGCAAAGGCAAAAAGATAAGGATAAATAATGAGGACTGATATAAACCAGTGTGGTTTAAAGCAAGGGGCAAGCAACCATGTTTTCATAACTGAATTTACTTGGCTTTAGCATTCATCCTTAATTGGTTTGCAGGGAACATCTGACCTGCACTGAATGATAACTGCCATGGTAAGCTGATTTGCAGTGAAGTCAAGTCTTCAGGATCAATTCCACACAGTTCCCTTTGACAGCTATCAAAAAACTTCATTACCAGTTCCTCAGTCGATGACTTTCCTCACCCAGTGGTTTTCATTCTTTACAATGTTAGTGCTTAATGAGAAAGTCTAAAAATTCTAAGTTATGTTTAAACAACGTAATTATTCAAAATGTAATTTTAGGTAGAAAATGTATTTAGGCAAAACTGTGTAAGTTACAAATACTTTTTTTTCAAAAACAGTAACCTAAAGTCTTTTTCTGTTTCAGCTGTGCACTGAAATAGCTTGGCTGTCATTAACTCCAGGATATGGAAGGCAGAGAAATCAGAAAATGACACTTGTATCCTGAGCACAGGTGAAGTTCAGCTGTGTCATCTAAAATCAGTGATAACTGAAAAAGGTACTTCTATGTCCAGTAACCACTTCCTGCTCCCTCCCTCCATGTTCCTTCATGCCCTTGTGTCCCACCAGCACAGGGTGAAGCAGGTTCCTGCCATCTGTGAATGTAACTCATAAATGGACCCTCAGGCAGAGGACTTGGGCTCTGCCCCAGACAGCCAGTCTGCTGGAGGCTGCACTGGAGAAAAGATTCCTGCAGGCAGGAAATAGACAATATAACCAGGTAATTTTTTTATTTTAAAGAAACAATCATGCTCACGTCACCAGTTTCTGTCACTCGGTGTTATTATCTTAGACTTCTGTTCTCTGTCCCCTTTAATCCTTCATTTCCAAGCTGAGGAGTTTTGGACATGAGAAAACTTGGTACCGTTCATCATCCTTCTCTGTGCCTTTTCCAGCTGGAATGGATTGGTTTTAACCTGAGAGGAATCAGTTCAGCACCCTGGCAAAGAATAGACTGAGGCACTGGTAAGGTTCTGTGAAGATGTTCACTATTCCTGATCATTAAACTACAGTGATTCCTCAGATCTGTATTTGTCTCAGATGAGTTTTCCAGCTTTCCAGGACGGGATATGGTGCATAGTGTTGGGAAAAGGAGCTGTTTAGGTGTGAACTCTTCCTTCCCCCATGGCCCATGCCAAGGTGGCACACACAGTTTGTCTTAGGCAAGGGCTGATGGCAAGGAAAGCAAAGCTATGCACTGAATGTCTCGTGGCAGGGGGAGTTGTAGTCCAGTGGAAAAAGCGCTGGTCTAATGCCCAAGTCCCATGCCTGGGTTTGTGTACAGAATAACAAATGATGTCTCTCTAACCCAGCTTCCCCCTTACCAACATTTTCCTGCTCTCTGGTGTCCAGTGTTTGAATGTCAGTGGATGACAGGCCATGACTGCATTCCAGAGGGATGTGCCTGCTATTGGCTGCTGGTAGTCTGTCCTTTCTACCATAATGAAGGGTTCCTTGTGAAAACCAATCTTTGTTCCCCGATGTTACATCTGGTACTGCAGGCTGTGGTTCTGGATAGGAGAGAAATGGGAGAGCTCACACCTTAGGAAAACTTTCCTAGGAATTTACTGATGAGAAGTTACACACTTGTGGCATCTGTGGCCCCACTACCTTCAGAACCAAGGGGAAGATTTCCAGGGAGCTCTGACACTCATCTCCCAGCATCATCCTACAGGATCATCTTAGGCAGTTTGGGCAAACTTGGGCTGCAAACCAGCCGTGTTCAAGCTAAATGGAAAGAGGTCACTTTAGCTTAGAGTGAGTGCTACATTCATGTGACTGAGCCCTCTGGGTGGCAGCTGTCTGCTTGTGGCTGGCTCCCAGCACACACAGAGCTTGCTGGTGAGGCCAAACTGTTCCAATTCGTTTTGAGAAGGAGAATGACCTTCAGGTTTGATTAAACAAGTGTTCATTTAGCCCATAAAGGACTGGAACCATGCATGGAGCCATGGCCAAAACACTTGAAAAAAAGCAACTTCTCTGTCATTGATTCCTTAGTAGGCTAAATATTTTCTAAACTTTCTCATTCCATATAAAATGATCTAAAAGTTCATGGTGAGCAGTGTACAATGTAACAATAGCTGTGAAATATTAAATGGCAAAGGTTTGATTCATAGCTCTATTTTTCTTGTCTCTGTTACATTCAGGGGAAAACTCTTTAGATTTATGTCATGGTGTTCACTTTGCAAACCACTCACATTCTTACAAAACAAAGATCACGGTGCCCCTGAATACATTTCTGTGATGTGAAAAATGAATTGTGCCAAAATGCCTGTTGATACTCACGCTGTTTGAAGATCAGATTGTTCTAGTGCACTTCAGTTAATTTAAGATTCCTGAGATTTCTTACACAATTTAATGCCTTTTCTCACTTCCTTGTCCTTTTTTACCCTTGGATTACACCGAGAAAGTTGCTGCTTCTGTAAATAACACTTCTCTTATTGACAGTTTAGGTACTTGTAAAAGCTTCCTGTATCTTGTATATTCCTGTTTTATATCCCTACAATACCACCCCAGTGCATAAAATTGTCCAAAATTCAGGTCTTTGTTGATTGCATCTACCTGTGAGAGCTTTTTTTTGTTTCAGCCTTAGGCTGGAATTCTATAATTAACAATGAAAATTCTGTGTGTCTTTTTCTAGTTGATTATGGCATTTGGTTATTTAATAATATTTTTAATTCCCTTGGAACTAGATTTACTTTTAACCTGTTATTCAAAAGCGAGGTATAACCTAGTGCTGAGGTGGTGCTTGAAGGGGCAAATAAGCTGATTTTTTTTTGCTCACATGGAGTGTGAGATTCCATCTCTTCCCACTCCTGTTCTTTCTCCTCACTCTCATTCTTACCAGAGCTTTTGCCAGCCCACTGACTGCCTTGTTCATCTGCTGTGACTCTGTGTGGCAAATTGTACCTATTCCTGTTGTTGGCATCATGTGATGTTACAGGACACTTGATTCATGGAGATATATTAACAGGAAGTAAATGTCCCAGAGTCATTATCATCACCTTTAGCCAAGTCAAACACAACCCCCAAACCCTCAGAGGCACAAAACTCCGTTGCTTCTGTATCCTGTGGATCCTGGCATTTTTCATACGCACTCAGTTAAGTGCTTTAAATCAATTTATTCCTCAGGATTGTACCCTGGAATCTGCCTGTGTTTGCAGGTGTTATCTCCCTGTGTAACTTTTATTTTTGGGGACAGCAGGTGGTACCATCCCCACGAGGCAGCACAAGCCTCTTGCTGCCTGGCACAGGATGCTCCCCTTCCCTTCCTGGCTGACATTATGCAAAACATTACAAAGGAAGAAGGATGATTTAATATTCTAATTGAATGGAAGGAATTATTCAGAGCAAGCTGATATAATTTAGAATAATAAGGGTTATGTGGAATTAATCACATCTAGCTATATCATGGTGCAATAGCTTCTTAGCAGGGTCACCAGTCACAACAGTATTAAAAACACTTAAAAGTCACACAGTTTACACCCAAAGAGCCTGATTATCACTCACGAGCCCCACATTGCCCATGCAAGGCCACATTAAAGGGCCTGTGATTTACCCTCCCTGGAATATTGTGTGGGTTGGATGAAGTCCAATAGTGCACAGGGTATTTCATAAACTGATTTTTTTCTCTCCTTTCTCAAATATTATGATTCTCTCTAAATTAGAAAAGCTGCCAATCAGACCAAACATGCAGGGGACGCTTGGATGTAATAAAACCTGGAGTTGAGAGGGACCAATCCAGCTGCTGCTCAAAGCATGGGGAAGCAGCAAACTCCCAGATCCAGAAGGGTAGGATTAGCCATTTCCTGGGATTTTTTCTGAGTGGTGGTGTACACTGCCTTTCACTGGCACCAGTATCTGTTAAGTCATCAGATGGTTTTTGAAAATCTTCCACAGAACTGTGGTTGTTTTAATTATCTTCTCGGAGAAAGAGCAGATTAATCACAGTAGGAAGACTCCTAGATGAAAAAAAAGTCTGAGAGTCTGATTTCATCAAAAAGGATAAGAAATATTTTATCTCCCTGTGGGTAACCTTCATCTCCCTCTGTCTGTGGATTTGCTTTGAAAGCCCTTTTGTGGAAGGGAATTATGAGGCCAACCAATACCACCCAATTTAGCTCATACTTTTGTGTTCATCCTCCCTGGTTATTTGTTTGCAGTCTCTCTTTCCAAGGTTTCTTATTCTATTCATCAGCTTTCTTACCAAGTTATTTCTCAGCAACACTCTCTTGCATCTGAAGTGGTTTTTTATTTTCTTTGTAGATTCTTTGTAACTTGTGAAAGGATTTTTAAGGAGTTGCAAATACTGGTCTTACCTAGAAAAAAATCCTTACATAGAAATGAATATATGGCATCTTCTGTTTAACTGGTAGTGGCAGCATTTTGTCCAACAGGAGTCATGATTTTTAAGAGTTTATGCAAGACAAGGATAAAAAGGGAGTCATTCAATTGCTTTGCTCCAGAGCATGGAATATCCAGCCTTTAAAGCAGCTTGTAAAAATCAGAACATGTATTAACTACTTTTCCCAGTACCTTTCAGAAAGCAAAAGCCATTCTCCAAGATGTAGCAGCTCTAAAGCATGAAATCCTCTGTCCTAAAGCAAAATATGGAGGACTGTAATGATCCCTGACAAGTGGAATCACTGGACCCCTTCCAGGACAAACACAATTGTTGCCTAGGTGAGAACAGGTAAGATTCTGCTATGTTGCTTACAAAGCTTGAATGAGCTCCCTTCTCTTTTTTCAAGTACATTTTCTAATAGAAATTTCTCTTTCAGAAATAATTTAGGGTTATCTGTGTAACTGAATTCCTGACATATAGAACTGCAGCATTATATTCTTTAGGAAAGAACTTTTCCTGAGGTGTATTTGATACATGAAAATGAGAGACTGAAATTTTGTCATGTAGTCATTATAGGTCAAAACAGTTTAAGTCTCTACTTGACAACATGAAATTAATGATTATAAATAGAAACATTTAAAATTATTGAGAGCACTACAGTACAATAATCTTCATATCACAGTATTTTAATAATAATACACCAAATCACATCTGTAACTTCAGTTTAACGTGCTAATGATGGTTCTTATAAGTGTTTTTTCTCCAAAATGGTGCAGCAGTTTCCCCTGCCAGTCCCTGTAAGATCATGCACATTTCCATCTCAAGGCTCAGATCCAAACGTTCCCCAGTTTTAACTTGGCATCTAGAACTGAATCTGCTGGTTTGTGATAAGTAATTCTTTACTTGAGAAGCAAAGGAGAAAAGACACTGTAGTACAGACATTTAATCCAATATCTTGCAAATGACAAAGCTGGATACTGGTACCAGTAGAAAGAAAAAAAATGAGAATTGGACTATCAGAAAAAGAAATTACTTTTACATTTTATCTCTTGGGTGAAAGCATGGAAATTATTCTGTCTGCTCTTAGATGGAGAATAAATTCTGGTGCAAGATAAAAAGAAGGCCAACAGCTAAAAGCTCTGCAAGGTGATAGGTCTTTTACACTTAAATAAGGCTCTTTGTTACAGTCAGTCAAAGTCTTAAAATTAGTACAAGAATGATGACTTAAAATGATGGAATAAGCAAGAGGCATTCAGGTTTTCTAATATATTTGGGGCTGAGCAGACATTTAGCTGAAAGACTTTAGATGAAAGAAAACATTTTAAATGAGCTTTAGAAGTGATTTTTAGATAGAAGTACTCTGGAAATCATTGAAAGAAATGAAAATTACATGAGAGCTACAAGGAGTGAGGATTTTGCATCATGGTGCTGTCCCCACTGTTTCCCAATGCTCTGAGAACAACAGAAATATTTGTGGCTGGTCAAGGGGGAAAGCTGTTTGGTGAGGGATTTCCAACTGTTTCTAACAAATGGGACTGGAGCAGGGTTTAGACTTGGGATTAAATCAGAAGATGAGGAAATTTAATTTCACATTTGGGGAAACTGTGGTGGTTGATAACTGGTGGCAAAAAGTAGCTGGTTTTCTGTGTGTGAATAGAAGAGAATACCAATTGGAATTGTCACTGGAAAGGGAAAAGATTTAGTGAATTGAGGATGGATGAGCTGCCTCTCAGCACAAGCAGAAGGAAGAAACTTAAAAACCCAATCAATATATGGCTTAGTATTTTGGCCTGTGTATGAAATGCTATTTGACCACGTGTACAGAATCACAAGTTATTTTTTTTAATTAATCCCACTCTTGAAAAAAAAACCACAATTCCACTGAACATTTCTGGATGACAAATGGCAGGAGGAGTCAAAGTGTCCAAAAGAACGAGTCCAGGACTAGTGAGGCTGGGCTGCCTTGGGTTAAACCAAGATTAGTTCCTGCATGTAGTTCTCATTTAACTGCAGTGAAAAATACGACTGACAGGCTGTACAGGGCTGGAAGGTTTGTCTGCCCCACCCTGGCCATTGATATCACTGGCAGGGGGAGCTGGGTTATGAAGCTCAGTGGGGATCACTCAATCTAGAGGTGTAAGGCTTCACCAGAATAAAGATTATCAGCCAGCAGTGTTTATCAGCAGAGTCACACAGGAGGGGACAAAGTATTTTGGAGTTAGCCCATGCAATAGCTTAACATAATACTGTATATTCTGTTCAGCCACTCCAACATACTTTGCAACTGTGTGCAATTCTGTTTTAAATATCAATGCTTTTCTTCATAAATATTGTTTTGTGGGAGCTGCCTGTCATCACAAGTGATGGAAAGCAAAGTATGCACAAAGGAGATGAGACAATAGCCAGAAATAAGTATACACTGATAAAATCAACTTTGAGCTGTATCCTTAGTTACCAACTAAGATTCTAATCCAATTAGTGTCAAGGGGTCCCTTTCCCAGAATAATTTATGGTTTGTTTGTCTAAGTGTATAAAAGGATGTAAATCTAAAGTTGAAGATTTAGCTTCAGTGCTCTCTCCCAACCTATTGTTGTTCTTAACAAACAACAATTGCTATGTCTAAATTTATGTTTCAGAAGCTGTCTTGGCAATTTTAATAGTCACTTGATTTCTGGCAACTTAAAATTACCTAATGATGATGGTAAGCTGTTCCATGCCTTTGAAGAGTGATTGTAAAATCTGTGGTGCTGATCTGGATTAGAGGTGAGTTCATCCCCAACATATCTACCAGAGGATCCAAGCCTAGTAAGGGTTACTAATATTTACTTGCAGTGGCTATTTAAAAGCTGGTAACATGGACCTTGATTGTCCTTTCCTAAGTATTTTGGAATGTCAAGGGAGTGAGAGAGGAGGAGGAAAGGGATTCTTTTGTTAGTAGCTTTGTCATCTATTTCTTTTGCCTGAACTAGACAGTATCAGTAGCAATTTGGAAGGAGAAAAATTTCTTTTCAGCATCTGTGGTTTAGGGTTACAGAATAAGCCTGTGCTTTCTCAGTGTTCCCAGTGTGGGCTGTTCAGAGTTTTCACAAAACTTCCTGCTCAGCTGACACAACTCAGGCAGCATTGGGGATGCACATTCCTTATCATTGCCCTTTTTTTCACAGCTGCCATGCATGGACTTTTTGCTGCTAGAAGGGAAACAGAGCAGTTACAGCTTCTTTCCTCTTTCTAAGAGAAGAGGTTACAAATTGACTAACAGTATTTTTCAGTCTGCAGAAAATTCGTTGTCCCTTTGAATGACAATAAAATGTCATACAGATGAATCGCGTAGGCAAAAGTATGAGCATGTGATGGCATGAAGAAATGAGTGGGTTTGACAGGAAGCAATCTGGCACAAGGTGTATTTCACCCCTTTTCATGCTCATCAACTGGTAGGTTTGTGACCAAGGAATGTACACATTGCCCTAAGCCAAAGTAGAATTACTGGCAAAGCCAAGACTTTATCTGTGTTCAAGTTGCAGGAGTTTTCATCTGGGATTCTAGATACAGAAGTAAAATATTTCTAGCCACTTAATTGTTAGGAGGCTTAATTTTTTTTCAGTTAAGACTAATAAAAAATGCATTGTCTCTGTATAGTCAATTATTTGTTAGAATTCTTTGGGCTTTTTCAAGCCCTGCTATGTATTTCTGAATACATCAATTTCAGAAATAATAATGAAAGGATCAGAAAAGTGCCTTGTAATTTATTATTGTCTAGGTATGTACAGGCAGGTCATTTTACTGATGAGCTGACTGAGAGTGGGAAGAGTCAGAGCAGCCCCACACGGCTTTGCTCTGTGGGGGTGCAGGATAAGACAGAAAACAAGTTGCTGCCCTGAAAAGCAAACAACACATTTCGCTACCTACCAATTATTTGTAGCCCAGGGAAGCAGAGCAGTCATTTCAGTAATTTCAGCAGGTTTTAGGTGAAGTCACCTTTTGTAACTCAACCCTTTTTACTCTAAATACAATTTAGTTCAGGTCAAGGAGCTGGGAAATACAGTTACTAGTGATTTGCCCTAAAACCTGTCTGATGTCCATGCTTTTATTGTTTCAGCTGAGGGGATGGATAATGCTCATAGGAAATGAAAGTTACTGTAAATCTTACCTTTATCTTCTCCATGTGGGTAAATACTAATGAGAAAAGTTGTCTGTAAAATTACCTGCAAGGTGCCCTTCTTTGCATGCAAACCCCCAGCTAAATCTGCAGCAGATGTAATGGCCACGTCCATCGCCCACAGCCTCAGAATTTGTGTTCCTCAGATTGACTGTTCAGATGGTGTTCATTTTTAATGCTGTTTGAGTACTTGTAATGAGCAGCCATAGTAATAAAATAAGGATATATGAAAAAACAAATGTCCATGTTATCCATAAAGCCAGACTATTTGCAGTATTTAAGTGAGAGTTTATTCCCATTTATTTGTCCCTGATACACTTGGATTCTTTCTGCAATGAGTAACACAACACTGCAGTCCTTGATGACAGACTGGCCTCCAGGTTTGGCCCTTCATTTGTAATAGGAATTAAATCTGCTGAAATGCATCTGGCTTGTTTGTTAATACAAGAGCTTCTAAATGAGAGTTCAGGGGAAGAGGAAAAGGAAAAGAAAAAGAGGTATAGGGAAGAATGTGTGAAGGTGGCTTTAGGCTATACATGCTGCAGTTAATATATAGTCCAAGGGAAGGTGCTGGGAAAATAGAACTCAAAAACCTGTCTGTGATATGGAGCATAGGATCAGCAGGACCATTATAGGACTAAAAGGCCAAGCTTTTCTAGCCAACAAGGCAGACCGAAGAGAATGTGAAAGGGGCTGCCTGAACGTCAGGAACTAAGCCAGTCTGATGAGCATTTGCCTTCTAGAGCAAGCTTAGAAAGCCTGTTAGAGAGGGAGCCTGATCATATTGGTCTCAAGTGGCAAACACATGGCCTTACTACACCAAACAAAGGGGACAGGGCCCTTTCAGCATGGGCTAATGAAGGGACTCTTTGCTGGGGAGCTGTACCTCAAAAGACGATCATCAGCATTTGGAGGACTGACCTATGAAGGTTGGAATACACACACACCAGTGCAGGCACTGGAATTTCTCTCCATTGATTTCCACTTAACAGAAATATTTTTTTTCAAAGGTGACACAAAATATCTTTGGTCCTGGTGAGCATATTCATCTGGCTGAGAATGACTTGGTGGTCAACTCTTGCCCCCCAGAGCTCTCCTTGGCAAGCTTGAAACCTTATAAATAGACAGCTTTTGCTAAACTTTTCTTAATTCTTTTCTATATTTCTTGATACAGGTCAAGACACGTACCTGGAGCACGGAGCATCCTTCTGTACAAAGTCAACTTTACAGCATTCTCCCTGGTGTTGTGGTTTCCTTAATGAACATCTGTCTCTGTGGGAGGTGGTAAGTGTTGTCAGAACACTTTTCCCTGTTATTATTGCCTTCTCTGGATTCTTTTGGATAATTCATTATGTGACTAATCAATTATTGCTATTAAATGTATTATTGTACAGGACAAAAGGGGATATACCTGATTTAGTGAGAAAGCTGTAGTGGGCAATTGAATCAGCTTGGAGGACAAATCAATGCATATTTTCAACTTGGCCTCTCTGTTAGACATTAACTGTCATTATTATCCAAATTTAAACTGCAGTGGCATTTTCTTGACTGCTGTTGCAGCCAGTGCACCTCAGTAGCCCACAAAACTTACCAAGGAGCCAGGGTGTGTGGGATGGGATTCTGTCATGTCTCTGCTGGCAAGGGTGGTTACACTGCTGGGAAAGGGTCTCCTGGGGTCTCAGTGAGCTCAGTGGCCAAGGTTTGCAAAATTACATTTTTATGTGAGCTTTGGCTCATCATCGTGCGAGAGCCTGCAGTGGCTTTGGCACAGAGGGTGCTGGAAGGGCAGATAAAATCCCTGCACTGCCTCTTTTGGGCTGGGCACAGACCAGCCACAGCATCATTGTCTTATTTTCCAGCAACAGGAGCAAGTACGAAATAGCCTGTCCTTTTACTGATATGTTTTTCAGGCTATGCAGTAAAAGTGCATGAGCCACCCTTCATGCAGGGGCCGGGTGCCCTCGGAACCACCCCTTCCATTTGCCCCTCAGCCTGGCCGAAACGTGAGACCAGAGGCTGGCTCGGGAGTTCCAGCTCCTGCCTTGGGCATTTCGAGCCTGTGATGGGGAGACACCTGTGAGGGGACAGCGCTGGGAGAGGGGGACACGGCTCTGGGAGGGGGGGGACAGAGCGCTGAGAGGGGCGACGGGGCTATGGTGGGGGACGGCGCTGTGAGCGGGGACAGCACACTATGAGGGGGACACGGCGCAGTGAGGGGACAGCTGTAAGAGGGGCGCGACGCTGATGAGGGAGCAGATGTGAGGGGCTGTGGGCAGGGGCTGCGCTGTGAGGGAACAGCTTGTGAGGGCGTCCTAGCACTGTGAGGGCGGGGCAGCCCTGTGAGGGGGTCCCCGCTCTATGATGGTGGTCCCCGCCCTGTGAGGGGGTCCTCGCCCACCGAGGGAACAGCTGTGAGGGGTTCCAGCCTTGTGAGGGGTCCCAGCCCTGTGAGAGAACACCTGTGAGGGGTTCCAGCCTTGTGAGGGTCCCAGCCCTATGATGGGAGTCCCCGCCCCGTGAGGGAACAGCTGTAAGGGGTTCCCGCCGCGTGAAGGAACAGCTGTGAGGGGCCCCAGCCCTGTGAGGGAGCAGCTATGAGGGGTCCCAGCCCCATGATGGGGTCCCCGCGCGCTCCCTCACGCGCGGAGCCGCCTCGCGCCCGTCCCTCTCCACAACGGCGGGGCCGGGCCGGGGAGGGCGCGCGCTCAGCGCTGATTGGCCGCAAACCCCCGCCCGCCACAGGCGGCGCCGCCGCTCGAAGTTTGTGTCCGCGGCGGTTCCACCGCCCCAGCGCCCGCGGGCTGAGCCGGGCTCTGCGCGCTCCTACCTGCGCTGCACCGCCGGGGCCGGGCCGTCTGAGCCGGGCTCTGCGCGCACCTACCTGCGCTGCACCGCTGGGGCCGGGCCGGCTGAGCGCCGGAGGGCGGCGGTCCAGCCATGGCGAGGCGCGGGCGGCGGCGCTGAGGGCGGCTGAGGAGGGGAGTCGGTCCCCGAGCGGGCGCCATGCGGTCCCTGAACATCACCCCGGAGCAGTTCGCGCAGCTCTTGCGGGACAACAACGTGACGCGGGAGCAGTTCATCACCCTCTACGGGCTGCAGCCGCTGGTGTACATCCCGGAGCTGCCGGGGCGCACCAAGGTGGCCTTCGTCCTCATCTGCGTGCTCATCTTCGCCCTGGCGCTCTTCGGCAACTGCCTAGTGCTCTACGTGGTGACCCGCAGCAAAGCCATGAGGACCGTCACCAACATCTTCATCTGCTCCCTGGCGCTCAGCGACCTCCTCATCGCCTTCTTCTGCGTCCCCTTCACCATGCTGCAGAACATCTCCTCCAACTGGCTGGGCGGTGGGTACTGAGGCTGGGGCGGGCCGGGCCGGGCTGCAGGGAGGTGCCGGCGGGACGGACGATGAGGGGCAGCGCTTATGGCAGCGCCGCCGCCGAGGCTACTGTTCCCACTGTCCGTCAGGGACCCCTCTCCTTCTTGCGCCCTGTGAGGCACCGGTCCCCTATCCCCGCTGTCCGTGAGGGACCGGACCCCAATCCTTCCTGACCCTCCCCGTGAGGGACCGGACCCCTCTCCCTCTCGCCCCCTGTGAGGGATCCGCACTCATTCCCGCCTCTCCCCATGAGGGATCTTCCCTCCCTCACGTTCTGTTAAACCCTTCCTGCTTGTATTCCTTAGAAGTTGTGTGTGTGGCAGACGGTTCGTTGTGCGGTGCTGATGAGGCAGCCTTGCCGTATTATTTTTTTCTTTTCTAAGTAGTCAGATCTGTGTGGCAAGTTAAGTATTAGTCTTTACTCAGCTTAAGTTCCTCAGCTCGGAGACAGACCTCCATAACCTTTTGTGAGGAGAAATGTCCTTGGAGAAATAGAGGAATGAGCAAACATGCAGAATTTATGTTGAAATAATGAGTTCTGTTTTTTTGGGAACTACATTGTATTCCTGTTGATGTGAAGGAGTTTTGGGCAAGGCTTACTCTTTGCCTGGAAAGAGTGATTTTCTTTTTTTTTCTTCTATACATCCCAGTTTCAAAGTAGCAAAGAACAGACAAAGGCACAGTAAGACTGTACATGGTATTTATCTTCCTTTTCTTGTTCTTAAAATAGCATTTGACAATTATGAGTGGAAAAATAGAAGGGATGGTTTTGCAGCCAGTAGCAGACATCATGTACAACCACAAATTGAAGTATTTTTCAGAATGTTTCAACGTTAACAGAAAAGTGATACATTTATGTTTCAATTTCCAAGGCTTCCTATGCTCCTATTGTTGGGCAACAGTGAAGAACATGGTTTAGAACATGGAGATTTACTTGCAGTCCCTCCCACAGACTGGAATGCAGGATGGGAATGGACAGGTCAGAGGAGACTTGAAAAGCACACTGATACCTATCCCAGTTTTATTTTAACACATTTTTGTCTGAATAACAGGGGTTTTCTGTGGGAAGTGATGAATACCCAACTCCTGGGGCTACTGATAGTAAGGACAACTGTTTCATTTTCATAAGATCTGTTTTAAGGAGAGGTAACTTTTGTTTTAAGATAATACAGATGTTGAACCTCAAAACTAATAGAATGTATAAATCCAAACTATGAGATAAACTGACAGCTGTACTGCTGTGCCTTACTTTTGACTATTGCAGTTCCAGTTCTGCTTCCTTGGAGAAGAACACAACAGTAAGTTACTGGTGACATCAAGCAATCTCATACAGGGAAGAGAGGACTGAGTTGAGTAGTTTTCCCTAAAGATGTGTGATTCTTTCTCTTGAGGAAGGCTCTGATCTGTCAAACTTGGCCACACATCAGACCACAGTCAACTAACATTGGGTGAAGCAAAGCCTCCAGGTGGGCTGAATTACAGCAATCAGAGCACAGGCATGTGGAACAATACAGGGAAAACAGGTGTGTTTTCATTTCCCTCCTCTTCCCGAGGATGCTTGACAAAAATCTAGCAGCAGTTGGTGTAAAAAGCATAGCATGGTTGCAACAAATATCTTTGGATACTCAGCATGTGGGTATTTGAAGTTCACTGCTCTGTGGGGTTGCTGTGCTTTTTGCCTGCCCTCTTTGCTCTGCTAGAGCATCATCAGTACAAGTGAATCCACAGGTCCCTTTGACACTGGTAGGAGCCTTTATGGTCCTGGTAAGATAATTAACTAACACAGTATTGGGACAACATCACTGATGGGTGTTCATCTTTTACTGTTGGGAGCAGGAGGTGTGATTTAAAATTCAGGAAAATAAATGAGATGTGAACTGATGGTATCCCAAGGGTATCTGATTTCTGAGTCTTACACTGTGAGCATAAAGGGTGATTACAGTTACACTGCCAGTCCTGGAGGAGTCTTTCCCTTGCTGGCTTTACTGGTTTAGTTTGCCTTTTGCCTTTTAGTTTGTACTCTGAAAATCTTATTTTCATCCACCTTAATGCAACACTGCTGAGCAGTGCAAGCTCCAACTCTGTTATAAAAAACAGGATTAACTTGCAATAGATCCCTGCTGAAAAAAGTGGTGCATCCTGAGACACTTGATGCTAGAAATGTATTTGCAGTTCTGAGCAGTCAGTCACTTTGTAGCTTGATTTATTTGCACTGGCATCACTAAAACAAGCACCTGTATTAGCTGAAGTGAACTGAGATGTGGGTGTTCTGTACTTCGCTTTGGAACTGGGCCTTTATTTCTGTGCTTGAATTGGTGAGTTTGTTTCTCTCTCTCTTCCCCTTCAGAAACCAACAGCAGAATGGGAGAGGAGAAAGCTGCAAACACATTAATACAAGCAAAAGAACAGACACAGTTTCAGAGTAGCTCTTATATTTTAAGACACCGTAAGATGCTTTCAGAAAGGATTTCTTAGTGGTTTGGTCCTTCTAAAGGGAAGGATGAAACACTTCTACTCCAAAGGGGCCCAGGTGTGTGTAGTTTATGACAGGACTCCAAGGAGAATGCTGGTAGCTGGTGAAGTAATTTGACTTGTGGATGGTCAAGTGCCTCATCTAACAGTAATCTGTCAGAATTCTGTAGAAGCTGCAGATCTCTGTGTTATGCTTATCAGAGCTTTTGACAGAGAGGTGAAGAAGTAAAGCACTGCACTGCCCTGATTTTCCCACAGTGTGTTAATTAATACACCCTGCCTTCACCTACAGCTTAAAAACTGAGCATGTGCCTCACTTTGCCTGGTTATTATGTAGCATTAGCACAGACTCTTTAGCTCTCTATAGACAGCAACTGGAAGCAGCACCATATTGACTAAAATTAGGTGAATTGGCCTTACTTTTGATTTTCTGATCTCTTAATGATCTATGTGGCTGTGTGAGACTGTAATAGTGATAGTACATGATTTAATTTTTCAAATTTAAACTTTTCAGCTAAAATGGCTGTAATTTCTAGGAGAACTTTAATTAAACTCCTGCAAGCTAATCTCTCTGTGATGTGACTTTAGCATAAATAATCAGTGGGAGGATATTTATTGGTAAGAAAGATAAAACGGGAATTTGAGTGAGAGTAAATGGATGCATAGAGCAGTAGTGTGTCCTGGTGCAAGCTCAGCAGTTGAGGGTTTGCTCTCATGATCATAGGGGGGAAGTAGCAGTGATGGTCTTGTTGTGATAGTGGTGGCAGCACTATTTAAGGTAAAACTGGGCTTTTGTCTCTGGGTCAAATATTAGGAGAGTTGCTTTATTTTCTCACACTGCTTAGTTACTCGAGTAATAGTGCTGTCTTTACAGAACTGCCTGAGGCAACTGGAGAGGTACTTTAATGTTGTGAGTTCTAGCAGCCCAGGTAGAAGATACAGGCAGAACTTGAGGCCACAGTACAGCTACTGCTACAGTACATCTTCCTTGTGGACTTTGCATCTTATCAGTTAGAATATGTATGCTCAGGACAGGTGCCAGGGGGTAACTTAGGGAGTGGTCAGTCACCTGGGGCACTCCTGGACACACAGCGGCATTTGAGATGCCCTCTTGTATCTTGTCTGGCCTCCAGCTGCCTCTCAGGAGAGCAATGGGTGTTCTGTAGGTATCTGTCATATCTGGTGCTCCTTGACATGACAGTTCATAGAATTGACTGGGTTGGAAAAGACCTCCGAGATCATCAAGTCCAACCCTTGGGCCAACTCCAGTCCCTTTACCAGATCATGGCACTCAGTGCCACGGCCAAGCTCAGTTTAAAAACCTCCAGGGATGGGGAATCCACCCCCTCTCTGGGCAGCCCATTCCAATGCCTGATTACTCTCTCTGCAAAGAATTTTTTTCTGCTCTCCAACTTCAATTTCCCCTGGCAGAGCTTGAGCCCGTGCCCCCTTGTCCTATTGCTGAGTGCCTGGGAGAAGAGACCAACCCCCACCTGTCTTCTCTAAAGGCTTGGTTGAAAACGAGGTGGCATCTTCTACCAGCTGGAGTCCTTAGGGCGCTTTCTGTTCTTTGCCAAATGTCGGTCTGAAGCAGTGTGCTACCCTACTGACAGCTCTCCTGTGTGAGAACATGTAACCATTCCTTTCTGAGGGGTGAAAGATGCACCTTCCTAATGGAAATCACTGGACCTTTTATGTCTGATATTCTCAGATACCTCAACGTTCTTCATTGCAGCATTAGAAACTTCTTCACTCTGACTGTTTTCTGGAGTGTTCCTTGATACTGAAGAGTTTCCAAATACTTAAAACTGCTGACAAGCTACCATGGTCAGAACTAGACACTAAAGCTGGATATGAGAGATGCAGTTGTTTGAATAAAAGTTCCCAATTTAAGTTCTCTGAAGCCCTGCTGTGAATCAGATCAGGGACACAAAAGCACTTCTCATTTGCCTCCTACAGTACAAGAGGTTGTATCTTGGGATTGATCTGCTTCTGTTAAGAACAGAGTGATTTTTGTAGTTCTGTGTTGGTGAAATCTTACCCTATCCTTCTTTCTCCATGTTCTGCTATTCTGTATTTTGGGGTATTTGCTTATGAGTAGAGGCAGGAGTAAAATTCTGTATGAAGATGGTTTGAGAAAGGGTTAGACAGTGAATGCATCAGTAAAGGAAATAGTAGGCTTAAGGTTTTATATATATAATATGTTGGCAAGGTGTTTTGCTTAAAAGCAGCAAAACTGTGCTGACCAAAGGAAACATTCTTATGTATTGATCATGGGGAATTTCTTACTGTGACTTGTGCATATCAGTAATTAGTGTAAATATGAAATGCTAACTGGTGTGAAATATTTACTGTTGCATTAATCAGGCAAAGAAATCAAGCAAGTTTCAGGATGCAGATAGATTTGTTAGTGTTTCCTGTGAGGTGGTTATTGTGTCCTTTTTCTCGGTGGAAATACATGGCATTCTCGGCATTGCATTGAGTGAATCAGGGATGTGTTTGCCATATCCTCTTTTGCTCCCTGTTAGTGAATCTGTCTTGAGATCTGGATCTTTAAAACCTGTATCTCTGTGAAGACCCCTCACCGGTACAACTTGTTTGTACCACAATTGGAGACAGCAGTTTGCTGCAGTAGTTTTGTGCTCTGGGTGCAGAAAAGCTGCATGTGAGCCTTGGAGAGAAAGGGAAGGAGGATGGATAGTGTGGAAAACCTCCATCAGCTGGCCTAAGGTGGGTACTCCCCACTTTGGAATTGCAGGATAGATCATAGAATCATAGAATGGATTGGGTTGGAAAAGACCTCCCAGATCATCAAGTCCAACCCTTGGTCCAACTCCAGTCCCTTTACCAGATCATGGCACTCAGTGCCACGGCCAAGCTCAGTGTAAAAACCTCCAGGGATGGGGAATCCACCCCCTCTCTGGGCAGCCCATTCCAATGCCTGAGCACTCTCTCTGCAAAGAATTTTTTTCTGATCTCCAACTTAAATCCATCTAGCATTGATCAATAAACTGTGGGCTATTCCATGTTCATGGTCTAATTGCATGGGCTCATGCCATGCCATTTTATTTCAGCTGTTGTATTTGACCATAACCAGACTTGAACTGCCCCAGGTTGCTACTGTCATGTGCCACACTCCTGCCTTTTTCTGGGCAGATGTGTGTATAATCTTCTTTGTCCTCTATAGGTAACGTGGAAGAGGCTTGGGCATTGTGCATGGGGAACTACTAAGGATGGAAAATGCCTCTGTGCCCAAGTATTGATATAAAACAGGTTGCCCAGGTCTGAAAGACCCTCAGGGATATCACCTGTATGATGATGACTGATGTGTCCGGCCCCAAGTTACTAAAGAAGAGAAAGATTACCTTGATTGCATTAAAAGTGGAGTGGAGAGAACTCATTACAAGCTGTGATAGAGATTTTAGTGCAAGGGTTTGGTCCACAATTTAACCTCATTTTACCAGAGGAAGGAGCAACTTAACTTATGTCAGGGAATGGTTTCAGGATTCTGCCGTTGTTCCCCTAATAAAAGAAAAAGCTGATCTTTGAAATGGGTGTTGAAATGGGTAAATCACAGATATAGACACAGTTTCTGATAACGAAGGCATGAAACATTGTTTGAGGGAGTAACACTTATATTTGCAGTCTTCTGAATGTGTTACCTTTGGGGAAAACTAATCATTGCTTGAATAATGTGTGCAGATTTTAGCAGTGCCTAAGGAATACTTTTGGGAACCTCTCAGCTTCTGGAGGAAGAAAAGCAATTAGTTATTTTCATTCCCAGAGTTGTTCTGCAAATGATTTCCTTTCCCAATGGGAAATGGTCAATATTCAATGCTGCAGTGCTGTCTTGGCTTACATTCTATTGGAAGTGTTTGCTTACCTTGTAGAAAGTTAAACATTTTGACACATACTTAAGGTATTAGTTAAAGAATTGTTATTACTTAAATTATTCAGAAAAGACAACACTTCTCTGTACTGCCTCCACTGCAGAAATGAACACAGTTCTGGTACACTGAGCATTTTGAGATGACCCCAGCAATTCTTTAGCCTTTTGTGCTAAAACTGGGCAATGGAAAAACTTCAGGAGTGAGATTTAAATAATGCTGACCAAAGCTCACTGAAGTGGATTGTTGTTCTTTACGTTTGTACATCAGTCTGTCACTAATTGTCCTCTTCAGGAAGGATCTGAAATTATGTTTTGAAGAATGTGTTTCTTAAAAAGAAATAAATAGTAAAGTAATTCAAGTGCCTTTATCATGAAGATAGAAAAGCAAACCCATTTTTACTTTCAGATTGGTTGGGAGACACAGAACTTCATTGTGTTCTTAATTCATTATTGATTCATGGTAGGTGAGTGTATCATGACAAGGGCACAGAACCTGACACA
The DNA here is from genome assembly GCA_013396695.1 of Sakesphorus luctuosus. NCBI lineage: Eukaryota > Metazoa > Chordata > Aves > Passeriformes > Thamnophilidae > Sakesphorus > Sakesphorus luctuosus. The sequence continues at coordinate 294,731 of VWZD01006726.1, read as the reverse complement.
AATAACTAGAATATGTAGCAGTCATATTAGTGCATGGAAAGAAGACTGGAATAATACTAGCTGTTAAATATATCATCTTCCAACCATGTTCTAAACAGCTGCATTTTTACCAGCTTGGTTAGAAAAAAGATGTTAGTCAGTATATCCCTTTAAAGTCTTCTATTACTCTGTGCTAAGTCTGAACACAGATATGTGAAAATTAGCTTGACTTGTTTTTAATATGTGCCTTTGACACACTGTTCTGAAATAGTTACCTTATTTAGCAGTAAATGTCATTTTCCATGTGTACAAAAGCTGATGAGGTTTGTAGTTTGAAAACACAGGTTATATAATTGAAAGTATTAAAAGACTTGCAGGAAATCTTTAGTAATTATCTAAGCAGTTTGGAATGGCTGGTATATAATTATAAATAATGACATTTATAACTAAAATGATGAAAGTTTTGAAAGCTAAGAAGAGTTATATTTCAGCCAACTGTGTCTAATGAAAAATATCCTTTTGTTTCACATTTCTGGAAGTGCTGGTGTTGCTCCTTGTCCAGGAGAATCCCTGTAATGCAGTATAGCTCAAGTGGACTTTACTTCATTTAAGTCTGACCTTTTCCAAAGTGTAAAAAATAGTATAAGGTGAAAGTTGGGGGTTTTGTTTTGTGTTATTTGTTTGGTTTTGGTTTTGCCAGGGCTCCAACACTCAAACTTGGGGTTTTTTTAGTGAAACAGGAACTTAAACATTTCATTGACAAGTTTTGCTTTTCTGCTGGTTATTTGTGTCAGAAGTCCCTTCTAAATTAGGGAAGCAAAAACTTGAAACCAACTTTTAGGTTTGATTCACCATTTGTGCCAGGAAGGTGCGATCTGAGCTTGCTCTTTGTTTTATCTCATAGCAGAAGGTTAAGCCCAACTGGCAGAAGGGTTGAATTTGACAGAGTGGGTCTGGTCCCTGTCTGTGTAGTGAGAAACTGCTGAGGTGCTGAGTGAGGAGGATACTGGCTGTGTTACATGAGGGGCTTACTTGGTGCTCACTGAAGCCAAGGAAGAAGTGGGGGGAGTTTTATTGTGTAAATCACAGTTTGTACAAGGTTTATCTTGTCTTGCTCTGGAAAAATACGTACTAGGGGAGAAAAAGACATGCAACCCAATGCATCTATTTCCATGCAGTGTCACTGCTGCCCATGCCAAGGTTTCATTCAATTAGCTTGAAATGGGGCTGCATGGTATATTTTTATTCTTTTCATCATGTGGCTGGTGTTGAACATGTACTTCAAAGGTACTTGATTTCTCCTTTTCCCCTTGCCCTCTCCTTCCCCTTTTGGAACCACAGAAAAAGTGATTTTTGGACAGCTAGAGTTGGTAAGACCAGTAGCAAAGCAGTTCTTTCTTGTAAGGTAGAGTGACTTTTAGCCTGGCCTAGCAGACATAAAATTCCCTGTTTCTTGTTCCCTTCATGGGGGGAAGGATTAAGTTTTGATAGTTTGTTTTCTTTCTGTTTTCTATGCTGTTACTGCTTACGGTGTCTGTAGCATCTTAAAGCTTGACTTAAAATTGGATCAAGTATTCCTTTGGCTATTTTGAGTTTATGGAATATATCTGTGTAAGGTATAAGTAAGGATCAGGTAAGGAAAATAGCCCTGACTGTTGCTGAAATAAGTAGTGATACTGAGGTGTGAGAGTATGAGGGAGCTGTGAGAATGTGGACATAAAAAATTATGTCATGGTCAGAAAATGAGTAAATGAGAAGCAGATTGGGAAAGGTATTAACATAAGATTTTTGAGAGAGTAATTTGTGCCAGTTTCTAAGATGGTAAGGACTTGAAGATGTGTAATGGAGGATGAGTAGTATGTCAAGAATTGAGTCTGTACAGCAATAAAACCTGAAGGTGCATAATTACAATGGGAACCTGTGCAACTTTGAAAATGCAGGCAGGAAATTGCATTTGATTTCGACAGTGTCGTTAACATAATGTGTTAATCAGGAAAGGGGGAGAGCAGAAGGATGCTGAAGAGGTTGAGTACTTCCCCTTATGTTATGCCTCTTAGAGGACTCCCCTGTATATCCCACTTGGCAGGATGATGCATTGAGTGTTTAAGGGTACAAATAGAGTGGCATTTAAAAGAGCATAAGGAATGTATTTGCAACAGCAGGAAAGGTAAACTTTTAAACAGTTTCATAGAACTGGAGAGTAATTTGCCAAGATAAAACAATAATGGCTATCCCTGTAACTTGGTGTATTTGAAAACAGATGATGGAAGATGTGGTCAAAAATGAGATGAGAATAAATGTCCAACTGATACAGAGCCAGTGAATATGTCCTTAGAAATCTTGGTTTTAGCGGATGTAGCATGTATGGCAAGGAATGACTGTTCAAAGCTGCATTTGATGAATAGTTTAAACTGGTGATTTATCAGTTTGGATGTTAAAATAAATCTGAGAATCCTAGTCTGTTCTTCTAGTAATGGAGTTTTGTATCAAAAGCTGTTTCATGAAGTGCAACAGTTGAATACCTTATTTTCTGATCTTGCAGGTGCCTTTGCCTGCAAGATGGTGCCGTTTGTTCAGTCCACTGCTATTGTAACTGAGATTCTTACAATGACCTGCATTGCTGTGGAGAGGCACCAGGGAATTGTGCATCCACTGAAAATGAAGTGGCAGTACACCAATAAAAGAGCTTTCACAATGCTTGGTAAGACTTCAGTCACCTCCAGGAATCATGCATGTAAAGAAATAATCTTCAGCATGGAGGGCATGACAGAACGGGAGGCTTTGACCAATTAGTAAGTGATGACATTAATAAAACAGTTCAAAGATAGTGCTTATTTGTATAGTAATAACTGGCCAAAACCCTCACAATAGACTTGGCAGCTAAAGGCAAAAATGTACTTAACAAAGACTCTGATAAACCTTTAGCAGCCTTTTCTTTTTATGTTTTCAAGACAGTTTCAAAATGTAAAAGCACTGCTAAAGCAATGTCACAGCTACGTGGTCCTTCCATTGCTACACAGAAAACTTACATAATGCTGCTCAAGCCAATTCAGTGGCTTTTCCACTTCAATACCAAGGAATTAAGGTTGTTTGAGAAACAGAAGAGAACAAAAGAGTTGTTTGTTTTGAATGTTAACAGATGTTCTTTATTAAATTTGTCTGTTTTGCCTGACTTTTCAAAGATGAAACTGTTGGGCTGTTTCATACCAGAACTGATGCTGCTTGTTGTACCAAGTACTAAAAGATGTGTTTGTTTGCAGGCATAGTCTGGTTGTTGGCACTCATTGTTGGGTCACCCATGTGGCACGTGCAACGGCTGGAGGTATGTTGGGTGAAATGGCAATTTACCTTTTAAACTTGGCCCTTGCTGGATCTTTTTGTACCTTTAGCAGTGAAACTGAATCAACTCCAATGGAGTTAGAGGGGGATAAGGGAGGTGGAGCTTTTGTTCTGTGTGCCAGCATGAGAAGGGTTAGAGATAGAACTGGAAGAAGGAGTACCAACAGGGACTAGTTATGTCCACCCTCTCCACCTACCCTATGTCAAAGCTGGAATTATATCTGTACTTTCACTGTCACTTCCTTTTGGTTTATGGGTCCACTGGCACAGCAATGTGGGACGTAGGTTACTGTTTCAGGGTGGCAAAGTGTTCCCCCAGATCTGGAAGAGCTGAGCTTATTTTAAATTAATGAGCTGCTCATTTGAGTTGATGGAGCTACTGTACATTTTGCAGAGTCTGCTGCTTGTGAGTCTGAATGTTAACAATTTTCTTTTCTTTTTTAAGTGGCTCATACGAGAAGCTTTTATACATTCATCTTTATTTGCAAAATTCATAACCAAGGTCTCCTTTGAAGAGCAAGTCAGAGCATCTCCTGACCTCTCTTTGCCAACTGGGATCAACCAAACACTTGCTATGGAAAAGTCTGTTGAATTGTCATTGTTCTGTTAGAACAAGGCATCTTTGAATGTGCTTGGTTTTTACACTTGGGTAAACACTTCAGTGACTCATCTTCCTTGCCCTTGTTACAGGTTAAATATGACTTTCTGTATGAAAAAGTGTATGTTTGTTGCTTGGAAGAATGGGCCAGTCCCATCTATCAGAAGATCTACACAACCTTTATTCTTGTTATACTTTTCCTTCTTCCACTGATGCTGATGCTTTTTTTGTACACTAAAATTGGCTATGAACTCTGGATTAAGAAACGAGTGGGAGATGCTTCAGTTCTCCAAACCATTCATGGGAGTGAAATGTCCAAAATATCAAGGTTTGTAAGCAAAATTCACTGAGAACTTCGATTTCTAGAAAGTCTTTTTTTTTCCCCTGACAGTTTTCAAAAAGAAGTGCAAGAAAAAATAAAATTTTTATTTCCTTATGCATTGGAGAGTATAGCATAGCCCAGATTTTTAAAGCTAGCTACTTATTTAACACTTAGATATCCAGCTTAAGACAGCTGAAACAATTGTTTTTTTCCTTAGTGTAGCTCACCTTGGGAGTGAACCCTTTCACCAGCTCTCAGTATATTTGTACTTTGTGAAATGCTTGCTTTTTCAAAAGAGGGAGGCCATCAGTTAGAAGATGACTTGAGGAAAATGCTGCTACATGTTTTCTGTGTGTTCTATGGAAAGTCCTTTATATAATTCAGAGACTGTGAACAGCAGCTTAACTTGACAGAGCCTCCAAAGCATTTGCAGGTTCTCAGATGTGTTTATGGTAGTGCTCTATGTGAAAAGCTATAAAAATCAATAATTATTAACTCTGCTATTTAGCACTAAATATGGGCTGCCTTTAATATTGCCTCATGTTTTTGCTTTTCATTTGGCACATTGATCTTTTGCCTGTGATGTGCTACAAACCCCCAGCAGTTCTGTTCATTAGGCAGAGTATTGACTGTAAGGAGAATCCTGACAAGCAGATTAAGGGTAAATTATTCCTGAGGTCTTTGTCTAACAAAGTGCCTAAGGAAGCACTCGCTCTATCAGATTCTCTGATCAGGTGCTGCAGGTGGGGTCAGTGCTCCCAGATCTAGGAAGAGACTCTTATTTTTTGAACAATTAAGGGAGTTTCGTATCATAAAATCACAGAATCAATTGGGTTGGAAAAGACCTCCAAGATCATCAAGTCCAACCCTTGGGCCAACTCCAGTCCCTTTACCAGATCATGGCACTCAGTGCCACGGCCAACCTCAGTTTATAAACCTCCAGGGATGGGGAATCCACCCCCTCTCTGGGCAGCCCATTCCAATGCCTGAGCACTCTCTCTGCAAATAATTTTTTTCTGCTCTCCAACTTCAATTTCCCCTGGCAGAGCTTGAGCCCGTGCCCCCTTTTCCTATTGTCCTTGTCCCATCTCTTGCTCTTGGAATTATTTGCATCTGCTTGAATAGAGTTTAAAATGTCTTGCAGGCTATACTAATGTCATGTCTTGCTGCAGCTGCAAAGTGCTTTGCTTTCCCAGAAGAGAGAAATGAAAGGTGTTAATTGATGTACCAGATTTATGTGATGTTGCATTTTTGTTTCCAAGGGAATTGTGCACTTCTGAGCATGTTCGAGGGGTTTGTTTGCATCTGCACCCATCAGGACACAGTTACAGCTGTGACTTGAGGAGAGACATCTGACTGCCAGTCAGTTCTTAGTGATTCAGTGTGGAATGTCTTGATGCAATTTCAGGAAGAAGAAGCGAGCAATTGTTATGATGGTGACAGTGGTGTTTCTCTTTGCAGTCTGTTGGGCCCCTTTCCACGTGATTCACATGATGATAGAATACAGTGAGTACCTGCCTTTCTTAGGTTTTTTATGATGGAAATACATGTTGTGACAGGCTCGTGCTGCTGCAGCATTCAGCTACAGAACAGCTCCTGCCAGCAAAGGCTGATGTGCTTATAAATCCTGAATCTTGGGATAGAGTTACACAGCCAGTGAAGCTGTGAGTGATAGACATACCTGCAGTGCTCATGGAAAATGAGTGTGTTTCAAAATCCCTATTATTACTGAACCAGGGAATCTTTTAGGTTGGAAAGGACCTTTAATGTAGTGTTTGGGAGATACCTTACAGCTGAGATATGCTTTTTTCAGTCACACTTCTTCCCCCCTCTTTGAATTGAATGCCAAGCCCCCCCTCCCAAAAAAAACCCAAACCAAAAAAACCCAAACACCAAATACAATCTTTGTTTTACATTGAGCTTTTTTTCAGGGCGGGTGGGAGGGAACTCGAGCTCTCCATCTACTCTTTTAGAATGTAAGCTCTTTAGAAAGGATATTGTCATTGAATTTGCACAGCAAATAATCCAGTTCTGGAAAGGAAGTTTACTGGGCCCTACAAGACTTAAGAAAAAAACAAGACTATTGGGATGGTGAGCATATCTCTGCAGATTCTTTTTCTTTCCATGTCTTTATGCTACCCTCATTTGCCAAAGGGTTAAAAGTACCTGGCTGGGAGATAAAAGTTATTTCTGAGCATAAAACCTCTTGAAGTACAGTTTTAGTTTAAATTTAATGTAACTGTTTGGAGTTAAGCTGTTGAAATATTTACTCTTTCACTTGTTCTGGTTTTAATGAGGTGGGCATATTGGAAATATAAATTTTAGACATCATAGTGATAATACTCAGTGAATCCAGGTGAATTTTTCAGTGGTCTTGACTGAAAACTGCCTTGGAAATGCCCTCAAAGCTTGTTTTCTGTGCTTTTTGCTGTTTGCCCTATTCTCTGTTCATCCCCCATCCCCTCATGGGTACTGGACTAACATGTGGAACTCTGCAGTAGGCTGTGTGCAGGAACAAGAGGAAGTTGTCAGTAGTTGTTAACTCTGCTTGCCGAAGTCAGCAGCTGTTTCATTGTCTTCTGTCACAAATAAGATTGTAGCAGATACATCAGTAGTTCAGCCAGTCAGCTGAACCAAATGATGTTTATGTCTGGGCAGAGTCAGACAGGCACAAGCTCTGACTATTAAAATTGGATTGTCCAGTGTTAAGGTTGCTCATAACACTCCGTGAATTGTTTGCTCTCTTTTCATTGCTAATTTCAGGAACTTATTTCAGGTGCTGCAAGGCCTTTATTTTACTTGCCATACAAACCTTTGCAGTGTTTATCCAGTTTGGTCCCTGAGTATTTGAATTCAAGAAATTCTGAATCCTCTGTGAGCTCAATGATTACGAAGTGAGAGATGAGACCAAGATGATGGATCTTTAGCTGTGTGTGGTCAGTGACAAGACAGGGGGTAGTGTTAAAGTACTTATTGTTTGATAGGATATGACACTTGGAGCCAAAATAACAGCTGGAAATAAACAAGGCTTGTGCTTAGCAAATTGGAGGCTTAATGTTGCATGGCCATTGGACAGGTCTTCTGGCTCACACTTTGCCTCTTTCAATGGATTCTGTTACTACATACACACAAAGCAGAAATGTGTGATAGATCTTGATTTTTTCCTTGTTGATCAAACCCTTTTGCTAATATTAAGAACTTCCAGCAAGGTCTTTTGTTGATTTTAAACAAAAGCTTCTAATGCCAGACTGGGTATAACTGGGCTAAGTAGGAAGCATTTATGCCATCCTGTGCTTACAGCAGATTTCTTTCCTCCCTTCCAGGTAATTTTGAGAAGGAGTATGATGATGTTACGGTCAAAATGACCTTTGCAATTGTCCAGATCATCGGATTCTTCAACTCTATTTGCAACCCTATTGTTTATGCTTTCATGAATGAGAACTTCAAGAAGAACTTTTTGTCTGCCATCTGCTTCTGCATTGTGAAAGAAAATGGATCCCCAGCCAGGCAGCTTGGGAACTCGGGGATTACCATGAGGAGGCAAAAGCCAAGTGTTTCCCAGAGAGATGCCCTGGACTCGGAGGGAGCCAGGAGGGAGGCGTTCAGCGACGGCAACATCGAGGTGAAGTTCTGCGACCAGCCAGCTGCCAAAAGGAATCTGAGAAGGCACCTTGTCCTGTTCAGCTCTGAGCTCACTGTGCATGGAAATGGACAGTAGCATCACAGGGGTTTGAGCATGGAAAAATCCTTCTGTCTGTGTGATAACTCTCAATAAGCCATTTAAAACAGTTTTCTACTTTGCATGCTGAAATGAGCAGGGAAATATTTGCGGACTGTTATAATGCTGAGATAATGGTTGAGAAAATGTAATATTTATTCCATAAGGATGAGGAGTAAAGCTTTGGTAAACAATATTGCTGTGTGATTTCCTGTGGGGGATAAGTAATTTCTTCCTAAGCAGGCTTAGGGCTTGTTTGCCCTTTGCTTTAGGTAAGCCAAACAACTATTGCTTGCTCTGTGTGTTCTGTGTCTGGACCACACACAGCTGGATGCCTGAAGACAGGAGATGGAAAAGTGTGCAATTCTTTTGGACAACCTGGAAATCTGACATGGGTCTGACATTGCAAGATCTGTTCTGGGCTGCTCTGAGAACCGATGAGCTTCAGATGTGGGTTCAGGAAAGGTGCAGACTGAGATGCAATGCTGTTTTAGAAAAAATAAAACAAGATATGAAACAGCCAGCCAGAATTTGACACTGAAGAGACTAAGATTTAAACCTTGCATGCATATTCAGATTTTGTTAACAGGAAGCATATTAGTAATTAACAATGCATGCATAATTAATGTGCTGTTTTCACAGGTTAATTCTTGGGTACAAATTTAAATGCCAGTGTACTGCCCTGGAAACTGCATTGTTCTGCTGAAAAATAGGGAGGTTGAAGAAGTGCTGCACAAAGTGTGCAGGTGCTGGAGGAGTGGTCTGTAAACACTGAATTTAATTTACAGTCATTGGATATGTGGTTTATGGGTTGAAAATGTGGTGTTGCCATTTTCTGGAGAGATAAGAGGACCAGATCCAGAGCCTGTTGGGACTTCACAGAAGACTCCATTGAATATCATGGCCTTTTGCACAGACAGTTCTCTGAAGACATGCTCAGATTTTTCTGCCTCTCCATTATCTTCAAAGAGGATTAATTGTGTCTGAGAACAGGGCCAGTATTCTTTTTGGGCTTCACAGTAAATTATGGGGTTGAAATCCATATAAAGTCTAAACATTTTTGCTCTCAGTGGGCCAAGCTGAAAAACTGAAAGTATGATTACAAGTGTGGGTCTGGGGGAAAAGTGTGGTCTACAATGGTACACTGGGATCTGATCCCATAAATGAGGCTTTGAATACAGAAGTTGCCACTCCAGCTTGGGGTTAGGTTGGATCCCAGCCTGTGAAATGCCAGTTCTCTCTTCTGTCATCCCTTGCCTCACCTATGGGACCTTGGTCCTCCCTTAGCAGTCAATTTAAGGTTCTTTTGGGGGTCTTTTAGTAAAAGCTTTTGTGCTGTGGAGAATGGGGCAGATGTAGAGTCCATCTGACTGATGGTGAGAACTGTGTGCTCAAACAGAATCTGTGACTGAGAGCAAATTTATTTCAAGGTTTTTGTTTATTTGCACTGCTAATTCCAGTGGCAGGTTTTAACAAGTAGTTTACAAAAACTTCCAAGTATTTGGTATTTTTGTTTTGTCTTACCTGTTTCTTCTATTGTCTCATAATGTTATGTCAATGAGTAACTGTTGTAGTATTGTAATATTTTTGCATTAAAATTCCTTTTTGGGTTTGTTGGTGCTGTTTTGCTCTAGGGAGTATCTGCTGTAAACTTCACTCTTGGAGTTTCTCTTTGTTTAAAGATTCATGTGAACTTATATGTGCCTCTTTAGTGATTAAATTCCAGTCCTGTTACAGGTGTCAGCTGTTCCTGTAATCCTGAGAGCTGTGATTTAAAGGACTTTGCAGAATAAGGTGAGAAAGGGGAAAAAACCTTCCTGTCTCTTGGTAGAAGTGATAAATGTTTCAGCACAGACATATGTGGCTATGGTTGTAGTTATGGTTATACGGCTATATTAAATATAAAGCAAAATACAAAAGGCAGTTCTCATACTGTTCCTAATAGTAACTGTATTATTTGTGCCTTTTTGACACAGTAGTTTTTTTAGGGAGCCAGATGATCATAGCTGCAGGGAATAAAAGATCCATTATTGGCTGTAACACAACCAAGATTTTGCCCATGGGTTTGGTTTTGGGTTTTTTTTAAACATGTCAGAGCTTCACCTTTGATTAACTAACAAAATTAATCGTTCTACTGAACTGGGTGAGTTGTTAGTCCAGACCACTCGCCTGTCTTTTGAATGCCTTATACTATGTGTGTGGCTGTAACTCAGTGCTCCAAGCCAGGGAAAGCTGGCACTGCTGTGGGAAGAACAGCCCTGCCTTCCCCCAGCCTGCCTGTGCTTGTTCCCACCTTACAGTAACAGAATTAATGGTGCATCTGATCACAGAGATTTCTGGCTGATGATTTTACAGGAGCACAGAAAAATAACCACACTTGTTTCCCTAAAATGGGAATATTTATCAAAACTGTTGTGTTCTTTGAGGAAAAGATATCTTAGTTATGAATTACTTGTAATTTCTTCAACATAATTAAAGAGAAACATCTTTTGTCCTCAGCTGTAAGGGGCTAAGGCTCCAAGTTACAAGGAGGTGATGCCAGGAACTGGCATGGCAGCGAAGCCTGAGAGGAGCTGAGCAGAGACTGGAAATCTGAATGGACCAGGAAAGAGTGTCAGATGTGTGAGCTTGCTCAGCTGAGAGCAGAGTATTGACAAGGACAACAGTGAGTAAAGGGAGTGAATGCTCTCAGTAACTAACAGTGCACCTGCTGCAGGATTCCCACTCTCTGTCAGGTGCAGGCCAGGGCTTGGGCATTAGAAGTTTCTCAGTTTCAATCTGTTTTCAAGTAGGCTTTGGTTGTTCCCTGAGCAGGGATAACAGTGGCAGAGGAGGTGATCAGTGGCTGGCTGTGTAATGGGTATGGTTATCAACTTGAGGACTATTGCCTAATCTTAGCAAAATGAGTTTCTGTAAAAATGTTTGTAGATCAGCTGTAAATCTTTAAGCTGATGGTTCTCAGTCAAGAAGAAAAAACCCCATCTCTTGCTGAGCACAGTTTGCTTGGGTAGAATATGGGAAAAGATCTGTTTGGAGGGAATGGCAGTGGTGGTGAGGATTTAGAAGGGATCGTGCCCTAAATGTACAGAAGATGCTGGAGGGAGAGGTGGACAAATGTTTAAAGGCTGATGACATGAGCAAAGCAGAGATGGGCAGTTGCAAAGCACACGTAAAGTGTCCAGGGTTCAGCTGCCCCAGGCTTGGGTGTGATGAACAGATCCAAGTCCTTTGCTCAGCCTTGCTGGAAAAGCTGTTGAGCTGAGAGTACATGTTGTAAAGCACCTCATAAAACAGTTACAATTTTTTTTTAGGTAATAATGACAACTCATAAAGATGAGAAAAGGCCAAATTGAGGCATTAGGGGAAAGATCTTTTTTTTTGAGAGTGCGTTAGAAGATAGCAATTAAAAATATTGAATATCATCCTGTTCCAAGGAATAATGGGAGGCAGGCAGTGATTGCCAGACCAGCAGGGACGTGGGAGGTGCCAACTTCAAGGTAAGTCTATAAATTCTCAGCTTGGTGATGAATTAGCCCCTGTCTGTGTGCTGGTTATATGATTAGCCAATATGCTGGGCTGTGTATGATGCTTGCAGTGTCTGGGTATGGCAGAAGCTGTTAAATGAAGTGATCTAGCATAGGGGAAGGGACACCTGAGAGATGGGAGAAATTACACAAAAGCACTGAAGATGAGGTCTAGATTAATATTGCCCAGGGGAAAAAAAAGTGGAGTAAGTAGATGAAAGGATTTAGTAGAGCTGTTGGCATGGAGAGCTGGGATAGAAAAGTCATTGTGGCAAGGTGTGTTTTTATATAGTTATGGGATGATCTGAGTGTTACAGAGGATGGGAAAGTTTAGAAACTATTTAGAGAACAGTTTTGGGAACAAGACAGCATCTCAGTGCACAGGGCAAAAGGCTGGGAAAAGTGAGAGCTGCCCTTTTGGTGCCTCTCCAGCTGGGAGCAATGGAATGGAGCAGGAGCTTCCTCGGGCTGAGGAGGAGACAGGTAAATGTGGATTTAATGCAGAAACACAGGAGTTTAGATTATTTATGCCTTCAGAAACATTCATATAACCTTTTTATTTCTGTCTATACTCCAAGACCAGCTTTGACACCTCAAATCTGACTTTCAGGGGTATTGCTGGAAATTCAAGCCATCATTAGCTTGTTCTGTCAAAACTCCAGTGAAGTTGATACATTACAAAGTTATTTTACAAACTCTGGTGATTGGAGATGAAAATGAACTTATGGTATTAATATTTAGTTAATAATTCATTCCAAGTGGCTCTAGTTTCTCAAAACTCTTAGGATGTGAAGTCCTGCTCAAACATTATGCAGAATTTCTCTGATCCTGTAATAAATTCTGATTCCAATTACTATTTTCAGTGCTGCTGTCAGCATGTGATACTCTCTGCACCAGCTTTTGGTCACTGCTGCCTACGTTGTTTCCTCTTCTGGGATGTCTGGATTTGGCTCTGTCTGGACAAAAGTGGCAGCTGCTCTGTGACCCTGTAATAGGCACATCTGGAGTAAAAAGGGTCACATTCTGTTTTAGTAAGAGGGTTTTACACCTCCAACTTTTCCACCACATCAGCACAACAAAACATGGTCAGCCATGTTCCTTTTATTCCTGTAGATAACAGACTAACAGGCCTTCCAGTCAAGTGGAGATAACCATCTGTTTTCTGCAAAAGGGCTGCCCCACAAGCCAGGGTTGGTCTGGAGAAGCTCTAAGGATATTTGTATCTAACATATAAAAAGCATCTAGAAATGCAGTGGAGTTACATACAAACTTCAAGAAACTGCATCTGTGCCCTGTAGGGTGCTTAAAACTCAAACCAAGGCTTGAAAGATGTCTGCTGCCTGAAAAATACTGAATTTTGCTTGACCAACCTCCTGTGGAGTAATACAAAGCCTTCTGTGAAAAGCTCTGACTTCCTTACATTTTCCAATTTTTTTCTCAAAGCCCCAAATATACAGTGGAATATGGTCAGCATATAAAGGGGACCCTGTCCTAAAATGACATAATACTGTGTTTACATTGAAGAATTTTTTAGATCTCCACTCATTTCTTGGAGGAGAGAATCTCTGTTTTTAAGTTTCTGTTTGAAATCTCTTTATAGCTTCCTGGGTTTTATTTGCTTGTTCCAATGGCAACACTCATTTTTCTCTAAATTAATTTTACCAAGGCTCCTCAGGACTCTCTCTCATCAGGTGAGTGCACTGTTCCCTTGGACGTGGTCCTTTTCTCCTCTGTCTCTAATCTTTTCCCAATATGCCTGATCAAATTCTGTGCAGTTTTTCAGCTGAGGCTGTAACAGTGCCTCATGAAATAAATACTCATCATGCCTGGCACCTGTATGTTTGCTCTGTTTGCCAAAATACAAATGCCTTCAGATGCTTGACTTCTTGTGCAGAATTCACAACATATGACTGAAAACTTGTACTTTCATGCCTCTTTATAAACTGCAGATTCTGGTTTACAGACTTGAGGTGGTTTTCCCTACATTTTAAAATTACATCTTTATTCAAAATCAATCTCTAATTTATACCATCTTTCCCCCTGCCCCTGAGCAAAGCCTTAATTAAATGATGTAAAATTTAATGCAAGGTCTCCATAATTCTCTTGTGTCTTGGAAATACATGAGAGAGATTTCAGGCTTTTTCAGTGCACTTGTAGCTGATTTGTAAATCCATTTCATTTTCCCATCTGAAATAGATGCCCTTTCTACTTGTATTCATGCCACCTTGGTAAATATTCTAATGTATGTACCTATAACTGTTGCAGCATCAAACATAATTTTCTAGCAGTATCACAGGTGCAATCTTAATTTCATTTTCTGCTTCAACAGTTTGCTCCAGCAAAAATTACTCAGGGTTAAACTGTATTTTTGAGTGTTGAAGAATGAATGGTTGGCTGACTAAATCAAACAGAAGTGCATTGACTTCCACATCCACCCTACTGGAGGAGGAAGAGAGTTTAATTATTTTAGAAAAAATAAAACTTGGTTCAGTGGGAAGGCAATCTTTGACATCTGCCTTTTGCCTCGCTCCTTTTTTTTGTTCTCATCTCCCCAGTTTGTTTTATTTTTTCACTTTGTCCTTTTTTAATCCTATTGCTTTTCCTCAAGCAACTCCTTGAGTTCCCAGTGCCCTTATCTCTTTTTTACAGATTACAATAACCAGGCAATGAATTTTGATGCTGAAGTGAAGCAGCCCTGTGGTTCAGAATTAGTATTCCATCAAGGCTGGCTATCAGATCTATTGAACTGCATTTCCAGTCCTTATTCCAGGCACCCTTGGAAAGCCCTTGCTCACTGCACTGGTTACATTTCGCTTGCTTTTGGTANTTGAGCCCGTGCCCCCTTGTCCTATTGCTGAGTGCCTGGGAGAAGAGACCAACCCCCACCTGGCCAGAACGTCCCTTCAGGTAGTTCTAGACAGTGCTGAGGTCACCTCTCAGCCTCCTCTTCTCCAGGCTAAACACCCCCAGCTCCCTCAGCCTCTCCCCACAGCACTTGTGCTCCAGTCCCTTCTCCAGCCTCGTTAGAAGATATATATAGCACCTCCGTGGGTAAGGCAAAAAATACATCCTACTAAATATCCTATTAAAGCTGCGTCCTCAGGAGACTTGAATTCTGACAAGCAGATTTGTGGCGAATCCGAGCAAAGCCGTTTGCCGGCTGCAGCTCGGTGGGATGTTGTGGCCTCGCTCAGGCTGCAGGTGGCATCGTTGCTGCGCAGGAAGAGCCGTGCTCTTTCCATCATTCCACAGAGAACGTTATCCCACAGGCTTTTGGAAGCATGAATCTGATGGTCGGGTTTGGTAAGGGTTTGATAAGAGTTCCTCCTTCCCTCGGATTAGTGTTAGGAAGTAACATTGAGAAAGGTATTGGATTATTTTTTTTCTTTGTGCGGTGTTGCTTTGAAAAGCATTGGTTACACAGCTCTTTTCCTCTGATAGTGCTAATACAGACTGGGTGTCATTTCAGTGTCCCATGTGACAAGGAATTTCTGGAAGGATTTCCTTATTTTCATCTTTGTTGTTTCTGTGCTGTTTTCTGGGACACAGCTTACAAGGCTGCTGTAGCCACGATCTCTTTGGGGGTGCTGAGGCTGACAGCCTATACTTCTCTGATTTTGTCAGCTTAAACATCTAAATCCACTCTTGGTTCTTTAAAACGATGCTTTTCCCTGCAGGAAGAGGATGCTCCTGGCAGGAAAGGGAGTGGGTCTGCTCTGATAGGAGAGAGGGGGCAGCAAGAGGTCCTTTGGGCTCACACAGTGGGAAGAGGAAAAGCTCAGCTAAGGAGCTGGAGCTCATGAGTGACTAAGGATCAATGGTATAAATAATCCAATCAGAATTGGATTTATTTGTGTTTGGTTTTCTTTTTTTAGTCTTGTCTTAGATGTTTTAAGTTTTCATCTAAAAGTTATCCTGTTTGCTTTGCAAAACTTCTGTTTTCCAAAACAAACAACTACCACGCTTAGGTCTGTCTTGTTTTTGAAGCTGAGCATTTGAAACATAAATTACTGAATGGATCTACCAAAAAAGAGAAAACAAAATAGACATGAGGGCTCTCTGAAATCCTTCAGACAACTCATTTCCAGACTCCCTGGAGTGTACTAAAAGGCCCATAGCTGCAGGCATCCCACTTCCCAAATCTGGTGATATAGTGGAGGGAAGCCAAAGGGGAGATGGGAAGGGGAGAGAATAAAGTGTTATGTATTAGCAAATGGGAGAAAACTCAGTTCCTCAGTGGTAAACTTGAAAATGTAAAGAGTCTCAAGAAGAGATCTGTTTTTGTTAGTCTTCAGAGATACTGATTTAAATATTTTATGCACAAAAAAAAAGCCTCTAACATCTCAAAGGGAGATGAAAAACTTTGCTATTAAAGTTTAAGAAAAGCAAAAAAATTACCCTTGACAGGGAAACAAGTTTAGCAGCTTGTCAGGATCAGCTGTAAAACACAAGCCTGGCCATAGTGGTTTAAGTTAAAGCTCCATAAATACAAGAGCAAATGAACAAATTCTTATTTGAACTGAAGAGTGGAAATAGGGGAATAAGAATCCTGGTTATCCAAGGTAACACAAGCCATGAGAAAAAGTGGAAAGTCTCTGTCATAGTTTGCTCAGTGTTCATGAAATGGTGAAGTTTTTTGATGAGTTACTGGTGTGTGTTTATAAAGTCTGCAGTGGAATAAACCCACTTTATTCATGGGGGAGGAGCAGAGGGGGCCGTGGCCACAAAAGTGGTTTGTTTGCAAAGTGACCTGAACTTGCTGAGTTTACAGTAATCAGCTGTTTGGAATGGAAATAGTTGATAATCATGTGAAGAAAAGGCAAACACCGGTTTTCTTTTTGTATTTTTTTTAAAGGAACATATTAAAGAAATGTTACTTTTCTTAGCCTGTAGTATTTTCCTCTCCAAAGTAAACTTACAGAGTTTTGAGATTAAAGAAGAAAATCTCAAGAAAGCCATTAATCCATTCAGCAGCTATAAAGAAGATCCAAAACACAGCCAGCAGGAAGGGAAGTTGTAGTCCCACGGGTTTGGTGTAAATTTGGGTTGGATGTTCTTGGAAAGCAATGATAGTGCAGTTTGTCACAGTTGCCTGTTCCAGTGGTTATGGGCAATGCTGTTTTGCTTCTGCTGCTTTTGCAGTAGCCATCTTATTCCCTCCTGGTTTTTAATGCCTTCTGGAGATCCCAAATGCTTCTGGAATGTTTGTTTCTAGAAGCTGTGCTGCACTTGGTGGTATCCGGTTCACTTACGTCTGACATAGGATCCTGAGCTGTTGAGAAACTACCTCTGCATAAAATAGATGAAGCCTTGTGCTAAAATAGTCTTGTTTTCACTTATCCCTGCAGAGCAGCTCAGTTGCTTATGCTGGGAAGAGTAAAATGATGTCTCCTGGGCGTTGTATTTGGACATACTGTTGCCAGTGCTATCATGGTCCTAAAGCACCAATCAGTGGGATAAAACACTCTGACTCCAGCTGGGACCATGGTTGCATCTGGGATTAACTGAGAGTGTGCACTTTTGGATGAGCTGCTGCTGCTTTGCAAAGGTTTGATGGATTGTCTGTGCCTTCCTGCATCTCCTGAAGGATGAAATAGAGGGGAAGTGACTATTCAAGGGGTTCCATCAAAGAAGTAAGGGACAATGCCCAACAGCTGAATCAGTTTAGGTCAGTCCTATGGATCACAGGAAAGGCTTGGCTGCTGGCATCGTGCAGGGAATTCTTTGGAAGCTGAGGTGTAGCACAGGGGTGAGGTGACTCATTTCTGTAGCACTGGCTGCAAGGCAGGAGCCACAGTCAGTCACTACCCTTGTTCACCTGAGTTTTTGGAGCAGGTGGGGGCTGGGTCAGGGATGTGTCTCTGCACTGTTCACCTGGGAGTAAATATGTTATATACTCTAGGGCTGTAAATCATACAGATTTCTCAGAGAATATGAGAAATCAGGCACTGGAATGTAATTTCTGCATGAGAGCTCTGTGTCAGAGGTGGTTTTCAAATATTAGTTAATCCTTATCTCAAGTTATATGTCAGGTTTTTTGTTGTTTTTTTTGCCAAGAAAGGGAAATATGCGTGGTGGTAGGAAGGGGAATATATATTTCTTTTTATCCAACAGAGTAGTTTTGAATTAATTCTGTGTTTTTTCTGTGTCCAATAGAAAGGGCCTTAAGCAGTAACTGCACCATTATATCTGATAACAGGTACTTGCAAAACATCTGTGTATCTTTCAGGGGTAGGTGTGAAAGATGGGCACAACACTGTGAATGGTCAAACTGAAGGGAGACAAAACATCTTTCCTGGTATTAACGTGGAACTGAGGCAGAGCTGGCGGTTGATTTTGTTCCTTTTCCTGTATTAGTAGTCTGAAAAGGGGGCAGCAGGTCTGCTGACTGCTGCTTTGCAAAACCCATCACCAGTTTTTTGAGCTAGTTCATTAGAAGTGTGTGCCTCAAGTTGTTTGCATTTCCCATTGATCTGTTTGTCCTCGGTTCATTTACCACTCAAATCATTGCTTAGCACAGCTTGAAGGCCAGCTCTGCAGAAGGATGCCCCTTCTCAGGCATTAACTCCTTCTGTGCACGTTTTCAACCTCCATAGGAAAGGAAAGCATCTCTAGGGGAGCGCGTCTGAGTGGTGTTTTGGCTGATGCATCTCTAGTGACACCTAGTGGGATGTTCGACAGAATCGTCTGTACTTTTTTTTGAGGAAGAAATAAACGGAAAGGATTGTTGGGCATAAAAGTTGCCCAAATATTCCACATGGTGTACACTTGAACCTCTGCGTGTAGTTAAAAAGCAAGAGATCCACTCTCTCGTGTTGAAACTGTTCTTCTTTTATCCATTGAGGTGTTACACACTTCACCATTGGTGTGGCTATACATATAGTATTATCTAGAAATAAAATTTAATCTTTAAGAATAAATCTTTCAGATTCACTTCAGAGTGGAACACTCAGAAAATGTTGTGGATCAGTTGCAGCTGCCACGATTTAGATGGACTCGGTACATGGCTCATTGTCCTGCTTGGTAACATTTGCTGTTCTGGTAGGGGAAAAAGCTCAAACAAATAACTTTTTTTTTTCTCTTCAAAACCAAGTATTTAGAGAACTTTAGTCAACATTTCACTATCCTTTAATTGATGCCCCTGATTCCATTGACAGTTGTCTTTGTTTCCATGTCTCTTCTGTAGATGCAAGCACTGGGCCACCTGAGCCTGGGGAAAGTAAAAAGTGGTCTCTAATACCTGAATCCAGGAGTTAGTCCAGAGGACCTGTTCTGTTAAAAAGCCTTCCACAAAACTCTGCTATGCAAAGAATAACAGTTTTACAAAGAGGTGAGTCTGACATCTTCTAATTTATATAGTAATTAGGATTGCACAAACAGGTTGGTGGAAGTGTTGGCCAGTTCTCCTTCAGCAGCTGCTGTGGAGAACTGAAGCTGTTTGACACCCCTCATACTGCTTTCCTTTTAATTAATGTACACTAATATTGCCTGCTTATCTCTTCCTTTTTATGTCTGGCATTTGAAAGTGAGATATTTGACTTGTTGCTCAGTTTCATGGTGTTTGGTTTTGTGCTGACAGCACAGGCAGGGGCAGAGAACGGATTGACTGGGTGGCATTGCCTCCCCTTCCCACCTTTCTGTAGTGAAGTAGAAGAACTACTGCAGCCACACTCAGTACAGAGGTGATGCCTAAAGCAGCTCCACTCAGTCAGCAGCAACCCCTTTTGTTGGGGGACAGGAGTGCCACCGAGCTGGGCAGTTCCCATCCGGCTCCTGGGCGGAACGAAACACGGGGTTGTGACTTGGGGAGGCAGCACTGTGGGTCTGTGGCAAAACAACCCCTGCTGATCTTCCCCTCAATAACGTGATGCTGCTGCAAACTTAGTGGTGTGCCAGTGCTCTGTGAGAACCTGCACTGGGTCATCACAGTTACTAAAAATCCTAACTGTTGGCATTTGTGTTCAAGGTGGGAGGCGTCCTCTTCCTATGTACAGCCTACGTATGAAACAACCCCCGTTGTTTGTAACCACTCTCCTGCTTTCACTCTGCGGGGGAGTTTATCTTTACTAGAAACAGTAATTGCAAAAATGACCTTGATACTTACTGAAAGCAGCAGAGGGCTTTGCTCTGACTCACGGAGGGAGCCCAGGTACTGGTGAAGGGCTTGCTGCTTGATAACATTTTCCTACTGTCTTGCGCAACAGTTAAACCAAAGCCTGGTCCTTTGGCAGGTACAATGTTGTAGAGGACATACAGGATGGTTCTGTCCCTGCCAGAATCTAGAATGAAGTGAGAACTACAAACCCACTGCTGGCTGGTGAGAGCAGCCCTGCATTGACTCAACTGGGTTTCACAGCAAAGCCTCACATGTCACCATGTCATCGTCTAGTTTCGGTTTTAGAGTAACAAATCCAGTTTGGACCATGAGCCTCTTGCTGAAATAAGAGCCATGGTTCCTATTGCTTTTATATTATGATATTGCCCCCTTAGTGATTCCCTGGGCTCCCTCTTTACTGTCATCTTAGCTGGTCTTTGCTTTCTGTGATGTTCATTGGTGCTTTACTTCAGGAGGAAATCCCCTTTCAGTGCCTTGTGATGAGTCACTGCTCCTGTTTGCTTCAAAATGAAGGGGATTCCAACTATAAAATTGTATTATTGCTAAAATAGAATCCTGTTCCATTGCGTAGGTTGCAGTTTAAAACAGAAAGGTTTGGGGGAGTTGTAGGGTAAGCAAGCAGTGTTGCTGCTGGTTTTGTTTGTGAAATTGGGGATTAGTGGTAATGCCAGTAAAAAGTGAGCAATTTACAAGTTTAGGAGATCAAAACCAATCTCTAACTGAAAAGCAGTTGTGTATCTCAAGTTCTGTACTTAAAGAACCAAATAACAACCTCAAACATAGTTTGTGTTTCCACCAATGTGCAAGAAGCACAGTCTGGTTTAGGTTTTTTGTGTGTGTGTGTCTCTGTATGTTCATTATGGATTCATAATGGAATTGCTTTAAAAATGCTTTTTTTGGACATGGAAGGTTGCTCTCAATTTACTTCTTTCTTTGTAAATCTGACAGCCCTCATCTCTGTGTTCCTGCTGGTTTAGCCCTGGTGCTTTGAGCTGCAATCTTCTGAAACCATGGTCTCACACTTTCTTTTGCCTGAAGTAGCTGCTGCAGCTCTCCATTGTGCTGGAGGTTTTATGAATTCCCAAGCCTGTGGGTGTGCATACAGAACATGGAGGTTGCAATTGGAAGTAGGCTTTGGTCCTGCCCCCTCATCTCTGCAGAGGGATGCAGGACATCCAGGTCTATCCCCTGAACACTTACTTGGTACCCTCTTTCACCTCTGGATTTCCTTCCTTGTTTTCAGAGACAGCCTGAGAGCTGCTACAGGCTACAACAAGGCAAACCCCCAAACCATAAAAGGCACCAATTAAAGGCCATTTTTGTATCAATGTCTTTGATATTAAGATTTGGAGGGCTGTGGTTATATCCTGAGATATGGTGGTTATTGGGCATGTAACAGGACCACGAGGTTGCTGAAAGTGCCACAGTAACACTCCAGTTTAGGAAGAGTCTCACTACTGGTTTTACGGCATATTGCTGTAAAGGAAGCAAGTTAATAAAAGCCACAAAGATGTACAGTTTCCCATACCCTTTGACTAATGCTGTAAGTAAAAGAACAGTTAAAAAACCACTCTTAGAAGGTAAGGGGATTTCCTTAGGAAGAATGCTTGGAAGGGGCCTTGCTCTGAACTAGACTTCAGGAAGCAGTTGTTTCCTAACTTCCTAACAGGGGTGTCTGTGCTCAGTGGGAGGACACTGACAGCTCCATCCCTCGATCCCCAAAAGGTTCTTGGGTTGATGAGTCTTCAAAGGTATTTCATGCTAAAGGCTCAGAATCCTAGAGCAATGCCCTGAATTGTCTGCTGGAGGTAGTGAGACCTCTACACAGCCCATTAAGTTCACCTTGGCAGTTTGATTAGGCTGTGAACTGCTAATTTTGAATATGTTTTTCTTTATTATTTCTATGACCATCTCTATTTTTCTCCTGTGGTTGAATGTCTCCTCTGAATAATTCTCTCATATTTATTCAATTGGTTTTCAATGTCCATCTTCACTTTGCAAATGCTGAATGTGTTTTTTTCTGAGGTTAGGTTGAACTAAACTTGATTGCTTACAAACATTTGAAAGATTTAAAGGTAGGAATGGGATATTTATCAGACCCCCTGGCACTCTGCTGTGGTTTAAGGCTTCATTAACAGTAGGATATATGGAGAAGTACTGCAAAGTTTAGGGTAAGGTTATAATTAATAGGTGGATATATATCCTTACTTTATAAAATAATCCTCAGTGTTTAATGTCTTTTCTAGGTTGTAATTGCTGGGAAAGTACATAAGAGAAGTAAAACTTTGTCTGCTAAGCATCCTAGTGCTCCAAGAACTTGGGTTTTTTTTCATTTTTTCTTTTTCTTTTTAAAGGAAATAATCAAGGAGGAAAAAAAAATAGAAAATAGAAGGACCTTATCTCCACTACAGCAAATGGCTTTTCCTTACATAATTTATAAAAATTAATCATTTTAACAACTTTTTCCTTTGCTGTTCAAAGAACTTTTACATTTTTCTTGATTGCTCCCCAATGCCCATACACTGCCTCTGTCTATGTTTTATGAGTAAAATCTAAATAACACAAGGGTACAGTTTCCATAAAATTGAGGTCATGTGAGGTGGAAATAGCAGCCTAAGATCAGGAGTTCCTTCATTTTTATAGTCCTTTCTTTTGGTAACAGGAAACAGCTCTGAGGCAGTTTGCTTGTAGGACAATATATAGGAGTGTTTGCCTTTATGGATGTGTGTGTGTGTGTCTGCTTATGTGAGGGAGAGCTGCCTTAGGAATATTTGGATCTGGCCTCTAACAACAGGAGAGCTCTCTCTAGTGTGGTTATTACCTCTGCCACACACTTGGACAACAATACAGCAAAGTTGTAAGCAGATAATACTTTTGGTTTCACAAACAGGGAAAATTAAGTTCACATGCCTTGTGGGGAGGGTGGGGGGAACAGCTTCTGCTTCAATGTTGTGATGGATACTTGTGGCTGTGAATAGATCAACAGGTCCTCCAGAGAAGCTGGCACAGGGGACAGTTCTCATCTGAAATGTTGCAGACGTGTCACCTCTCCCCACCTTCCTCTGCTCCAAAGGGCCTTTCCTCCTGCCCACCCACAACCAGGATACCTCCTGTGGGATCCCTTCCCTTCCCGTTTGCCCTCGGTGAACTGCACACCCAGGGGAGGGCACCTTCCTCTGCTCAGCCCTATGTAGTGATGGCAAACACCAGCTCACCAGAATTCCTTCTTTTATTCCTTTACTTCCTTTTCCCTTTCCTTTTGAGCCCAGACTTGTGTAGCTCCTGTAGGTGAGGATGTACAGCCTCTAGTACTGCTGGTAATCTGCAAAGCCTGGCTAAGCTTTACTGTTCAAGGCAGGGGCTGTTCTGGACAATATTGGTTTATACTGTTGTGTATCACCTTGTTCCCTTCTTGCCCCTTTCTGTGGAGGTACCCTCTGTTCTAGGGGAACACAGTAGCTCACTGCACTCCTTGCTGCTGAGAGGAAAATCAGAGACCAGGAACTCAGTAGATCATCTTGCTGAGGAAATTCTCTCTAAGTCATAGAATCATAGAATCAGTTGGATTGGAAGAGACCTCTGAGACCATCAAGTCCAACCCTTAATCCTACCGCACTTTGATTACTAGATCATGGCACTCAGTGCCACATCCAGTCTCACCTTAAAAACCTCCAGGGATGGTGAATCCACCCCCTCTCTGGGCAGCCCATTCCAATGCCTGACTACTCTCTGTAAAGAACTTCTTCCTGATATCCAACCTAAAGCTCCCCTGGCAGAGCTTAAGCCCCTGCCCTCTTGTCCTACTGGGCTCTGTGTCTGATTTTATTTTTATAGCTCATCCAAGAAATAGCAAAGGCAGCAAAGTGCCTGCAGCTTGCAGGTTATGCCAGTCCCTGAATCTGGGTGAAAATGCTTTGCCTCATCCAAAAATACCCTGTCTCCATGAGGTAAAGGTCACTTTTCTGTCAAACCACTAAATGTTGCTCTAAGATGTCACTGACGTAGAGAGTAGTAAATTTAGTATAACTTCAGGGCTGACTTTTCTGGTTAACTGGCCAGCAGGGGAAAATAAGAATGGGTAGGAAAGAAATCTTTCTGGAGTCAGTGCAGAAACATTCTTTTGGAGGATTCAGACAATGCTGAAAATCAGGTTTAATTCCAGTTTGGACCAGAATTTAGACATTGCAATATTTCAGTCACAAATGTAGTAGTAGAAACCAGTGGGTTGGGCAACCAGCTGGGGAACCAGGTGGCCTTATTGCCCAGAAATATAGGTTTGAAGTCACACTTCCTTGGCACTGTGTGCTTAAAGCTTTTGGGATTGGCAGATGTGATGGTTCTGCTGGAACCTGCTGCTGTAAAACCTCTGTACATACTCACTGTTGTATCAACTTCATGAACATCTTCAGGGAAATCCAGCGAAAGATCATAAGAACACATTAAAGTAAAAATAAAGAATTCATAGAGTTGCCATCTAAGACCTTATAAAGGAGCTGTGGCATTTCCAGTTTTTCCATAAGGAAGGGAGAATTTGTTGTGGGTGGTCTTCAATTCACAGCTAAGCAGTAAAACCACACAGGGAGCAGGAACAAAATTGGTGGGAAGTGCCTTGACTTTTAATACATCTCAGGCAAAAGCTGTCTAAGTCCAAACTAAAATCAGAGCAGTTCACTGAAATTTAGGGTAGAACTGGGTGGCAGCATCTTCCTCCCTCAGAAAGTCACTTCTGTGAGCACAAAAATATATTTTAATGCTGTATGAAGTGTGGATAAGAGGCACCCTCACCTTAGAGTGTTTAGCTTGCCTCAAAAACATGACAGCTGGGCCTGGCAGTCTCACTGACCTGCCACATGTGAACCTGTTTGAGACATACATAACTAAAAAAAGGGGAGAGCAGCCCAGCTATTTCTGAGGAAAGCAGCAGAGGGTATTTCAGCCTGAGGAAAGCCCAAGTGCATGGGAGCAGTTCTCATTCAGGCAGCAAGGAGAGGGGAGGGCAGTGCACACAGCCAGGGAGCAGCACTGGGCTGCCTGTCACTGCAGGCACTGCCCCTGTGCCCTGAGGGAGGTATCCAAGCAGAAATTAAAACTACATCCCAGAACATTTCTGGACAGCAAGTCTGTCTTCAGCTTCCTCTCCAGAACGCTGCAGTCCCAAACTGTTTTGAGGACTTTTGAAACTGCCTTTTTTTTTTTAACTTCTCTTCCTTGTAGTGGTCTTTTGTGAATAATACTTACATGGCAATTAAGCCCCTTACAAGTCACCAAGGATCCAGTACTTTAAGCTGCTGTCTTTGCATTATATTAAATTTTCTCTAACTCGTTTCCTTATTTTTCCCCAATGGAAAGCCCCTAAACAAGCAGTTCTTCAGTGGACAATAAAATAATCTGAATGGCAGCCATCCAGCTTGGCCTCTCTCTGGCTAAGTGGCTTGGGGATGCATAAGAACCAATGAAATTTTCATTATTCATTTATGTGTGGTGTAGCCAAAGGGGTTTTCCTCTTCTGAATGAGGGGAGAGGAGAGGTCAGGTAAAAAGGGCCATATGTGATTTCTGGTGTACCCCCACAGTTTTCCACTGGAGGTTGGGAGAAGGGATTCCCCCTTCAGTTTTTTCCATTGACTGCTTTTCTCTGCCTCCACAAAACATTTTGTTGTGCCTGCTTTGCTGTGATGAAAATGTCAATACTTTCTATCACCAATATTTAGAGGAGTTAAGAAACATTGTAATTGTTTCAGTCAGGATGGCTGTGAAGCTGCTGTTAGCAGGAAAAGGGGGGAGAGCCCACAGTTCCATCCCCTCTCTTAACTCCTGGGATGGCCTCCAGCCTTCCAGAGAAAAGGCACCTGCCCTTAGAGGCTTTACAGTCCTGGCTTTGCCTCGTCCTGCATGAGAAGAAAACTGCCTATTTCCAGCCTCCCTGGCAGAAACCACAGTGGTTCAGTTGAAAGGGGATGGACATTAAACCAGGAACTGCACACAGGGAAAGGTTTAATTTAGCCCATCATTGCTGAGCTGACAGATGATGACAAAATGACAATCACCCTGCCCTGAACTATTTCCAGTCCTATAGAAATTTAGCCTGTTGGTCAGTCCAAAGTCAAAACCTGTGTTTGAGTCCAGTGAAAGCCAAAAACATGGAAGGCTGAATTTGCTGTGCTATTGTGTGAATGCATTGCTGAGTAAGATTTAATGCTATTCCCTTCTTACTCAGCCATCCAGTGGGAACAGTGTTTCTCTTTAGAGGTGTGTGTTTGGGCTTTGATTTCTTTTGCTGCTTGGCAGGATTTGAGCAGGTGTCACTCACCTCCCAGACAGTACACCAGCAGTTTGCTACTGAGCTTGTGCTGGTGGGTTGCTTTCAAACCTCCCACGTGGAGGCTGCTCTGCCTTTTATAAATGCTTGTATAAAATTAAACTACAGATCAGGGTTATAAAAAGTTGGCATTGTGGAGCTGAGTGAATAGGACGCCGTTCTGAGGAGTGGAGGATGTTGGTGCCATAGGGGCTATTTTTTAAAATTTATTTTAACCAGTCAGCCAGTAAATCTGAACTATGTTGGTAAAAGCCTGAACTGTTAAACTGGAGTCATGAACATATTCTCCAACAAAGTAAGAGTAAATACTTCATATGTAGTGGAAGATTGCTATTGCAAAAGGCTGGAGAAATCGCCCTGCAACTCCAGCAGTTAAAACATTTCTCCTGGAGCACAAACACAGTTAAACCCCTTCAGGGAAAGGCCAAGGGCAGGGGAAATGATTGAACCTTGGTCTCCCACATGCTGACCCTGGCCTGTTGTTTCCTCTGTTATAATTGCAAATGTCTCCAGAATAGTTTTGTTTTAACAAGACTGCAGTGACTTGAACATGAATTTGCAAACGATTGCTGTCAGTGTGCATGTGGGAAGCCGAGTGTAACTGCTCTGACAGAAGATCCACCCTGCTCTGCTGAGCAGCTGTGATATTTCTGCCAGAAGGGTAAGAGTGTTCCCGGGGCAGTTGGATCACTGGTATTTCCAACCCATAAGACAGCAGGAACCTCCTAAAAATCTCAGAATGGTTTTACTCCTTGCTGCAGAACTGCAGATGTTTTGTTGTTGTCAAAACTGAAACCAATAGAAGAATCAGGCTGAGAGATGAACGTTTTTCTGAACTTGCCTGTCATGAATCTTTCACTTTTAGGCGACAGCATGATAATGTTAGTTCTTATCATCTGTGAAACCTGATTAATCATCTCCTGTGTGCAGTGGCCTGTAGGCTGAAATTAATAGGATATTCTTGAAAATGCTGCATCATTTCTTGTCTGGGTGAAGGGGTTTCTGCAGGCTGCCTCTCTCTGCCCTCCTCATCAGAAGGAAAATCAGATCTGATAGTGGAGTGTTTCTGGTCAGGGCAGAGCTGAATGTCACTGCTGAGGAGGGGACTGCAGCTGGTCAAACCAAGCCCTGATTCTTCAAGGGAAGCCTTTAGAATAAATCGGAATCAAAATGCATTCCTAGAAATGGCTCCCTGACCTATTTGCCCCTTACAGTAAATTATTGTGCTTCTAGATTGATATTTGTGTTCTCTGCCTTTGGGTTGATGCAGCTTTTCCACTCGAGCACGGCTGTTCCCACCGAGCCGCTGGGGCTGGCGCGTGGGCGGGACGTTGTGTCACTGTTCCATGCCGAGCCCAAGAACGAGAGGGAATCCTCTGTGGTCTCTCACCAGCAGTGCTTTCAAGTAGATCTGTGTGGGCTGTGTTTGTTTGAGAGAGATGAATGTGCTCTCAATGGTAGAATGACTTTAAGAAAGGGGTTTCCCTAAGCCTGGGGTGTAGGTTAAAACTTGAGATCTATATATATACACTTATACTTTTGCCTCCAAACCACTTAGTTCTCATTTGATTCAGAGAGCCTTTATTTGAGACTAGCATGTCCTAACCAAGAGTACAGAGACGGACACCTTCCCTAAATATGGTGAGTGACTTATGCATTCATTTGGAGCTTGTGTCAGTGGGTCTTCCTACCCTCACAATGAAGGCATGTGCCTCTTTTCCTTCCTTATCTACCCAAAAGACCTCAAATCCAAAACCTGATCCTTTAAGGATGCTTTTTTTTTTCCTGAATAGCTTTTAATTTCTTCATATTGTTTATATAGAATAGCTATAGGAATTTTCTGTGGCTTACTTTTCCTGCATGAAGCTGGGCAATGAAAGGTACAGCAATAGTAAAGGATTATTGCCATATAGAGCACTAGGACTGTGTCAAACAGTAATTTTGGGGTAAATCTGGTGATACAAAGCTTTAGTGTACCTGTACAGGGTTTGACCCACATTCCTTTCTTGGACAGTGTTTCTGCTGAGACCTTTGGAATTTTTACCTCTTCCACAGAGTTTGGGATGTTCCCTGTGCTCCTGGAGCAGGCACAGGATTCCGTTACCTGGTTCTGTCACTAGGACATGTGCTACAAATTGTTCTCTATAATGCACACAGCATTTGGGGCTGGGCTGTGTCTCTGGGCTGGCTGACACTTTGCTTGCCTTGTTGCTGCAGATTTGCATTAATGCTGCATCTCAGAAGAAGTTTTGTTGCATTCCAGCCTTGAGGAACGCTCAGAGCCACAGTGCTATAACCTTTCTTCAGGACTGCTGGTGTTTGCTGCCAGAGGGCATGTGCCCGTTGTGTGAGGGCAGCTCTGGGAGCTCCAGACTTGCTCCACTTCCCCCTCTCAAACTGTCAGTAAGGATTCCAAAACACTCCCAGCAAACCCCAGAGAAAGAGCACTTCTTAAAGGATCATCTTCCCTTGCCTTGCTTCTGCATCCTCAGTGCACCATGATCTGCTGCTGCCAGAGTCCTGATTTCCAGCAGCAGCAGGGCCATGATCCCGGAAGTGTGGGGGCACTGGAGCATGTGGACAGCAACGTATGTGCCAAATTGTTTAGAGCTGGTGTTCCTGCCAACCAAGCAATGCCAATGATTATTTTGTGACTGGCTGTTTGGAGTCTTCCTGCCTTTCTATGGGCTCTTTCTCTTTTTCCTTCATCCTGGAATTCTGAAGCTTGGCTGGGCAGCGTGAAATTCAGCCCTTCTTCCTTTCTTGTGGGTGCACAGATTTTTGTAGGTAGGCTTGCCTGTCTTGAATTCTCCTCTCCCAGCCTGGCTTCCTTCTCAGCCACGTGGGTCCTGTACCTGGGGCAATGTTCTCCCTTGTTACACTGCAGAGACTCAGTTCCAAAGGGATTGGAGTTGATGCAGCCTAACTTTTATCTCTTGGCTTGGATTGTACAAGTTCCATCCTTTCTCTTTCCTATCACAGTTTCCCTGTAGTGACATCTCTATTAAAAATTGTTCAGCAAAAACATCTTAGGCACTGGCAATGAATATCATAGTTATTAATCTTTTGTCCTACAGCATTTTTCCTTTTCACACCTGTCTTTTATATCTTGTATTTTATCCTATTCCTACTTTGGCAGTGAAGAATAATAGAGAACCATTTTTTTGCTGCATAATTTAGAACTGGCATTCAACAAATATCTAAGTGCTTCCTTCCCATCTTGTCCATCTGCAAATAATTTGTTGTGCTAATTAAAGCTGGATACAGATAATGAGAAAATGCCACTGGAAAGGCTGAGGCAGTGCTATTCCATGAAATATACTTAGGTTATAACTGGTTTGTGTAGATCTGTGTACTTGGCAGATTTCTGCATATTTGACAGATCTGTGATTGCTTGATAAATGAATTATAAAAAAATCAAATTTATAATTTGTTGAGGGCTTTATTTTATCAGTAAACTGTATATGTTTTTTGAATTGTATTCTGTCAGCAACAACTTGCTTGCATGGAAATTGTGCACAATAATTGTATCATGGGCTCTGCACCCAGACCTGTGTACACTGATTGGCTTCAGCTGAACCAACCATTTTCTCATGAAGAAAAGCTTTCTTCTAAATGCTTTAAAAATAAAGAGTTTTAGGTTTAGTGAGAGGAGTATTGAGGGTATTTTGAGTTATGCTGTGTGTGACTTTCATGGCTTGATGAGATGATATTTGTGATTTCCTCTGGTCACTTCTTAAGCCTGTCACCCGAGCCTGAGCATGACTGTGGTTGCTTTTTGGCAACGTTTGTGACACTGATTTCTACTTGAAAAAGGAATTAATACTCATTGAGGTATAACTTTCTCACTCTTAGATGTCCTCATACCCTGGGCTGTTTATGCAGTTGTGGATGTGAGAGCTCTGTGGGAGAGCAGCTGTGATTCATTCTCTGGGGGGATTGCTGCTCAGAATCTGCTGTTACCCCCCACCAAGGAGAATTGTACTTAATGGTGGGATCAGTTTTAAATATTTGGCGTTAGAACTTCCTACATCACACAGGGGCAGGTACCAGTTTCACTTCATCTGAACAAAATTAGGGAAGGCAGAACTGAGGAGCGCAAGTACTCTTTATTTTGGGCAAAAATCAAGCTTCAGGTTTTAGATTTTGCTTAGAAATTGTCTTGTATTGAAGTTTCAGCACTTCTATGAGGAAATAGCAAGGAGAGGGAGAGAACTGGCAGGTCTTGCTGTGTTTGTGGCTCTCTCTTGGCAGGTTCTGCCTGAGAGGAGCTGCATTTTCAGCAGAGAGCAGGCAGACATGCAGTGCAGTGCTGGTTCAAGGCTGGGGGCACTGCACACCAGTGCTGCTCTGAGAACCAACCCTGGGCATGGCCAGGTAGGAGGAGATCACAGAAATGGGAAATGTTTGATTTCTTCAGAGCAAAAAAAGCCTTGAAATCTTTACTGGTTTTATTGGGTGTTGCTTAGGCTTTCCTTTATCAAATGCTCTTTTAATCTCTGGTTGTTCTTCCATTTTGATCACATTTACAGTAAGAATGCATTTCTCCTGCCCACTCCTCCTACACAGCAGCCACACACACACAGTTTGGAACTTGGCCTGTTTACCAACAGCATTGATGGTGATGGATGTTCCACTTTGTTTGGGAGCTGTTTTGCAATATGGGTAATGCCTGAATGAGGGATGTTTACTCAGCCTGGCTGTGATAGGCCCTGAGTCTTTCACAATGCAAAGCTGGTATCACTGGAAAGATAACCTATTGATGGGTTTATTCCCTATGTGTAATTTGTTAGCATGTGCTTCCATTTATTTGGAATGCTGTGCTTTCTGCTCCCTCCACTGGGACAGTTATGGTGGTGGTCTGTAAAAGGGAATCACTGAGCTGATCTGGGCAGGAAAACCAAACAAACATCTCCTTTCCTTTCTCTGCCTCTTTTAGGCTGGCACATTTATGGCATTCACTTTTCATTGCATTCCCACAAAACATTGCTTTGGTACAGCTGAAGAACAAGTGAATTACTGAGCAGGTTTGGGGGAAAAGAGCAAAGACTTGGGAACACTGGATGCTCTTAAGCTGGGAGTAGACTTGGAGAAAGAAAAGGAGAGTGGGGCAAGAGCAGTGCAGGATTTAACATTTACAACACAGATGTTTGTGAAATGCATTTTGCATAACATTTTGAAACACCAGCGTGCTGAGGGCCTGTCTGGCTGTGGTTGTTTTTACAATTAAGATTTCATTAGAGTTAGTGAGTCTTGTTGTCTTTCCTGAGTGATGGGGTTTTTGTTTCTCTCCAAATGTGATTCTTTTATTGTGGAAAATTTGTTTTTAATGTAAATTAATACTCCAACCAAAAAGTGGGGGTTTTTGGCCTGTTTGGGTATATCTGGGGAGTAATTAGGGCTTGGAGCCCTGATAAATTTGGTGGGCGAGCACCAAGGAAATTTTACACACTTTTTAGCAAACATTTTCAATTATTGCAAAACCCCATAAATCTGTGAACAGAACTGAATCTGTTTTTCTTCAGGGTGTTCCTGTTCTTAAAAGCCTTGACAGAAAGCAGAAAATTTATGTAATTCTGAGCAATCCTTTACATGACCATTACAACCCCCTCTTAATTCTTTGAAGTAGCTGAATCTTATCCATCTTGGCTTCGATCTGCCCAATCTAATAAAACCCTACAGCATTATATTGTATATTGTAGCTGTAAAACCTTATGGCTGTGCTAATGGCAAACACTTGCACGTGGCATCGTGGCAGAGTTGCATCTCTTTCATTTGGGTCCACAGGCAGAGGGTTGGATGTCGCTGCCAAATCTGCATATGACTAAGAGTCAGGAGACATGTCCAACATCCCCCACCCCAGCAGGGTGAGCAGCAGAGCTTCTGCAGAGCTGCTGCTTCACACTGCCTGGGTGTGCAGCTGGGCCACGGGCTCGGCAGCTCCTCTCCCTGCTCTTCCCTGGCTCTGCAGAGCAGGGCCATGGAAACCTGGAGCGTCCGCTGTGCGGGTCATGAGAGAGCCCCTGGAACTGCCTCTGCATCCTGGCACTGCAGGACCAGCAAGGGACATGTCTAAGACATCTTTTTTTCTGTGTTCTTCACTGCTTTCTTTTCCTTTCAGTTTTTCAGAGCACTGTTTTCTTCTTACATGACTCTTAACCATCGTGGGTGTCATCTTTTCGGTGCCATCCAACCTGCATCCCTTTCACGTGGCCTGTGTTTTAACACGAGGGCTGCAGTGCTGTGCCCAGCCTGGCAAATACACCCTAAACTGCTCACATGTCACAGCTCAGTGGGATGAATTAGAGCTGGAGTAGAATCTGAGTTCTGGGGTGTTTTGAGTTTTTTTGTTTGGTTTTGATTTTTTTTTAATACAGAAAATTATGATCAGTTTTCCTTTATCATTTTCTTTTTGTTGTTGTTGTTATTTCAGTGGTGGTAGAGAGTGTTCATTCTAGGTCAGCAGTTTTCAAATTTAATATTTTTAAGCTGGACACCTGAAAGCCAAGTTTAAGCACTCCAAAATAAGGCTTAATCCTCGTTAGTCCCCAGAGTCTGCAGCTCCCACTGATTCCAATGGAATGCAGCTTTCCCTACTTCAACGTGACTTTGTTATGATCAAACACACACTCATAAAACTTGGACAAGCTGGAATCAAATTTCACATGAAGCTGAACTGACATTTTTTTTCCTTTAATAGGATCCTTGTAATTAGTGACTACCAGATGCATTTCAAATGTGTGAAATGCCTGCAGGAATTGGAATTAAGAGTGGGGGAGGTATGCCAAACACCTCAGATCTTCTGCTGGCAACCTTTCATTTTAAATTTCTGCTCTGCACATAGATGAAGCAGCATGGTTTCTATAAAAGGTTCAGCTGTGGTTTCACATTAAGTTGATGTTACCAATAAAGAGTGACTTGTAATTGAAAACTTATTTGCTTGTAAATAGCAGGTTTAGCTCTTGATGGCTCCCCGGTTTATTTCTGTGGTCATGTTGCTGTCTTTGACATAGGTCAGTGTTCTAATTCTAGCAACTATCATACTGATGTTGTTTGTCATATGGATCTAAAGAGAAGAATAAGACTTCTGGGCTCCTTTTCTGATGAACCAGAGGTGTCCCACATAACCTGAGGAAACATACCTGGGGCTGTCACCAACCAGCACAGGGGAGGGATGGCTCCTCTGGGTGAGATGGTGTTGGCTCATTCCTTGGACCGTCTGTTCTCCCACTTGTGGTGGAGAGGTGGTGCTTGCTTTTTGCATGTTTGGAGTTTTAATCCAAAAACTCCAGTTTTAAGGGATTATCTTAATGTGGACTGTTTGGATTTGTTTTCCTTCTCTGCTTTGGAAATTCAGTGCTGGGCAGTAACTGGCCCTGACTGGAGGGAGGCTTGTTAGGAACTTGTAGAATGCTTGAACAGCACCCTCGTGCTCAATAACTTACACATGGCTCCTTTTTTTCCCTCTCAAAGTGATTTAGATCAGAGTCATTGCTCAAATTCTCTTAATTTTGGAGTAGTTTTACTGGATGCTTCCATGGAGCATATGATTTTTCTGGACAATTGTGAGGATGTGCTTGAACTCTGAAGTATTTAAGATAATGGATTCTTTTAGGATGAATAATAAAAGCTCTTTTTTGCAATGCTCCCAATGTTCCTGCAACTGCTGACAGTTTGTTCCTTGGGTAGATTTTTGCCATCATAGAGACTGTTGTTGCTCCTGCCCTGGCAGAACTGTCCCTGACACAGTGGTGGATGGAAGAGAGGATGGTGCTGGGAAGGAAGAAGTAGAGTCCTGACTTGTTTGTCCACGATTTATGAATGAAGAAAATAGAAATACAGAAAGACACCGTTATCTCTTCTCACTGTAGCTGGATACTTAACTTTTTCTTCTTAGTTTGTTAATGTTTTTACTTCTCCCCTAAAGTCTGCTTTTTCCCTTCCCTGTTCCTAATAGATTCACTGTGAGCAGCTCAAAAGGAAGAATAAGGTTGCAGAGGATCCTCTGGAGTTGTGCCTACATCAGTGTGTTGAGATGGAAAGGTATTAACTATCTTCATGTTACCTGGAGAGACTTCTTTAATTTTTGTTTTTTAAATGGCAATTTACATTATATTGTTGGAAATCTATAGCTGAGTGTTCCCTGTGTGTCCATTGATCTTCTAGAAACAGAGGTTAATACTTTTTTTCCTTCTTTATTCTGTATTGTGGAGATCTGTTTAAATGAGTGAAATATGGAAATTTTCTGTACTTGGAAGAGCAAGATAATAGGGAATAGTGTAGGTTGGAAGGGACCATCTGGACTGACCTGCTCACAGAAGGGCTGCTTGGGTCAGGCTGCTCAGGGCCTGCCTGGGTGCATTTCAAATATCTCCAGGTATTTGGAGATTTCACAATCTCTTTGGGCACCTGCTGCCTCACAAAGTAATATTAGTTTTACTCAGAATACTGATAGCATGAAGTACAGTGTGTGGATTTGAGTGAGAGAGAAAAAAAGAAAAATTGCTTTGAGGTAACTACAGGTTGTTTGGGGAAGAAATAATATCCTACCCTACTTTCTTCCTGTAAATAAACATCTTGTCTCAGGTGAGTTTATTGTGAAATAACTGGGTTGGGAATTCCTTGGGTTTTCCCATTCATCCAAGACATTGTAATTTGCCTCCACCCTGTCTCTGTGAAGGGAGGGAGGCACCAGGTTCCTGCCTGTTGATAAAATCCCTGATGTTGGCCTGACTTAACAGAGCTGCCTGTCCTCCTTCAGCTCCTACTGCATGTGAAATCTCCTGGCTGCATTTCCAAACAGTTTTCATCTGTTTATTCTGCCTGTGCTGTCAGTAGATCACTGAAGATATCTCAGGTCTGTGTGAGAGACACAGACTCAAAATGAATCAGGGACTTGTTTTCCTGCAAAGGTTCAGCCCAGCTGAGAGCCCAGGTCAGTGAGGTGTTGGTGAAGCATCCACATCCTGGCCAAGGCTGAAGTGGGAGGCTGTTTGTGGTGATGCCTGATTCCAAAAGAAAGGATAGTGATGTAAAGTACCAGTTAAAATTGTCAGCCATGACACTGCATTGCATCAGAATCACAGTTTTCCACAGCAACAAGTACATGTAAGGCATGAATAGACCTGTGGTGCTTAAGCTGTGTCTGTAGGGCAAGAAAGGGCTGTGGGAGGGAGACCATTGCAAAAAGGAACGTCCTGAGGATAGTAATTGTCCTGAAAGGGGTGCAAGCCCTTCTCTAGATACTGATCTTCACAGAAAAAGAGTGAGGGCAGGAAAACATCCAGATCTGTCCCCCTTCTTGGTCTTTTAACTCTTGGTTTTCTGTTCTTTCCATGCTCTCCTGCCGCTTCCTCCCAGCTTTCTGTGTGTGTGGTGTTCAGTGGGGAACTCAGAAAGCACTTGCTGCTTGGTGGCCCTGCCTGGCTGAGCTTTCCATGATGGATTTTCATGGCAGAACTTCAGTTCCCGTTCCCCCAGTGATCCTCACGCAGCTCCGTGAGCTCTGGGTGACGAGGCTGGGTGGCAGCGCTCCACGTGCTGCTTCCCCAGGGACAGAGCCATCTGTGGCTCGCTCACGGCTCCTTTACAGCCCCACAAAGCTGGGGGAAATCATTTAATTGGCTTTCCTGAGGTCTGAACTCAGCCCAAACGCTGTCCATCAGGAAGACATTCAGGCTTGGTAGTACAATTAGGCAGAAGATCCAAGTTAGAAGGGAATGATGCTGTTTTCCTGACATCCAAGCTGTGCAGGGTGCAGAAGGGAGGCAGCAGTGTGGAAACCCAGGCCCGAGGGACAGGAACCTCCAGGCACAGAGGGGAGCAGTGCCCTGTGATAAGGAACATGGCATTTAATGCACACCAACTGCTCATGGTCTTCTTGCATGTTGCAAATTTACTGAGGGGGGTCATCAAACACTGAGACACATAGAGGGGTTCTATATCAGTAGCTTTCCTTCTCTCTTCACTGAGTCAGGATGGATTATAGGTGCAGCTTCACTTAATCACTGGGCCCTTTTTTTTTTTGGCTTATTTTCAGAGAAACCAGATGTGTTTCCATTAAGAACATGCACCTCTTTGGTTGTCATTTGTGTAATTCTTAAAATTAAGCAAAACTATTAAAGAATAATTGTTTCTGTTCACATTAACAGCACACAGCTTCTCCAGATGTGGCATTTGACAGCCAAACAGCTGCTGGCCATTAAATGTGCCTTAAAAGCCCCATTCCTTTGTCATAAAGGGAACAGAAGTGTAGGGACGTTTATGGGGTGATAGGCAGATGTTTTGGCTACATCAGACTCGACCTAAAGTTTAAGTGGTTTCTCTGCTGCAGTCACATGTTTTAACCCCTATCACACACCTTGTCTCCTGGAGCTCTCTTCGTGGGGCTGGAGTGACATTAGAAATAACCTCACACTTACCTCCCAAGCAACAGTGCAACATCTGGGACATCTCCCTCTGAAGACAGTGCAGCTCTGCCAGGTGGATCTCAGCTGCTGCTGGTGGCTGGCTCTCCAGCTATACCCTTGAAATCATGGGTAAATTTTTGGGGGTGAAACTTAGGTTAAACAATTAAGTTGGAAATTATTTTGAAATAATGTATTTCCTTTCTGTTTTTACCCAGAACTTTAACTATATGCTTATAATCCTCAAGGGCAGATGTTCTTTATGTGTTTGTACCAGCACAGTATGCTTTATGCCCAGTAAACTATTTTTTATAGTGGTACATATGGGGTGGAACATAGAACTAGTGGAGCTCAATTTCAGGAGTTGTAGTTCAAGTTCCCAAGCCTAACCTTTGAGTGGAGGTCCTCTTGCTAAGTGTTGAGTACTGGAATAACACCACTGGTCCTCAGGGAGCTGCACCACATTGTAACTATTCTCTGTCAGCTCAGAATCTGCTAAACTCTAAGACCTTATGAGGCTGTAATTTTTTCATGTTAATATAAAAATCCTAATGTATTTACATGAAAAAGGTCTTAAGAATTCCATAAATTCGAATTCAGAGACAGCAAAAATCCTATAAAATCACATGGAACATAAGAGAATAAGAAGGGTATCCCTAATTTTGTTCCTATTTTAAGTCTATTTCTCCTACAAGTTAGATTAAGTATATTCTGTAGTTCAGCCTCATTCACCCCCATATTCTGCAGGCCTCCTTCTGAACTGGAGCGTGTTATCACAAAAAGGGGAAGTATTCACTGAAATGGCTTGTCTTGGGATTTGCCACCTTTTTTAATTTATCCACATCAGTTCATCCTCCACGATTCAAATGCAGAAATTTCTTTCTTTCCATGGATCTACTCCCTGGGCTTAGCCAAGCAGGGATCCCACATCCCAAATGCCCACCCATGGGGATGAAGCACGTGTTTAACCCTTGGGCTCTGGGTTTCATTTCCTGTCAAAATACGACTCTGTGGTGTGGCTGCCTGGCTGTAAATCCTGGCTTAAACCCCTTTCTCACAGTTGTTGCTGGTGTGTATTTGTGCTTTCACCAATCACAAGAGAATGGCCTGGGCACACCAGCCTTGAAATTGTTATTTCAAACAGAACTGCATGCCCTGGGTATTAATGTTGTGCAATAAATGCCTTGGGACTTATTGGTAGGTGTGTCCAATGTTGCCACATGACTGCTGGAAGGAATGATGCCAATTTCCAGTGGAAACCAGGGGGAACCAGGAGCTCACAGATGGTACCAGCTGCAAAGCTGGGACTCTTATGGGGCTTGGACCTGGTTGTTCGATAAACTGGTATTTCTCAGCCTTCAGTCTATGCTGCTACAAGCCCAAAGTATGTGGCTCATGGTGTTCTGGCTCTCAGCTTAAAAATGAAACTGCTGTAAAAAGGTATGCAAGCATTTATAAATAATTATTATTTAGAGCATTATACATTCTATAGTGTTATAAATAATATCAATAATTATTAATATGCCAGCGGAGCCTAGAAATTGAAGTGACACAAAGATGTGCCATAGAGAAAAAAATGAGAACTATTTCAAAGGCAGCTGGGTAAACATATGGGAGAAATGAAAACACCTGTAATGGGGAGGTGCACAGTGAAGTTCTGCATGGATATGGCAACTGGCAAACCAAAGGGAATATCTTACCCTTGGAGGACATGGGTGGAAGGATATTGGCTGCTACTCTTCAGACAGGACATGGAAATTGTGAGTCAGGTTTGGCTCTTTCTCCTTTTCCTGCAAGCTGCTAAAACTTATGCTGGGATACCACAAATACACCTGTAAGTTCTGCTGCCATGTATAATGTCCTAATTTTCCCCAAAAAGGCAATTGAGCAACTAACTCACAGGTTACAAAGAGAAGTTAGTACTCTAATGTCTTATTGTCTCCTGCATTAATCACAGCATGCTATGGAAATAGGATGAGTGGTGTAGTTTTTATATTTTTGTATACTTTAGAAAGCTTTTGCACATAGAAGGGTCATTTGTCCCATGTGGTCATTTGTCCTGTATGACCACATGAAAATCCTTTTAATGTTCTCTGATGGTTCATTTTATGAAACATAAAAAATTATACCTCCCAATTTGAAATTATTTAATTTTCTCTTTGTCTTTTGTTCCTCCTGACATTGCCTATTTGCATAATTTAATTATTAAACCCCAAAATGCCCTGTATTAGAAAATGCTGGGAACAGCACAGAACAGTGAAGGTTTAATGGTACAGAGGTGCACCAGTGAACTTCACAAAACCAAAAGTAGCTTTGGAAATAGTTTTCTGCAGAAGGTAAATGCTGTGTGCCCTCTAGAGCTCAGTGGGGGAAGCTCTTGGTAATCAGTAGGAACTGTCCTTGTTCTGGGGTAGCTCCTACTCATCAGTCCTTTGAGGATTTGTTCCAGCACTCAGAGCACTTGTGTGCTCTGAAAATGGGGATTCTAGGTTGGATCTACACACCAGATATGATTAACCATAAATAAATATCCTTCCAGCTATCCAAGTGGCTAGTAGTAAAGTGCAGAAAAATGGAGTAACAAGTTTCTCAGTCTAAAAACTGAGGGGAAACCAAATGCACCAATGAATCCAGTCAGTGAAGGCGCTTTGTGATTTTGGTGATGAAACCCATGGCTACTACAGAGCAGCAGTCGGTTTGTAGGGATTTCAGCCCTTTGCAGCTCCCCTTCTTTTACCCAGGCACAGCTGGGCCCTGCTCTCACCCAGGTACCTCTAAGAGCAGAAGGGAGAATGCAGAGACAGTCTGGGAGCAGCCAGAGGTGAACATCATTTACAGCCCCAACATCACACTGTGGGGAGCAGA
Organism: Sakesphorus luctuosus; assembly: GCA_013396695.1. Classification (NCBI taxonomy): domain Eukaryota; kingdom Metazoa; phylum Chordata; class Aves; order Passeriformes; family Thamnophilidae; genus Sakesphorus; species Sakesphorus luctuosus. The sequence goes on along the minus strand of VWZD01006726.1, from coordinate 255,546 downwards.
GCAGAGGAATGAACTCTTCCTGGCTGAGAAGAAATGCTTCGAGCCAGTCCCCGATCTTTGTAGGGTATTTCTCAGCCTGATTCATGCTCTGATCTCAGGAGGTTGTGGTCACCCATCTCTGCTCACTTCGGCTCAACCAGCAGCAGAGGGGAGTGCAGCCCAGCTAAACACTTGCTACTGCTGCAGTCCTGCTAGATTGCTGCCCATCTTTCACTGTCTTTTCCTGGGTATTGCTCCTTTATTTTGAGAGTCTTTTTTAGGCTAAGCTGCTCTATTTGATTTTAAAGAGTTCAAGAAACACCGTCTCCTTTGACTAAGCCAGGGGAGAGGGCTGTGCTGGCAGCTGGGGATGGTGAACTGCAGCAGAGAGGTGCTGCTTCCTGCTGAAGCTTTGCAGTTCTTCAGAGCAGCCTCACAAGCCCCGAGGACTCTGCACAGTGTGTATCCAGGGCTGCTCCACACAGCAGCCTCAGACTGGCTCAGGCATGGGATCCCAAATGGGCTGGAGATGCTCTTTTCCAGGGAAGTGCACTGGAGTGCTTGGTCTTGGGAACCTCAGCCAGAACTGCTTAAAAAAGGAAAAGTGCCCCTTGCCGTGGCTTATCCTGGAATTTGCAATGTTTAGCGAGACACAGAAGGGCTGGATTTCTCTCACAAGGTTTGTTGTTCTCCCTCTGTAGTTTTCTCCCCTGCCAGTGCTGCTGCTGGGGCTCACCTGCCACCCACGCACAGCTGGGGCTTCAGAAGCTGCCAGACCCTCCAGAGCAGCTGCACCACCATGGAGTCCATGAAAATGTGCATTTCTCTTCATCCTCATGGCTTTGAAAGGGAGTTGTGGCCATGAAATTCCAGCTTGTCTAACTATTAGATGGCAAGTCACAAAAAAATTAGTTTTTGACTTTTACCAGTCCTTATTTGCTAGTGTTGGTGTTTCATTGTAGTACCTCTGAAAGTGATTTTTGCATCCATGCTTAATGAAGATACATTTCTGGTGTAGTCTTTACGCTTTAAATATTGAGAATAAAATGAACCATTCTATGCTACCAGCATGAAATTCACCACACTTATTGACTGATATAATTAGGATAGATAGGTTTCTTTATTGGATAATTTTATCAATTTTACTTCAAGTGTTTCCTCAGAACTTGCAGTGCAATCCCTGTGGATTGCCTGTCTAAACTGCAAGAAGCGTAACTGAGAAATTCCTATTGCTTTCAGTTTTTCTGGTAGTTCAAATGAAGAATTAAGTATTTTCTGCCTAAATCAAGGAGTAATCTTGCTCTGACAACCTGGTGAACACTGAGCCTTGCAGTTTGCTTTCTGGTCGTGCTTCACTTGTACATAGAGTTGGTTTAAGCTGATCAGGAAATGAAGGTCTCAGCTTGCAAATGAGCTGAATATTTCTTGATAACTTGGGTTGATCTGGGACATTTGGGGGTTCCTTTTAACTCTGCCTCAGTCCATTCCCTGAAAGTCACATTCCACCATTCCAGTGTATCAGGTGAATCAGCCCTGGCTGGTGGCGAGTTCTGTGGTATTAGAGCCTTTACATGCACCTAAGTTCTGTTTGTCCTTAGCAGAGAGACTGAAAGCAAAGGATTTTTCTACCAAACAAATATGACTTTAAATGTTCACAACAGACCAATTTCTACAAGAGGTGAATGTTTTCTAAAAGGAACCTATAAGGAAAAAAACAACTTGAAAATGCATGTCAGGCATCTATTACAAAGGGTTACAGAAAACAAAACGTGCCATCAAAAGACTTTGTGATCTGAGCACCAAGTCTTTAATTTCCAAACCAATTTAACTATTCTGATTGCATTTTATTTAAGGTTGAATTTAAAATTCTTGAGACTGCATGTGAGTGGGTGGGGTTGAGGGCACATGGCAGTCTTCATGTAATCCTCAAGAGGGTCACTTTGGATTTGGTGGGTGCAATGTAGTAAAATTCACAAAGGCAGCTCGTGTAGCTATTTTAAATTAATTTCTGCCCCTAAGCACTGAGGCACTGCCTGTGTGACACTGTTTTAGTGCTCTCTGCTTGCCTGCCAGGAAGGAGGGGTCAGGAGCTTGGTGCAAGACAGCTCTGCTGTGTTCTCACATTCAGGAGGGAGCTGGCAAATTTACCTTCCCATTGCCCCAGGTTTTGGTGTCAGGTTTAACTTTGCTTTTTCTTTCTAAGCAGGTGTGAAAGTAAAGAGCTTGATGCTGAAATAAGGAACCTGATAGGGAAGAGTCACACTTCCCAGTCGTGTGAGGACCCCAAACCTATTGCACAAGAGAGCCCAAACCCTCAGAGAACTTCGTGTTCCCTTAAGGTAATCACAGTGTGCTTTTGCAATGTTCATCTGCCAGGAAAGGACACTCAGGGGATGTTCCCTGTGTGACTTGGTTGTGCATGAAACTCTTGGATTTCTGAAATGATGCAATGAACTTGCTACACATTTTTTTTCCTGATATAGCTGTTTTCTGTTGTGAGGAAGATGGACTGAGAAGTTATGTTTTGTAGTGCTTTAAAAGGTCAGCTAAACTCACTGACTGTCCACTCTGTAGCCACATGTGCCTTTTGGAGAACACAGATCCCTGAAAATATGAAACCCCAAAAGCACTGTGACTTCTTTAAGTTGTTGCATTTGGTAGTTCTGATTTAACTGGGAATGAGCAGACGTGTGGGGGGCTGAGATCTTTGGGAGTGCCAGAAAGGCTTTTGGATGAATAGGAGGGGAGAAGAAGGAAAATGGTGATGATTCAACCCCACACTGCTGTGGTATTATGAACAGAAAATCCTGAGCCACCTGCCAAGGCACTTGTCTTTGCCTGCAGTGAAACAGCGGTTAACAAGCATGACAGAAACTTGTTCTTAGGTTTCCCTCTCAGTTTCACTCCTCTGCCCCGAAATAGTGAATGTGGTAGAAGGGCGAAAGGAATTTCCCTGTTTTCTGCGAACTGGGAGCAGGAGGAGGGAGTGATTAAGCCCTGAGTGCCATCCACCTGCAAGGGGTGACACACTTACCTGCCTGTGTGCCACCCCCACGGGGCGGGGGAAGGAAACCCCTGAAGGCTGTGCCCCAAGGCACGATGCAGGAAATCGGTGGCGAGGTAAAAGAGAGATGACTCCCTTCTATGAAATCCGAAATTACGCGTCGCTCCTTTCACATGCAAACCGCCATCTCCAAAATGAGTCATGACCTCGGGGCACGGAGCTGAGCCGAGCCTAAGGAGACAGCCCGGGGTCAGAATAGTGGGATTAGAAACAGTGAGAGGGAAGCCACAGGCAGGCGTGGGGGTTCCCGGGGCAGGGCAGGAAGGAGCGTGGGGAAGCAGAGTCAGCACAGCATCGAGGAGCATCGAGCTCTGAGATTACAAGCCACAAACGACCTGTGGGAACACCTGGCTCCCCATGTTAGCCTCCCTCCAGCAGAAGGAGACACAGGAAAGGATTTGGGCAGGAAAAAGAAAGGATGGGCTTACCTCGGCTGCTTCTATGGGTGCTTCAGTGCTCCACCCAGAACACCGTGGCTGTGTTTGATGTGTCGTGCTTTTCTCTTTACATCTATGGCACCTTTTTTGCCTGTGAAAGATGGGTGGTTTTCAGAGCTTAAAGGAAGAAAAGTTTATGATGTTTCTGCACTAGAAATGTGCTGGCTGGTTTCTATTTATACTTCTAAGTCAAGCAACTTTTCACTTGGCTGGTTGTTGAGCTGGACTTGAGTGACAGCTTGACTGTTGGGATGAGCTTCAACAGCCTCAGTATAGGATGCTAAGAGCACATGTCTCAGACTGTGTGGTTTGGAAAAGGGGGTCATATTTATAATACCTAGTAGACTTTCAGTTATGAAATAGTATTTAAGAAAAAAACCATACCAGAAAATGTCAGTTTGTGAAATTAGGTGCTGATTTAGACTTAAAATGAGGGGGAAACAATGTATTTAATGAAACAAAGGTGTAGCCTTCCCAATAGTGTTGGTCATTCATCAGAAAGTTATTTGGCAGAGCCAGCAAGTCATTTTCATTCTGTAACTTTTTTCTGTGGTGAAGAGTATAAATTGTACTCTGCAAAATGGCTTTTCTCTCTGAGCTTAAATCACTTCTAAGACTTATCAAAAAATGCCTGTAAACAAATTCCCCTTCTCACCAGCATTTTTTCTGTAGGAATTTATTATATTAATGTGGCTTTAAATGCAAATATTATAGAAAGAGAGAAAATGTAGGTCTGCAGAACAAACCCTTCAGCCTATGATTCCCTCATCTGTACTACCTGCATTGCAGCTTGCCATGGTGCTGCATCCTCCATTCTGGGAGAGGGAAAAGGGTTGCATCAGAAGACAGATATTACCAAAAGTACTAATGCAGAGTGTATTGAGTATATAGGGCCTGATCAAGAGTTTGAACACAGGAAGGAGAGATATGATATTTCATGGTAATAAACAAAATGGGCCATGATAAACTCTGGGTGTGAAGTGAGAGGAAAAAAAATTAATTTAAGGGCTATCTGTACTTGCAACCACTATGTTATAAACCACAGAACAGTCTGTTTGCCTGAGTAACAAATTATCATCCAGTTATTGTTCCATTAAACTGGGATTTTCCTCATCAGGCCTGAGCTTGCAAACTCTTGGGTACTGGAGTGGCCATGCCCTTATGGCTGGTCTCATTGGCACTAGTGGGAAACAGGGGCTATAGGAAATGCTGGAGCAGGAGCCTGCGCTGTTTTACTTATTCTGAACCCACATCTTGCTCTATCTGGATCTGGTTCCCACATATTCAGACACACATTTGCATCTGCAAGTTTTTTGTCAGAACCAGTATGTAACTGAGCAGCACAAAAGGCTGAGGCTGACACACTCCCTGAAGGGAAAATCCCTTCCCAGCACTTCTGGGGTGAAGCACATGGGCCAGGCTGGGACAGGAGAGGTAGATTCTTCTTTTGGTTTAAGAGCTAATGTTATTCTTCAGTAAAATCTCTCATTTCACCGCAAGCACTGGAATGGGAGAAGGGGTTTGTGACAAGCACTGCTTCAGGGATCAATCCAAAACCAAAGCTCAACCAGCAAATAAGCATACAAGGTTCTCCAGAAGCCACCAAATTTTAACCCAAGTAGTCTCAGAGTTAATCTAACTTCTACAATTCTGCAGCTGAACAGTACAATAAATAAAAAATGAAAAGAAAATGCCCAAGAAACCTCCCAGCAGAAACATGACCATCTAGGGAAGAAAACAGAACAAGGTAACTTTAGCATTTTGTCCTCATCAAAGAAAGGTTCACATTTGCTCACATCAAGCCTTTTAATGGGTCTTGGTTTCACTGCACTGAACAGACATAATTTTCAGAAGTGACAAATGGCTTTCATTATCCTAATTTATGAGTGATATTTTGTAATCCTGTAACAGAAGGCATTCCAGAATTAAGATCCAGCACTCTGAAAATGAGAGCTTTTATCTTCTTGTGGTGCCCATGCTTGTGAGAGGACTCAGTGTTGGCTACAGCTCCAAGGCTTTGTTTTTTCTCCCATTGGAAGCTTCCCAAAGATGGCCAAAAGGCTTTTACACTCAGAGAGCTTAGGTCTTCCTAGAATACGAACTAAAATGTTTCTCATTTTTAAACAAGGTGTTTAAAAAAACCCCATCTGAAAACTGCTACAAACAGAAATTACAGAATGTCATAGAAAAAGAACAGAAATTAGTGAGAGGCTTCTAATCAGTTGGTCTCCCTTTGCCCTTGGAGGCAGAGTTTATGCTGCCACTTGGGAGTTAACTCAGGGAGGGTCAGAGGGGAACCAAATCCTACCTGGTCCCATTTACTTCCTGGGAAGCTTTTTCCACACCTGGCAGATTTTTGGGTTTATGACTGCATTTACAGCCTGGTGGTCAGCTGGAGTTCTCCAAGGAGTATCAAACTGTATTTGGTTCAATCGCTTCAAACCAAGTATAAATGCCTTAGAATATTTTTGCCTTTTTGACTTCTGAAGTCTGATGGTTGTCAGAGCGCCCCTCTCTCAAGGATTTCTGTGTATCTCAGGGTTCTGAGGTGCTGTTGTACAGCTGAGTTGTTCTTGATGCTATTGCTGTAGACATAAATGTAGTGTCTTTATGTCTGCAGTACCAACAAAAAGGAATGTTTTCATCTCCTTGTGTCTCTTTACAGTGCTGTTAACTGGCAGTGATTTTGCTTCAAGTCCCCCAGTTTTTGCTGGAAGAACAGCACCACCCCTGAAGACCTTGAGCTTTAGTTCCCTGCTCATTGGCATATTTACAGTCTGTAATGTTACCTGGGAGGGATGTGCTCAAAGACTAGTTTTGGTATAGGCACAAATAAAATCCATTTATTTTTTGATAAGTAGAATGGAGAATCTGAAATGTTTTCATTAAAATAACCTCACAAGGTTTCCAGCTACTCCATAAACCAGGAAAACATAAAAAGAACATCAGGGTAGGGAGGGTATATGTCATATGCAAATATCATAAAGTAGGAGCTTTCTTCCAAATTGGGGTTTGCATCTTGCAAAAGAAGGGTTGCTTAGTCACATATTGTAACCCAGAGATCTGGAATGTGCCTGTTAAATTCCAGCATTTCACAGGGTTGCTTTACTTTGTCTGAATCCTGAAAACCCAAAGATGGATTTATGTTATTTTATGTCTAATTCCATTCCTTGAAATGACATAAGCAACCTCTGCTGCCACTGCAAAAGCCACAGACCCAGAGATCTTTCCACAATAAGGAGTATGAGTTTTCTTTCACACTTCCTTCTCAACACAGAATTATTCAGAATTCTGAGACAGAAGGTGACAATACTTTGCATTTTTCTATTTCATTCTGACTTTGTTTGTGAAGTCTGTGGAAGCCTTTTCTTTGTTAATCTTTCCTGTGAGTTTAACTAGGTAAGGTTAAGCTCTTTTTCCAAATGGGAAACTAAGGCACAAGTTTGGAGTGTTGGATACCTTCAGTACTCAAGGTTTGAGTGGCTTGAAACCAGATCCAGCTTAGGTAAGACAAATAACAGAAGTGCAAATAAGGTGTCCTTAGGAGACGAATAGCAACCCCTGCCATTCTTCATCTTTGGGCAGCTTTTCTTGAGGGAGATAACTCAATTTTCTAATTATGGTTTTCCCCTAAGCATGTTAAGGTTTGTTGCGTGGCACTGTTGACAGGCTTGGCTATTGCTCCCTTATGAGCAGGACTCGTTTTCCTTTGTGATAGCTCACTCTGCCCTATTGTCCCTTCATAGTTGTCATCCTTACGTAAGTCCCTCTTCACAAGTGGAAGCAGGGATAGAAAAGCCTGGGCTCTTATTTACTGAAAAAGCAAATCCCCTTCCTGCCCCTACACATGCAACTTCCTCTGTGGGGAGAGCTGGCCAGTCCGTTGTGATTTACACACTCCGAGCAGAGACAGAGCTGCCTTGCCCGGCACATTAGTCACAGGCAGGGTGCTTCATCCTTTCTGGGAAGCCCCAGCCAGGAAGGAGGAAAAGGTTAAAATCAGAATTCCACCCCTTATTTCTGAGCCTTGGCTGCTTCCACAGGCAGCACTCGCCGATCTCCTGCGTGTTAGAGCCGTTCTGCTGCTCCTTTAGGCAGCAGAAAATACCTGTTTCATTGCTCCTCTCCTTCCAAAGGTGCACAGTGGAACAGCCCCTCAAGGCCACCCTGGATGCACCTGGGCAGGTGGGAGTGACATGGAAGCCCCAGCAGACCCACTGGAAGTAAGTGACTCTTCTGGCTCTTCTCTGAAGTGTTTTCTGAGGAAAACAGCAACACCTTGAGCTGGTGCACTGGGGTGTTGCTTTGTACATTGACAATTGTGGATTCACTTTTTTGTTCCAGTGGATTCTTCTGAATGATTACACTGTGTAAGACCAGAAGAAAACGTTAGAAATATTTTTGGATATGGCATTCTTAGAAAGAAAACCTTTCCTAGTTTGTTGGGTTTTGTTGGTTTGGTTTTTTTTACCTTCCAGAAGTATCTGGTCATTTTAACTTGTTGTTACACTTTGTTGTTACACAGAGGGTACAAAGTGGTTTGTTTTAGTGACCCAAAAACTTCTGTGAGTAATACCCAGGCTGGCTGGTGCCAAGTGTGTATATAGTTGTGAGATCTGTGACTTGTCACATTCATATTAATAGTAATGTTAAATATGCACTTCAATAAATGCCTAAGCAATTCAGCATCTGAATAACTCCACTGGCTGCCAGGTATCACTTCTGATACTGTAAGTTAAACATCTCTGTGAACTACAGGAAGAGGGATTAAGTGTTTTCTGGCTTGGAAGTCAAGGGTTCACATTTGAGTTCAGCAGGACTGGCCATGGGGCAAATACGTGGTTGGGATTTTTGCCCGTGAAAAGACACAACGAAACTCTTAAACTCTTCTTTGATCTTCCTTGGTATGTGGCATTAAATTCTCTAGCTGAAGAAAATGTATTTCAGGAGATTCAAGGCTTCAGAAGTGCTCACAGTTTTGTTCTGGTTTTTCATATGTTGGTTGAGAATTTAGGGAGGGAAACAGAACTCCCTGAGCAGGTATCTTAACATAGTATGTTCTATTTTTATGAGCATGTCTCTTTTTTCCAGTGCAGTTCTCTCTCTCTCTCTCTAATAGATCACATGTTTGTTTTCATGACAATCCATAGAAACTTCTTGGAAATTCTGAACTATGACACTGCCATTATAAAAATGAGGGTTTAGCTGCTGTTGTCCTGCATGGGCACAACTCCATGCCTTAAAAAACAATTGCAGACTGATTGCCTAATTTCTCCAAATGGCCTATTTGTTTTCTATGTTGCTTGTTTAGAGCCCATTGTGCTGAAGTTTATTACCTTGGGCCTTCAAGCACTTAACCAGGGGCAACACTCCTAATTATTCTAGTTGTAAATGAAGGGAATTACTTAAGCCCATTTCAAGTTGTACTCAACTTCTGTGGCTTGTATTAATTGCTTAAATTGCCATCTGTAAGACAATTAAAATCCTGTTTTGTGTCCTGTGTCTGGGATGGTACCAATAGATGTGATTTTGTTTATTTCAGGAGCTGTTTGCATGTGCTTCAATTAAAACACAGGCTAAGCAAGGTTAAAGCAGCTGTCCCCTTCGGTCAGCAGGTGTTAAGGGACTGAAATACAAATGTAATGCACAAAAAAGTTTCTGTTTCAGTTCCCTTCCATGCACCTGCCAGGGTGGATGCAGCTTTATGTGGTAACCTTGACTTGAAGAGAGCATGCCAAAAGCATTAATATTTGAACATTTCTTTTCTCCAGTCAAGGCACACATTGCTGACCAATAAGAGGACTTCATCACCCAGTTCTCTGGAACAACAGATCCTCTCACTGGAAAGACAGAGAAGAGAGGTAATGCTAAATATACCCTTAACCTTTACAGATTTAACCTCTAAGACAGCCATTACAGTATCAGTAGTGAAAACAGGAAATCACTGAATGTGTTATCACTGTTAATTACACCATATTCATGCTGCAGTTTGTTTTACCCACCACTCCAGCAAGGTCTCTGTTTTTCCTGTGGGATTCTCATCCTGTGCTCTTGTCAGACCATTTTTTGGGGGGGATACTTTCTGCTTTGTATTTCTTCACAGCTCGAAGTGTGCAAGCACTTCCAATTCCTGGTTCCTGTAGTCCTACTTCTCTGTACCAAGCTGGGCAGAGTTATATTTGGAGAACTGTTCCTAAAACCAAACGATGACTTACTATACTGTGACTATGAATGTAGAAGAGCAGAGATTTATATGGTACAAAGGGCAAGTTTTATTAATTATCTCTGTTGTAAAGGCCAAGGAACAACTGAGCAGCAGCCAGTGGTGTCTTGGTCACAGGTAGCAGCAAACTGGGAGCTGGTCTTTTGCTGAGTATCCTAAAGAGTGACCCTGCATCTTTCAACTCATTTGTTTGGAGTCAAAGAAGTTCTAGTTGGAAATCTGTTTGTGGAACTTAAAGCAAAGTAGCAGGGAAGTCCTTGGCCATTTAGGAGTTGCAGCTTGGGATTGGTGTAGCATTGCCAGTGGTTCACCTGTAGCTGATGGTGTATTTGCATGTTTTCTGAGTGTTAACTGAAATATCAAAGCACTGGCAGATGGGCTGGAAGGCTTGTCAAATCTTAAACTTGCTTTTTCTGGAATGAACTGGCCAGATGATGAGGAGGTTGTGAACAATCGTAGCTGGAGGATTAGAATGCCAGTCTATTTTTGATTTATTGGCTATGTTGAAATAAGGGTTATTAACTGTGACTTCCTGATGATTACAGCTTCTGGAGGTGAACAAGCAATGGGATCATCAATTTAGAAGCATGAAACAGCTTTATGAAAAGCAGGTAACACTGTTGGTGACTCCTATTGGAATATGTATGTGACCTGCTGACAGCTGAGTCTGGGTTTAAATACCACCCAGCCACAGCCATGGCAAAATCAGCCTGCAGTGCCTGGTGTGCCCAGCCCCTGCTCCTCACCATCACATGTCTCTTGGTTCTTGTCCCATCTCTTGTGCTTGGAAGCTCCCCGAGGAAGTTCTCAGATTAATTCTCCATGAATGATGCCCTCTCTAAGCAGGGACTTTCAAAATGAATTGTAAATAAAGACTTTTTATTTCCTTCCCCCCCTTCCCCCCCAGATCCCAATTAATGTAGCTTTTGTTCCCTGCTCATGGCAGTGTGGCATCATTGCCACAGCCATTATCAGTAAGATGACTGCTCACAGCTTTGCCTGGTATTCCCAAACCCAGGCTGGTTCACTGATTGACACTTCTCATCTGCTGCTTCCTGCAGTGACAAGGAAGTTTACAGAATGACCTCGTGTGCTCATCAGGAAAATTTTCTCTCCAATAATTTCTAATAAGCTTTACTGAGATCTAGATAATTTATTTTCCTTTTTCCTTTCCCCAAAGAGAAGAGGATTTCAAATGGCACTTCCTCATTTAATATGGAGCTGTTTTATGCCTCTGGGTAGACACCTTGGAGGTGCTGTGCCTTTGGGAATGCCCAGTCAGCCCACCATGGTCTGTCTCTTGCCTTTCAGCTGACAGAGATGAAAGCAAGGCTGGACGTGTCAGAGAGCAGAGTGAGCGAGCTGGAGCATCGGCAGCACCCAGGGGATGAGAGGCTGGCAGTGCTGGGCAGAGAGAGGCCGTTGCAGGAAAAGGTAGGAGGGTGCACTCTGTCACCTCCCTTGTGCTCTGTGTTCTGCTCTCTCTTGCCTTTCATCGCTCGTGCGAGGCACAGCGTGGGCTGGCATGAGATGAGACCCTGGGGTTGAGTGCTCCCCAGTATCATACCCAAGGCAGTGGGGATGACCTGCCTCATCAGAGGCACATCTGCAGCGTGTGAAGAGACAGTCATTTCACTAGAAACTGGCACACAGCACAGCAGGAGTGTGTGCGTGTGTGTGGGAGTAAAGAGCAGATTGATATGAACACTGCAGAGATTTCCCTCCTCCCTGCTCAGGGTGAATTGCTTTGTGAACAAAAATGCTACAGCTATTTCAAATGGAATAGCAGCATCATTGCAGGTGTTACACAAAGTGCTTGGCAATAAATACCTGAAGGAATGAATTCAGCTCCATGCACCCAGATTTTGGTAGTGACCATACAGGCTTCTACATGTGTGCTGGCTGTTTCAGCTCCCTGCAAATGTCAGTGGTACAGTCAGTGCAGTCTCTAGGCCTGGTCAGCTGCTCTGGGGTGGTGTTCACCTCACCCCCAGAGGGGTTGGGCTCTTCCCTCAGGACTCCTTGGGCACCATAGTTAGGTCCCTAGGCTGAATCCTCATCTCAGTAGAACCACCAGCCTGAGGGAGCAGCAGGTATGTGCCTGACAAATACACAAAACTTTGTGCTCCATTTTATGAGCCACACAGAGTGGTGCTTCCTGTCCTCATTCTGCTCTGTGGTATCACACACTTGGTGACCTCTCCTGAGAGGTTCTGGATGGGGATCTGATGGCTGAAGTTGGGCTTCTCTGTTGGTAACTTGAAGCAAACCTGCAAGTGAGTGGCGGTTGCATCACTTCCAGACTCAGATAATAAGATGTGAGGTGGCTGCTGCAGAAGAAGAATGCAAAGCCCTTATATCTGCATAAGCAGAGCATTCCTCTTACTTGCTTATCAATTAGTGGTAGCTAAGCATGTACTTGATTTCCAACCAAAGAGACTCTGTATGTGTTTGAAAGCAAACTAAGTCATTATGTTCTTGCTGAATCACTTATACTTGCTCTGAGTGTGGACTCAATGTAAGACAATCCACTTCCTCTTCATATTAATGCCTGCCTTTGAATATATGATATCTGGGAAAAATAGCCCCAACTGCCTTTTTGTAAAGGTTAGGATGAGGGTACTCTCCAAATTTTTTATTACATACAGGAATAATGAAATAAATGAAAATTTAATCAAAAAATTTCTTATGAGGGCAGGTTAGCCTACATGGAACTTCAGCCTTGGAGCAGCACTTTTAGAAGCTCTACACTCAGCCAGTAACTTTTGTTTGCTCTGAATTTCTGTGCTGTTTTGGATGTCATGCAGGGGTGCAGATCATCTACACCTTTGTCAAAGCAGCTGCTAAAAGCAGAGATTTTTGTTTGAGCAGTACCTTTTACAATTGTTCACTCAGAGTGACAGTTCTTGGGGTGTTCTGCTGAGCCATTTAGGAAAAGCAGCAGCACCAAACAACACCGAGACAGGTGACATGCTGCTGCTGTCCTCCCAGAGGTATCTTACTTCATTTTTTAATGCACCTGCAGGCATGGCTCTCACACAGTGATAATATTGTGAACTTGATCTGTCCCTATGTCCTCCATGGCCCACAAAGGAAAACTGACTGGTTTGGAGATGGGATTTTTATTTTTGTTCCCCCTGGGCATGTCTGTGTACCCAGAGACAGGAAGCAAAGACCAACCTAATCACTGGGAAGTCTCAGTGTCATAACACCTAAGATTCAGTGTGGAATAAGAAGCAGTAAGATATAAGAATTCAGATGGTTCAAAGACCTGAACAAAATGGAAATACCTAGTGGTGAATGTCCATATTCCTGGGGGTGCCAACCTTTGAGAGCAGGGTGTGTGTTGGGAGTTAGGATAAGATACCATTCACGTGATGTCCTGTACATGTGATCTCCTTTTTTTCATTCACATGGGGCAGCTGCAGATGCATATTTTAAATGCTTTCTTCTTTTTTTTTTTCCTTAAAAAGCCATTCTGTTTCATATGTCCAAACAGCTTTTTTCCAAGACCAGTCTGGCAAAAGTGGGCTAGTGAGGAATGCATTACCCTGCTAGGGAAGCTTATGGAATGCCATTTGCTTCAGAGCCTGATTTGGAGCTACATTCACTCTACATTGCAAACAGCCACGCTGAAAGCCATAGAATAAGAGAGCCAAGCTTACAGTTTGGCAAATCTGCCTTAATAATTCTTACAGTACCATCTCATATGTGAATCCTGTTGGACGTAGGCACTTCTTCCTGGTAGTTTGCTGGGAAGTGTGGGGCATATGCACTAGGAATGGTCAGGTGGAAATCAACAACTGTGATAGGGTCAAAAAAAGGCAGATTTTTAAGCTTTGATTGGTTGCTTGGTAATTCTAGAGCAGGCTGAACCCTGTTTCAGTCTCACCTGTGTTGGATAAGGCCCTAAGACTGTGGCACTGAGATCTGGTTTTGTCTTTAGTGTTGTATGGCACTGGGAGTGGCTGGGACTGCTCCAGCATTTAGCCCTGGCCTTACACTGTGAGTGAAGAACAGAAATGCAGGTCTGGGATAATTGTCCGTATGGTTCTGTTCTGCTTGGCCTGCCAGCTTCCTCATGCCTTTGTGTGACTGCAGAGAGCAGGGATTTGGTCTGGTATGTTGTCTCTATCTGATCATGTGGTAAGTGGTCAAGACAATTTTTTTATCATATCTGGGTTCACTGATGATCTGCCTTCCTGTTGCCTCCCCTTCCCAGCTGGGGCTGGGACAACAAAAATGCAGCACATCTGTCAGGCAGAAGATACTATGGAAACTGTTCTTGAAAAATGTTTCCCTGTGCATTTCAGCAGCATCTCTCTGTCTTTGTGCATCCCAGAAAGAAACAAAGGCCCTCAGTGAAGCCCTCCATGAGGTGAGGGAAGAGAACAAGCTCCTGAAGCAGAAGAATGCCACGATGGTCAGAAAGAAAGAACACTATGAGCGGGAGATCAGCCGTCTCAATGAGGTAGGAGCAGCGGTGAGCCACTGCCCAGCAGCTGTTCCTTCAGTTCTAGGGTCCCTCTTGTCAGGCAGTGACACTGCCACATGCCCACCTTTTCCATCCTGGGAGAACAGGCTGTTCATGGCAGCAGATCAGGATCACCTTTGGGGAACTGGAGAAACAAGCAAGACTTCACTTCAGCCATACCTGTGCCTGTTGTTCCTGGCAGGTAGGAGGGTTGCATTGTGGAGAGGAAAGTTAGGAGAGCCTTTGTCTTCTGCTGTGAAACCTCCCTACATGTCAAGTCTAAGCTGTTTCCACATCCTCCCCCTTTAGAACAAAAGGGAAATGGCACAAAGATGCTTTTGTATGCACTGTGGTTAACAAAAGTCACACAGTTTTAACACTCTTTTACTTATATTCTGTGTTTGAGAATAATAGTTTCTCTTCACAAGACACAGTCCTCTCTTACTGTTCAAATATACATGTATTCATACATATGTGTATTTATGTCTCACTGTGGAAATGGCCATTAAATAAATAAATGGGATTTTCTTTTGTTTAACTGAGGGAAAGTAATAAATGTAATTTTGTTTAATCAAAAGATCACATAAAGCAGTGGGTGTTTTCTAACAATTTTGTATTTCATGGTGAACCACAAACACTTCCTGAGGAAATGCACTGCAGTACCCATTGCTGTATAACTTTAACTGCTTTGACAAGCTGAAGGGATGTGCAAAAGTCCAGCCAAAAAACATAATGTTTGCCATAACAAAAACCCTGACAGAACATATGATCTCTAGCTCTTTTTGAAATGCATTGGCAGGACTTGCTGAAAGCTTCAGTGTAACTTTCACTCAAGGTCTTGTTTGTGAAACAACTCATTGCAGTGTTTTATTTTCTGTCTTATGATCTTCTTGGGATAAGACAGATGGGTAAGTGGACCATTGTTTTAAATGAAGCATCAATTTCATGTAACACACTTTCCCAACAGTAATTTACTGATTTTTTGTGTGTTTCCATCCTTCAAATCTCATGTCATGAAGGCACTTAAGACTGGAAGGGACCCTCTGTGCCCTTTTAAATCTAATCCCCTGCTACTGCAGGTTCAGCCACTTGAAATTATTACAAATTCTCTGAAATCAAACTACTTGCTCAAAAAGTTATTAAAAAGTGGCTCAGAGGGGTAAAGGAAGGGTTAATCAGGTATCTGTACCTGCATCCTCCCATGGTGAAGTTCAGCCTTATTTATGTGTTGACATGGAACACTATCTTTGCCACTATTATACCAATTTCTCTCCTGCACAATTCTTACAATGTCAGTAGCTCATCAGATAAAAAACTTTCCTTTTCTCAACTATGAAAAATGCTTGTTTTTTATTGGCCTTTTAATAATTAATACTAATCCTTGGGCTACTTTATATACTGGTTCTCCTGCTTGGCCACTTCTCCCTCAGCTTCTTCGCCTTCCAAATTATCTTCCCTCCTTCCCACACGGGGGCACAAATGGAGTGTGGCCAGCAAGGGAGAACTGAGGATCATCAGCAGGAACTGAACATCTAAAAGGGGTGAATTTAGCTGAATTCATGTCTTATGTGAGAGGCTTTGGAAAGTACTTAATGGTGTTTGTGCTAGAAAAAAGAAAATAATATGTAATTATAGTGTGCGGTTATAGGCAGGTAGGTGTAAGCATGGTTTAAAAATGATTCCAGTCCAAGGGAGAGCTGTGTAATGCTGTTTAAAATAAACAAAATCTGCAAAGAACCGTGGCAGAATTTCACTATAAGGCAGAGCAGGAGTGGTACCAATGTTGTGTGTATTCCTGACTCCCTCTAGTGACAAGCTATGGAGAATACATGACTTCCTCTCGAGCAAGAGGGTTTGCTCTGATCTAGAGGAAGAAATCTGTCCTTTCATTGCAAAAAATGTTTGTCAGACTTCCCTGTAGTCACATTTTTAGATTATCTTTAAATATTGCTCTTATGTTCTTGGGGGTTTTTATCTGCTTATTTTTAGCCTCAGCTGAGTTTAGACACCTGTGTGTTTTCCCAAATTCCAGCTTGCACAGGGAAATGGTGTGTATGGGAGAGATTTGCAGCTGATTTCCATAAGTAAATATTGTGTATGGTTATAAGTAAAAATACAGTCCCCTAAATGACACTGATTCAAATTCATGGATGTGGTGTGGTATCTTTGAAAATGTGGACCTAGCAATGGATATATGTTATTCATGGGGCTTATATCCAGTGTATATAGTCAAAGCAAGTGAAGGGAAAACCTCTTTCTAAGAATTTAAAAGGATATCTTTTTTCCTTTTCCTGTAATGGATGTCTGCTTAACATTTTTACTGTTTGATGTTCCAGGCCCTTCTGGATATGTTGAAGAAGAACTCACCTGTTCTTGGGACTCCTCCAGAGAAGGGTGACAGGAACAGCATTGAGGAGATGAGAACCCAGCTTGAAGTGCTGAGGCAGCAGGTAAGAACAGCTGGAAGTAAACTTGGATGAAATTTATACAGCAAAATGTTGCCTTCTCTCCCCAGAATTGTGCCTGGTAGACTTGGTGAGCAGAGCTTTTGAAAGGAAGCCTTGGAAAACTGGAGTGCTGGCATTTTCAGTGTCAGGCAAAACATTTAAGAATCTGTTTAAAAACATTACAGTTGTCTGATGATTTTACATTTTGGGTTCTGTGGTCCTGGACAGCGTTAGGCTTAATGTTATTGACACACAAATGGATGTGATCAGAATGGGAATTTTATTCAATGGGAATAAAAATACTTGTTTCTGTCACGTTTGACAGCAGAGCCAGATTTTGCTCTCTAATGTAATGCTTGCCACATGCTGGAGAACAAAATCCTGCACTTGATTGTGCAGTAATGACTTATTTCATTCTACACAATAAAATAGAGTAAACCACTTTTTTTCCGGAATTCTCATGGGGTATCCATTTTATGAATGCATTTCTCTAGTTATATGAATCAATACAGTGAGTCCAGACTTCCTTCTACACAAAGTGGAGCAGGAGGCTGTAACTGTAGGCAGGAGGGACTCTTGGGACAAACAGGGACGTGGCAGGGTCTCACCAGAGCTTGGCTGTCACCAGCCCATCCCTGGTCACGAGAGGAGAGATGAAGGCATTCCTTCCTTGGGAGGTGTCCCCCTCTTCCTCAGGGCACAGAATACATGACAGAACTGTGCCAAAGGGGTTCCCTTGCAGCTTCAGCAGACTGAACAGCTGGGGAGTGAGAGGGAGAGAGGTGGGACAGGACCAGGAGAGAAGAAATGACATTGGAGGGTCAGGGCTGTGCAGCCTCCTCCAGCCCTGGCCACACAGAAAGCCTTTGTTCTTTGACAGTGGTGTTCAGAAAGGAGGTTCTATCTAGTGGGGGCACCACTGGGGCCAAAAAACCCCTTGCAAACATTGGCTGTGACAGGCAGGTCATGAAAATAATTTATAGAGCCCTGTGCTGAGTTTTTCTTCCCCTGAGGTACTAACATTTCTTTAGTCCTTCTGTGAAGTCATAGTCCTATTGCCAGCAAAAAGAAAACTGGATCTGTCTGATGGGCAGGGCATGAGCCACAGCAAGCAAGTCCTCTGGAAGAGACTGTCAGCAGGCTCTAGCGAGTAACCAAGAGCACATGAAAGGGCTTCTGAAAGTTCTGCTGGTGGTTCCCACCCAAACATGCCTGTGCTGTTCTTTGTCAGCAGAACTGCCACCAGCCTTCAGCTCCTCACCAGGTGCATTCCTGCCCATTAGCTGGAGAATGAAGCCAGTCAGCTTCACACCAAAGAATGTACAGATTTGTGTTCTGCTTCTGAATCCCTGCACTCGCTGTCTGAGCCTTGGGGGTGGTCATGACAGGAAGCACCATGGTTCCTGGAGACATAAGAAGAGCTAAGCCATTACATTTGAGAGGCAGCTTATTTTCTAGGAACCAGGTCATGCATCTGTATTTGCCTTTTGAATTGTGTACATTGCATTCCCCTCTGCTCCTGCACTGGGGCAGGGAGGTTCACTGACTGCTTGCACCTGAGGTGCAGGAGGGAGCCACAGGTGCTCATAATTGAAGATAAAACTGGAAAAAGTGCTGGTAAAATCTTTGTCCTGCTACTGTCCATCCCTTAAAGAGCTCAATATTAATATTTTCTGTCTTGTTTATGATATTTAAAACTGATATTTGCCAGTCAGCCTTTTAAATTTCAAGGGTCTACAAATACTGAAGCTGGGGACTGTTTTCATTGACAGCTGCCATTGGAGAATAGGCATTACCTGTCATTTTGTACTGGTCTTAAAAAAAGACAGGGCAAACTTTTGTTTGTAGGATTGTCCAGAGGAGAGATCCCTTTGGAATGCACTCCACTGCTTGGGCACTGTCTAAAAAGCAGCCCAAGAGCAAAGTGGATGAAGTGGCTCTGCTGGAATGACATCCTTGGTATTAACAATTGCAGGTACAGATCTATGAGGAAGACTTCAGAAAGGAGAGATCTGACAGAGAAAGGCTCAGTGAGGAGAAAGAAGCCCTGCAGAAAGTTAACGAGAGGTTGCAGTCTCAACTGAATAAACTGAACTCTCAGGTATGAGTCGAAAGCTCCCATTGCCAGCACATGTGCATTTTACTTTTATTTTCTCACTTTCTACACAACTCTTTCTGGCTTCCATTAATTGACATTGGGTTTTATATGAGGTCACCACCTGGGATGAAATCATTCTGAAGTAATGCAGTAAGAAGATGAGAAACGATTAGAGAATACTTCCAAAAGAACTAGATGAAGGGAGTGTTTATGGCAAAACCTTTTCAAACATAGCTTAGAATGGAAGCGGGAGGGGGATAACCAAAAACAAGTCCAGAGGACTTTGATTGCTTCACTGGCACTTGATATAAGAGTTGTAACATCAAACCAACTTCTGAAATAAAAAGCTTCTGTAGCTAACCCTGACCTCTGGAACTGAACTACAGAGTGATGGTAATATCACTGAGGAAAAAAATGGTCTCCTACAAATTAGCTGAGCAGCCGCCACAAGAATTCTTTTCTTGCAACATCCTTTTTATCTCTTCAAAGTAGTGTCAGTAGGAAGCCATAGTAAAATCATGGCAGATAAAACTCTGAGCTTTCTCAATCCCCATTAAAAAATGACGAAATTTTGAGGTTTCCTGTCTTGACAAAGTTGTGCAATGTTTTAAAAGAATGGCCAGTTAACAAAATGTTCTGCGATGATTTATTGTCCTCCCCAACATTGTTGTGAAACAGAAACTTCAGTATTGACTTATTCTAAGCTAGCCCAGGCATCAATGCAAGTAAAGTCTTGCTTTGGTATCAGGGGCAGTGACTAGAGGGAGATCTAAAAACAGGGCCAAAAGGCCTTTCCCACTGCTCCCCAGAAGGACCAGGAGAAATTCCAACAGCACTGCACGTGTACAACTCACCTGAAGGGCTGTACAGGTGCTGGTCACCAACAGTTCACATTGGAGATCTTGTTTGTCTCTTCCTGCCTCAGGATTTAATTAAACAGGGCTTGGGAAGAATTTTAAAGATGAGAGAAACCATGTAAAATATTTATTAGTTTTTCTTAAGCCGAAATTATTTAGTTGTGACTCAGAGAATCACAGGATGTTAATCATCTTTTACCCCTCCTTGCTCTGTCCTCAGGCAAATTCCTGTTGATTCTACTGGGATGCAGAGGGCCTGAAGAAAAGGCAGACCTAAATCTTAAGGCCATTGACTTTGGGCCTATAACCAAATTATTTATTTCTCTTGTCATACAAGTAACTGCCCATGTAGTTCTGCTTCAAATTACTGGAAGCTACTGTGTGTAGTGAAGATATAGAATGCTTGAATATAGAAGACACCCAGGAATGCACTTGTCATGTCTTGACACCAATACTTTGCTCACATAAAAATTGTCAGGGCTCTGGTGTGTCACAGATCAGCTTTCTTAAATAATTTTTAAGCAATAAGTAGTCTGCAGGGGCTAAACAGGCAGCATTGTGACCCATACTGAGAGAGGAGGGTTTCTTCCCTGTTGCTTTTCACTGATTAATTTGTACCTGAATATTCTGTTGGTCATTGTATCCTGCTGCTGATGCGTTTCTTCTGCTTTTTGTGACAGACAAAAGACCCCCCAGCACAGCCTGAGAGGCCCAGTTACCCACCTCCACTCTTCCTCTCACCCTGTGTGAATTATGGGAGGTGTGGGATGGTTCTTCACTATCAAGATCCTCGAGTACGTCCAGCACCTTGCAGGGCACACGAGCAGCAGCAGCAGCACTTGGTAAGATTCCCGCTGTTTCCCATGTCACAGGGACACTGATTTCCTCCCAGGAGAATAACTGGTGCTATCGCAGTGCCATCAGCAGCTGAATCTGTGATTTCCTAGTTTGGTGTTAGTTTCAGACCAATTTCTTCGGTGTCTGTAATACCAAAGAAAAAGGGTTCTTTTGCTGTAAGGAACATTTGTCCTTTAATTAAAAAAACAAGGTTGTTTGACTGGAGTCTTGCTGATTTCTTAGATTAATTTACATCCATGTCCCACTTTCAGAGCCCTTTCTAGTTGTATAGCTACCCACATTCAGAAATATGGATCTGCTCTCCAGAGCCCAGTTCTTTACCTTCATCATAAAATACTCAATTTTAAATATTCACTATCTGTTTCTGGCTCTCAAGCTGTCACATATGGAAAGATGCTCATTATTTGGGAAATTTGCTGTTTGCAAAACGCACGTAAGGCTTTCAGGCTGCAGAAACCCAGTGGAAAAGCTGTGGTCAGACAAGTAATTGCTGTGCTTCAGGAGTGTGCTTATCTGCCTATTTATCAGAACTGGAAGTATTGCAGAATGTTTTTCACTGCAATTTGGACACTGGCCCAGCTTATTTTGGCTCTTCTCGCTGAACTTCAATCATCTGGGTTTGTCATTCTGTGCGGGATCGCTGGGTTTACAGCCCTGCCGGAGTGCCGGGGTCACTCTGCCTGCTGGCTCTGGGACTCCAGTCCCACTCTGACCCTGGTTTAAATCCTCTGCCTGACTGCTCTGAGCCTTGGGAGCCTCCCTGAGCAATTTGTTAGCAATGAAGGAAGGTGTTAGAATTTAATGAGTGTCCTGGTACCTAATCCTGTGTGTTTAGTCTGTGCTTTTGCCTTTTCAGTCTTTTCATTTCTTGCACCTTTTCTTTCCTTTTTACTTTGCTAGCAGAAACATTTTGTTTTGCCTTGTTTCTGTTACTCATTCATGTTTGTGTGGTGCCAGTAGGTATGAAACAGGAGAGCTGATCAGAGAACAGAAAATTCACCAGAAACTCAAAAAAAAAAAAAAAGAAAGCAATGCAAATAAATGTAATTTGAGGCATTGGTGGGAAAACTACCTGTGCTTAAAGCAGTGCAGCGTTGCTTTGTGTCAAAGCCTACTTTGTTTGCCCACAAGCACAGAATTAGTTAACAATTCCTGTGAATGGTACAACTGAAGTGAACATACAATAGCTCCTTCTTTCCTGTCAGTGCAGGAGAGTGATTACTGCTCTGTAAGTACCAATGACAGCAAACCAGAAAAGTTAAATCTGTTTTCTGTATCCACAGCTTTGTCCTGCCACCTTAATTTAGGCAAAACTTCTTTGGAAGTCTGTGAAACTTGTTTGTAAGGCTCCCCTTGGGACGACTCAGGATTTTGTCAGAGTAATTTCTGCAAAACCAGAATTATTTTTGCAGTTTAACTAATTTAAAGCAGTAATTACCTGGACTTTGACAGGCCTGCATGTACTACTTACACCAGACAGACAGTCTAATGTAGCTCCAGCAGAGATGTCTGGTCCCAAAGTTCTTTTTGTCTAGTGGTAGTTTGCTACTCATGCACCACAGCCTGTGGTACAAACTATAATGCACTATTTCTTTCTTGCAGAATTTCCCTGGACAAAACTAGATTTTCATGGATATCACCTTCCCAATACTTATAAGAAAGATGGGAATTTTTCTACCTCACAGTGTTTTCAATAAGTTACTTGATAACAGCTAATGCTGTGGCAACACTAATGCTCACCTGGGAGGGGAGGGAACTTTATTCCAAGGTTAATTCCTGTCCCACTGAAGGGTGTTACAGATGTATGGAAACTGGAGCAGCTTCACCTGTCACAGAATCACAGACTATTCTGAGTTGGAAGGGACCCACACGGATCATCGAATCCAACCCTTAAGCCAATGGCCCACACAGGGGATTGAACCCATGACCTTGGCATTATTACAACCAAGTTTTAACTGACTGAGCTGTCAGGTGCTCCAGGTTTCTCTGGGGGTTTTTAGGACAGAGATGCCTGCTGGTACCTTCTGGACTTCATTCCTTAGCTCTTCTAAAATCTGATTTGGTTCTGTTAATGTTTCTTTTGAGTTTTAGGATTTAGAAAGGTTTGCATCTTGCTCTTTCTAGTGTTTCTAATGGGTGCAGCATCCAAACCACACCCTATAGGAAAGGGAGCAAGCTGAAAGACTCAGATCATTGGAAATATAAAGCTAAACATAGGATTTTTTGTGAACTACTTTTGTATGACTAATAAAAAGCTTCACAGCACAGTTATGTTTTTATCATGTCACCCTTCTTGTGTTTGAAGTGCCTATGAAGCCCATATTGCTGCAATAATGTTTTATTGTTCTGTGCAGCCAGACTATCAGTGGTGTGTTCCTGACCAGTTTCCGCCAGATGTGCAGCACAAGGCAAATGGTAAGACAACAGCTGTGCAGGGCATATATTAAATGTACTTTTATTTTAATGGAGGCCTTTGAGGGATGCAGAGTAAACTTCCCTATCTATCCACTGAGTGCTTATGTGACAGCTTCGCCTTGGAGAGTCAAGGCCGGTGTATGTGCAACACAGGTGAAGCAACACCACCCACACTATGGTTTTCAGCTTGGCTGCAATTCATAAAATGTCTCTGTGGCACATTATAGGATCACACATTTGCCTCATTAAACACCTAGTAATAGTCCTAAAGAAAAGAGATTCTCAGAATTCTCCTTACAGCTTCTGTTGCTCCAGCTAAGACCAAATTTGATGATGTGCCATCATGGGGTAGGTTTAGACGTGCTTGGTAACAAAGTACAGGCGTTAGGATCTTGATCAGCACTCAGGGTGCCAGGTCTGAAAGTGAAGCCATGTAAGTGAACAGAGTTAATTAGCTGCCAAAATGTCAGTACAAACTATTTTTTTAAAAAAAACCAGGAGGAGTTATTTAATATTTGTATCTGGATTTGAAACTATTCCTGGTTGTTTGGAAATAGTTGCTTCAGACCACTCAAAAGATGGATGCCAGGGAGAACAAGGAATGTCTCCTGGGTGGGAATCTGCTGTTCCATGGAGGGAGTGGGTATCATATGGGGTGGCAGGGACTGATGAGTCCAGAAGCTGTTTTGGAACATCTAGAAGATGATGATGGCTACAGAGGAACTATTCTGTTCTTTATTGTTGTCCACATTTGCCCAGAAGAGAGGGTAGGGCTGATGAGCTTCCCATAACGACCTGGCAACTGGGAGGAGGGTTCTGATGTGGTGGCAGGGAACGTAGTGCTGTGACTGCACGAGAGAACAGGAGATTCATTTTGCTGTTCCTCCCACTTGGGCTCGCAGTGATTTACTGCAGCAGAGGGCACAGGGAGGGTGTTTGTGGCAGGCCACAAACCAGTCCAGCCACTAGCTGCAGCTGTGGGCCAGGGCAGAGCACTGAGGGATCTGAGCAAAGCCAGTTCTTCTCTCACCCTGCTTGACTGTGTGACTTGACTTGTGGCTGAAAAAAAAACCCTTTGAAAAATCCGTGCTCTGTCTTCCTATTACTGTTCCTTGCCCAGAACATCCAAATAGCACCTCCTCAGTGGGACAGTGGGCAGGACACCTGGAGACTTTCCCATTCCCCTTTTTTTCTTCCTTCCCCATAAAGAGGATTTCTTAATGAGTCCTGCCATAGCACTGTGCAGGATGTCTGCTTTAACATCTTTAGGGCTCTTTTATCTTGGCTGACAACACAAAGATGATTTTATTAGCTCAGAACTCCAACTGAGTGATTGGCTTTATCACTCAGAACTCCAACTTCTATCAGTCGAAAGTGACTGGTCTGGGTTTATGTATTATATTTAGTGCTCTATATTAAATCTGTGTGTAAGTATTTTGAGAAAGATTTCAAAGATAGAAACCCCAAGAATCTGTGATGATAAAGTATTCCAATGTTCCAGTTTCTATTTTGTGCAAGTGCTAATTACAGTGGTGGGTTTAAATGAGCAAGTATGTGCAGCAGCATTCCCGATTATCTTCTCTCATCCTTCATTTTCTCATTAGATGATAAACTGACCAACAAATCTCATCTCTGCTGAGTTAGGACTTCATTATAGAAAAACAAATCAGCAGTGCAGCAACTTTCAGGCATGAGGCAGTTTCCTTTAGGAATGCTGTTTCAGGAGATTGATGGTTCTAAGGAAAGCCCTTAAGTTTTCCTTAACAAATTTTCCTTTGACACTGGGCATTTTTTTCTTAAGTAATAATTATAAAATACAGATCACAGGTTGTAACTTTAGAGCTGAACAGAAGTGAAATGAATTGTGAAACTGATCTTTTTTATAATTTTCCATCCAAAAAGCCTGGTTTAAAGATGTATGAAATCTGTGAGGTCTCTGCTTCTCTCACTAGTTTACTGTAAGGTCATTGGGGCTGCAAAGGCTTATGTTGCTAAGGAGGAGTTACCAATGTTTCCTGCAGCTTGGTATAGATGTACCAAGATTGTTTTCTCCCTCTCTCCCTCCCTTGTCAGGGAGGAAGGTACTCAGGTACTTTGGCATTTGACTTGGGCTTTCCAGGTCCTTCTATAACCAGCTGTAATCTCATGTTTTCTGCTTCTTGTGTAACCCTGTTTTCTGACTGGCACCACTTCCTTTGGCTGTTCCCATGTTCCAGGGAGGCCATCTCAAAGGACTGCTGCCTCTGTGAAGCCCAGTTTGCCTTTCTATTTTGTATCTCTAGAAACAAGATGAATGCTGTTTGACTCTATTTTTTAAAGCTTGTTCTGTTATTTTCCCCAGAGGTGTGTTTTTGTAGTTGCCTGAGGAGCAATGTTGTGTCCAGCACTTTCTCACAGTGGTGTGGTGGTTTGGATCTGGCACTTTTTGATTTGGGCCCTTTCTAGTTAGCTGGAAATACCCATCAGAATACAGAATGAGAGGAATAAGGTGAAAGAAGAAAGAAAAAGGGCCCTCAAAAAACTGCTTAAAACCTCAGATAACTCATACCAGAGTTCAATTTGTCTGTAAACATAAATATTTCTTCTGTGTTCCCAAAGAGAGGGACAGCAACGTTTTGTGTTCAGCCATGCTCCATAGGTGGGCTGCCTCAGGCTGCCAGGTAAAAACCACTCAGGGAGTCCTCACAGAGCAACCCCCTCTCTGCAAAGCAGGATTAGGGGAAGTGATCCAAAAAAAGCAAAGGGATTTCCTTGAAGGTCCCAATAAACAGGGACAGACAAGTGATAGGAGACACAAAGAGATTAAGGAACAAGATTCTGAGACATTTTCTTACTGGCAGTGTATTTCCAATAGAGTAACTCTTCTTTCCCACCTGTTGGCTGATCCTTTCCCAGGTACTTTGCTGTGCAGAAAGCCTAGTCCTAAACTGTGCTTAAATTCTCCCAGCTCAGCCCTGTTCAACCAGCAGTGCTGCCTGTGGAGGGACATCAGCTCCCAACCCTCCCTGTGCTCACTCAGAGCTCCTGGAACTGGCTTCTCATCTTTCTGTTCTTGGTTGTGTGATTCTGTTTGGGTTTTGTGGGTGATTTGAGTTTAATTTTTAAGGAGCAAGGCAGAAAGATGCCCAGCAAATGTGCTTAATGTCACTTTGTTTGGCAAGGGTGTTGAATTCCTTCCTTATGCAACTGTGCAAAATTGAAAAGACACTTGGAAAAAAAGCTTGGGTTTGGAGATTTTCCCTGAACCCAGTTTTTTAATGCAAAATTCTCTGGAAAAGAGGTTTATTGCTCCGAAGCACACTCAGAGCAGGAACCCTTTTGCATGCCACAACTGCTGGCATGTATTGCCTTTTTCACTCTCAAAATAGACCTTACTGCATTTATTTTCTTGGCAGAAAGATTCTCAGCTCATGTCCTTAAGGACCCCAGTCACCCCTGTCAGAAAATCAGATATAACCTCTGGATTTCTGTGACCTGAGCTGTGTGTTTCTATGTTGGATCCAGTTATTCCAGGCACAGGGAGAAGCCAAAATGTCTTGGCACACTTAGGGAAAGCAGAAATCAACCAGCAAAGCCCTAAGGATGCCCAGATGAGCACATGAAGCAGCAGGATGTGCCCACTTACTTTCATTATAATCTCATCTCCTCTTCCCTTTCCACACTCTGCTGCTTTCCAGATTTTTGCCCTCAAGGTACCTAATTTGCTGCTAATGTTGTTATAATTACAGCTAATTGGAAGAAGTGTGGGTTTTTTCCACTGAAAATAATGACATCTGTAGGGAGAGGGGAAAAAATGAAAAACTGAAAAATGGATTTGTGGAGGTCTTCAATAAAAACCAGACAGAGGGAAAAAAAAGTCAATTAATTGACATCTTAATTTTCCTGGAAAAAATCCCAGACACTAAATATTTTTGGTATTAGCCTGGTTTTCGTGCCTACATTGCATGAGAAATTATCAGTGCTCCCAAGTAGTCAAGGCAGATTTAATTAGCAGCTTGCCATTCCCATTGGGAAGGAAAATGTGATTATTTTCAGGATTTTTACTGATGCAACTTGATTTCTGCTACTGCAGTGTAACAGAAAGGCCATTTGCGCACCTGGGATTTCTAACTCAAGAACTTGCCAGGTTGCCTGTTTTGGAAATGCATTGCTTTGAAAAGTCAACTTCATCTCCCTTGCACAAACCTGTCTACCTTGCACAAAGCAGCATCTGCTAATTGTTGCTCTTCCCGGCTCCTGTGAACAAATACTGTGAATTTTGGCTCTGATACAACCTGCAAGGAAAAGGTGTCAGCAAACCCAGTGACTCACAGGACAGGCACTGCAAATGTGGCCCTTTTGGACCACGTTTTCTTTCCTGTGCATTTGGATGTGCTCAGCCCTGTGGGTTTGCGGTGAGTGATGGGGTTTCTGTGCAGCAGCTGCAGAGCAGCTCTCCGAGGCCACTCCAAACCCCTGCTGCAAATATTTCACTCCTAATGTTTCTCTTGAAAGTGAAATACTGCCTGCACTTGTATGTGTGTTACCAGAGGTGTGCTACAGCATTTCCAAAACCTTTTGAAACTCCTGGAGTATGTGTTACACCAGCAATGCATATTTCCTTTCTTCAGTTTTGTTTTGGTTTCCCAGCTTGAGTGAGTTGCTGTCAAACACGCTTTTGAACCACAGTCACCTGCTTAGCCAAAGGTACAGCTACCTGCTTGTTCCTCTGTCATGTTTACCTACTCTCCTGGGTGCTCCTGTACACCTGTGAGCTCTGCTGAATGTCAGCTGAGCTGTTTGGAAGTCTAGAAAGGTTTTACAGGGGGTTTTAGGTCGTTAGACCCTCCTGGTTGTTCTGTATTAACCATCAGGACTGGATGAAAACTGTGAGACCCACTACTAGTGCACTCTGATATTTCTGCTCTTGCTTCTTCACTCTTACTGCCCCTTGTAGGGGATTGATGACAGTCTTCCAGTGATGTACAGTATTGACTTTGGTGTGTGTGAGCATGGAAGTGTTACACAATGGAGGGAAATTAATCATAAAGTGAGTTGGTTTTCTCCATCTCAGACTAATTCCTGTTGATTTGCTCGTGCAGATTCATCCCCAGAGAAGGGAGCCCATCGCTGACAGCCTGCCACCTGGACAAGTGCAAACCAAAGGCTGCAAGCAACTCTTGCAACTTCATTATTTTATTTTCTTCTGGTTTTGTTTGTTGGGGTTTTTTTGCCCCCAGCTCCTTATCTCTTCATTGCATGTGATTTATGTCTGGTAAAATCCCTGCGAGGACAATAGAAAAGCAGATCACAGAGGCTGGTGATCCTCAGGATCCAGTTAAACTCTGCTGGGAAGCGTTACTGCCCTTTGTTCTGGAGATGCTGTTTGTGCTGCCTCTGAGAATCTGTTAAAAAGCCTTAGGAGAAAAGATGCAGCTCTTACTGGGGATTCAGTGTGTCACATCTGGTTTGAATTCCAGAGTTTATAAGCCCAGTAATGTTGTGATTTTGTTGCTGTTGTTGTTTGAGAATTATGAGAGGTTACTTGATTGCAGAGAATGATTTGTTGATGTATCATCTCGAATTCTGTCGTCTTTTTCTTGCTTGGTAAAAAGGAAATCTGCTTCACCATTTGAACCCATTTGTGTAATTGTAGTCAGTGTGTCACCAGTGCCAGGCCAGGTGAAATGTGCCCCTTTTTGTGAGTCCAGGTCAGCACTCTTTGTTTTGGCTCTAGAATTACATGGGAAAAGTAATCACAGGGTTTTTTCCAATATGTGCTTTATTTGTATCAGAAGAATTTTAGTAGAAATATTTGATGGGTTTAAGTTCTCAGTGAATATGGCTTTATATTTCCAAATGATTCTTGTGATAAATCTGAAAGTCATCATGTAACCTCTAACCCAAGAATAAAACCTGGCTTTTTAAGTGAAATTGTATTTAGACAATTAATTTTTTTCAGAAAATTATGGTAGGTGGTTGTTCAGTAAGCATTACTTGTTAAACCTGGGAGTTGGACCAAGGGTTGGACTTGATGATCTCAGAGGTCTTTTCCAACCCAATTGATTCTATGATGATTCTATGATCTGTTTGCAAGATTGTGTGTTGCCTTCAGGCTTTTAGAAAGGCAGCTGTTGGGAGACAGGTGTCTGAACCTGCTGGGACCCCACCTGAGAGAAGGAGCAGATTTTTGCACCATGAGAGGTCCTGCCTGCTTTCCTGATAGCTCAGGAGTAGTTAATGTGGATTTAAGTTCCAGCACAAACATTTTGAGCTGTGCCAAGACAGAACCATCCACTGCAAGACTGCCTGCTTGTGGCACTTGTGCTTTTAGAACAGGTATTTCCATTCCCTTCAATGTGCAAAGGCCTGTGCATTGAAATGAGAACCTTACAGGATTAAACATGTCCAGCATTTGATTTTGGCCTGAATGGGGAGCAGTCCATGGGAAAGGATTTCTCTGCTCTGACACTGTGGATTGATGGGGCTTCTGCCGACACAGATCCAAGCCCTGACATTCCCTCCTCACGGTATGAGCTCGGGGAGGACGCAGCAGAGCCCTGAGCAGAGCAGCCTCTGGAGAGAAATCGCTTTTCCAGGAGCTGTTGAAACAGTCTGACTGCAGCACTGGCTACAGAATAAACTCCCAGGTCTCTGTGAGAGCGAGAGGGGTTTTATCTCCGCCGGAGTTTGGAGCTGGCTCACAGACACCACAGCAGCAGATAATTTACCCAGCAAACAATGCAGCCGCTACTCCTGATTAGCGATTTGGCTAATAAGGGTGAGATCATGGAAAATGCTAATGCGGTGCCTTCGGAAAATCCAATTACAATGTAACCCGGTTCAATGGGAGCGCTCAGCAGGTGACCAGGGCTGTGGGCAGCTCAGCGATGCCGCGGAGCCCCCGAACAGACGAGCTTCTGTGTGGGTGTGGGGGCAGCAGCCCCCGGTTCATTTATTCCCACTGTTTCCCCCAACTAACCACTCCTGCCATTTGTGGTGCTTAACTCATTATCTAACAGCTTGTGCAAGCATTATCTGGCCCGAGCTGTCGATTCAACACGAGCTATTCACAGGAAGAAAACAGTGTTTGCAGGGCTATCTTTTTTTCTCTGCTTAGTCACAGGCTTTTAATGTTTGTCAGGCTTGGGTGCAGGACTAAACTTCCACTCACACAAATCCTAACGACACTGAGTGTGGGTGGGGTGTTCCTTCTGTTATGTGGTAGAGAATTTATATCTTTGAAAATGCATATAAAATGTCTGCAAGTTGCTTTTCCTCTTGGTTTTCTTGGAATGATGTATGTCTCCCAAATGCAGGTGCTGTCATCTGTTTGAGTTAGCATTGTCAGACTCAAACACCCCCAAAGGATACGCTTCTGCAGTGACCCAGACAACTCTGAGAGGGTGAGTTATTTTAGTTAAAAACAACCAGACTGTTCTTAACAGGCATTTCTCCTTCCTTGGAGGCATTTTCCCTTCCTTGGGCTTTGCCAAAACTGGATATCAACACTTCCAGTTCTCCCCAAAAAGCTTGAGGTCTTTGGGGAATTTTTGTCCCTTTTTTTCCTGTGGAGCTGATGTGACACCAACATGACTTGAAGCTTTTTTGTTTTGATTCAACAGTGTTTTACTTCCAAGGTATTTTAAGCTCTGTGCCTTGTCAAAAATGTATGTTGTTTTAAAATAGTCTTTTTCTTCTGAAGGCCTAAAGGTCTATTGGTGATGGCCACGTCAATGCTTATTCCATTCTGTATCTGTAGGTATTTCTCTCTACTCTTACACTTAGATAATGTGTGGCACAACACAAAGATTTCATTGGTGATAAGTAAGTTGTCTGTCTATATAAATCACTAAGTATCATCCCTCCTTAGTCTCAGGCTGTCATTTGTTTTAGCAAGAAAAAATTGCTACTTTGAAATTGCTGATAAAAACTGGGAGCTGTTCTAATGGCCTGAGAAACTCTGGGTACAAGAGGAGTTGGGTTCATGATAATGTTTTGGGCAAAGCACTTGGAGTGCCTCAAATACAGACCTACAGTATCCTATGGTAGGAAGGCTGGATAACATGGCAACAACATGTTTCTGGGTAATTAGGATTATGAGATGCCCCAAATTTCTGGTCTTCATGCCCCTCTCCTCTCTTTCTGTAGTCTAGAATAGAATAAGAAAAAGCAGGTGGTGCATGACAGTACCTTTTGGTAAAGCAATCTCAGCTGCTGCAGCTCCTCCTGCTCTTCCCACTCCAGTGGGCTGGGTATGTCATGAGCTGGAAGTTCTGCCTTGCCCATAGCTCCCTGAGCCAAGCCGAGACAATATTTCTAATCAGGTTGGACTTCTCACTCTTATTTAGAAAACAAATAAAATCCTGAGGTTTAAAAATGGGTCCTACATTTTAGCTTTGTTGTGAGAATGACAGAAGGGTTTCCCTGCTTGGTGCAGATGCAAGTGGAAAGGTCTGCAAGACACCACAGGGTGGAAAATATTTTTTTGGTTGATAAAACACTTTCCCACCAGGAGCCAGGATGCTGCTCAGTGCTGTGTTTTCACTTACAGCTCCCACCTGCCCTGTAAAAGGGAAACACCCAGGTGCTTCCTGCCCAGGGGCTGCTGGTGTGAGAGCCACAGGCCCACGCTGGCCACCACAGCCTGGTGGTCACTGGAGGGGTCCAGACCATGCAAGGCTAAGCCTGTTGATCGCAACTTTGTTGGTCTAATCGGAGATACCAGGCTGAGAAGGACCTGAGGCTCTTCCCATGGCCAAGGGGAAGGATTTGGAGCAGGGAATCTGGTGGAGGAGGGCAGGATGTGTGCTGCTGGTGTTTGTATTGTGTGACCCAATGAAGAGAGAAGTTATACCTTTGGGGAATGGCAGAACTCCTTTGTTGGCCTTCTTGTCATCTGCTTGGTTTCTTTCATAGAGTTAGTTGGTTTAGCTGAGAGAAGAGAGGGGCATGTTTTGATTTCCTTGGAGGAAGTTTTCATTTTGTGCCTCTCTCTGTCCAGGCTTCCTGTGTCCCAGCTCTTAGTCGTGTTAATCCCAAATTAATCCAGTTAAAGCAATGGCATTTTCCTGTAGGGCTGGCACATGCACAGATCCTTTGCAAGTTATCCACGAAACCAGCTCTCTCTTTGACTAAATATAGCAGTCACTTCAAACTGCTAGTTAAGGTTAGGCACACCGCACCAGCCAGATTATGTCCCTGTGCTGAAAGTTAGGAAAACCTGCCCTTTTCTGAAGATTGAAGTAAGAGCTGGTATTTTTGCAATTCCTATTCTTTGCCCCTTTTTCTCCTCAGTGCCAAATTTGCAGCCTGTTCTTTATAGTCATGACCCAGCATGGAATCTGTAGAAATATTGTCAGAAGCAACAATCCTAGTTATGCCGAATAGAAGGGATTAGCAAGGATACCAGAAGCACACAGTCACAGGCACCAAAGAGCAGGATATTCCAAATAAAAGCCTTTCTGCATAAGTGACCTGTTCAGAGCCCAAAACAGCTTTGGAGGGGCAGGGAATCACCTCATATTTTCAGTGTTCTTTTAGGAAAGAAAAGCTGATTTTTATGTACTGGGATAACAATACTCTCTTATGTTGGCAGCAGCAAGAGAGGGATTACTTTATGCCCTGTTAGAATTCCCCTGTGGTCGAGAGTTAAGTCAGTGTGGGGGTCCCAAACAGGGCACGTGGAGCCTCCAGTGACGCCCTTTCTCTGGAAGGGAAGGGAACCCACTGAAGTCAGGTTTGAGGCATGAATATTGCATTATGGTTAACTCAAAGTAGGCTTGAGTCTGTCTTAGTAATGGCAGCAAAATTGGTTGTTCACAGGGATTGTTCCTAATCCTTAACAGTGATAAATAGAATTCAAAGCGTGTGTGTGATGTTGTTATCTCACTGCTCCTGACTTCTGAAGGGATGTCTGACTTCCCTGAGCATTGGGGTGTGGTGGGTCAGAGCACTGGAGGTGCTTTTCCATCCCACTCTGATAAATTAATAACACAGGACTTGGAAGCACAGCTAAGAGAGAGCTGCAAACCCACAAACCTGCCCCCAAATCAAGCCCTCTGTGCTGCAGGGCACTCTGTGCACTGCAGTTCTGCACTGCAAGGTACCTGTTGGGCAACTGAAACAAAACAAGTCCCCAGAAAAATTAAAAAAAAAGGCAATTAATCTGAATGTGCTGTTAATTTAATAGTATTCCCACATGGAGCCTTAGTGCTACTATTCACAAGCTGACCATAACTTCCTACTGTTCCACAGGTGCTTGTGACAGGCTTCACTTTCCATGCTCATTCCTTTGCAGTCCTTGACTTTGGAGTCACAGCAAACCATCTACCTGTAATTTCTTTTTCTCAGTCAGATGAGGTTTGCAGAAAGTAGAATTCCCACTGGAAGAGAACTGCCAGGAAACCTTTTCCAAATAATCGAATTCTTGTTCATAGAAGTTTTCACTTTGATGAATGCAAACATTCAAGCTGTAGCGTGTTGTGTGGCTTTCTGCACCTGAAAGCACAGATAAGGGATGTGGGAAATGCAAACAAAAAAACCTCTGAGTAGCACCAGGAAGGGGGAGAGTATTAATAAGGAAGGAATATCCTTTAAGAGTTTCTTGTTTGTTCTTATTCATTCAGCCTATTCTGCCCAAATGTGTTTAGTTTCTGTATGTAAACATCAGTATTGTTTATGAGCAGTATTTAATTTTGTTTTATTTAGATCAGCTTAGTCCTGTGAAGACTGTAAGCCTTTCTTTACCTGGAAATAAAATGATACAGGCCTTGCACCTCGATTTAAGTGTGCCAGTGGGTGTAACACAGGCTCAGTGTTTCATGACTACCAAGCAGATGTCATTCATCTCACTCAATTGTTCTCAGAATTACTACATTTCAGTTGCAGGCATCTAAATCTCCACTAAACTCTTCAGGCTACTTTAAACTTTGACGTATTAGTCCCTGAAATGCTGCAGACATTCTGCCTCTGAAGTCCCCAGAAACCCGGTGGGGCTCTGCAGGCTGAGTCTGGCTCTGCTAAACTGCACAGATTGTCCTTTCTCTATAGCAAAAACATGTGTAGGAAACTCAGGTTCTTCCAGGTGGTCTGGGGACTGTATGTGCAGGTGCTCCTGTGTGCACTTGCCTGTTTCTATCATAGAAAATAACAGTGCAGCTATGAGGTTGGAGGGTAAGAGCTAAATATTTAGATATAAATGCTCTTCCCTCTCGGAAAAAAATCTAGCAAGGCTGCCAAAACTCAACCTGGCCACATAACATACTGTGTCCCCAGGGGAGAGCATAGTAGTAAGAGAAAATTAAGATTTAATTTTAACCTGGGGTTCAACTTCACCAGGGTCTAATTTTTGAAGTCTTCCCAGGCTGAGAAGCTTTGCCTGTGTTAACGACGTGTTGCACTCAGGGCTGGCAGAGCCCACTCCCTGCCACCACGCTTGGCTTTCTCAGTGCCAGCTGTATGTTTGCACACTGCTGAGGCAGAAGTGTGTTCCCAGTGGGTTTTATTTACTCTTTTATAAGAGTGCTCCGAGTTTACTAGAAGGGTTTAATTGGGCTCCAAAGTGGTCTGTCCCGCTCACAAAAGCACGCTGTTGTTCTGCTTCTGTTTTTTCTCTAGTGATGAGGGGCTTCCTGAGCTAAGCCACCACCTCCTCCCTGCCCATGGGATGTGGACAGGTCCATGGGCTGGAATGGCAATGGACACCCTCCTTGTGCTCAGCCTCCTTAAGCAGGTGGTGTTTCAGCAGCAGGGAGGAGGTCACTGGGCACAGCTGAGGGCAAAGCTACATTTGTCCAAAGTGGAATCATTTTAGACCAGCATGAAAAACCATTCCTGGCAATTTAAACACATTTCCTTTCTAGTGAGAAAGTACAGGGAAAAAACTGGCTTCTCCAAAGGCTTCCCAGGGCATTCCCTCACCTCACAGAGCTGGTTTCCATTGTGCAAGGCACAAGTTTTTGTTACAGGGAGTAGATTATTTTTAGGAGTTCCCAAACACAGGTATGACCCATTGCACAGAGGAGAAGGGACCCAGGCAGAATAGATCCATGCTTTTTGCCTGGTTTCCCATGGGAGCAGGGTTTATGAAGCTGTGCTGGCTGAGCCCATGCATGTGCCTGCCAGGCCTTCCCAGTGCCTTTGTATCACCTGTGAAATGTCATACTTGCCAGCTTCAGTCACATCTGATAGAAAGCCGGCAGGTCTCAAGGGTGTTGGCCTCCTACAGGTGGGCAGGTAGAAGGCAGGGGAGCTTTTTAGCTCAGGGAAATCTTAGCCCTCAGTACTCCGGGCTTCTTAGACACCAGACAATCCATGCAGGACCTCAACCAGGTGAGACCTGTCCCTAGGAGAGACAGCTTCAGTGACCCAGGGCCATGCTGCCTGTTTGATCTCTGTCCCTGGTCCCACAGGTTGCAGAGCTGGTGAAATTTTACTGAGGGAGAGACGCAGGCCATGATGAATAAAAATAGGATGAGTATGTTCCACACTGACATAAAATGTCAGTAACATATGTGCACATTCATGTATGCAAACTGGGACTTGTTCCTAACAAGTTGATGTTTTTAACAACAGGATTAATTAAACAATGCTTTGGCAGCTGTTTCTGAGCCCTTCCTCCTATTTTCAAAAGTAATGTTAAATAGAGCTATGCTACACAGCTGGTGTAACTCCAGTGTCTTCATCCATTCCTGTTATTTTTCTTCTGCTTGGAAATAGGTGAATTCACCTTTGTCAGAAGATGGAATCCAACCTGTCTGTTTTCATCAGTGGGAACTTTGTCTCAGTAAAGGTATCAACATCTAGTCTCTGCTGTACAGGCTCATCTCTGCTTTGGAGATCATAAAATTCATCCAACAACTGCATATGTGAGTTTGAGCTGGGAAGGAGCTTTATTGGCTCTGGAGGGAATGGGCATGCAAATTGCAGAACATTTGTAATCCAGGTCTGGGCCAAATCCGAGGAAATCTGTAATTCTGTGGGTAAAGCAGGAGAAGGTTATGAATTAGTGCATGACAAATGAGGTGATGGGCTGGCAGCTGATCTAGTCAATACAGTGAAATGTCATTATTGATGCCAGGCTGAAGTGCTTTGATGCTGCTCTTTGATTTGGCAGTGGGATTTTTGTGGACATGGTCAGTATCATCATCTTGGCTTCACTGAGAAACTGTACTGTCTTCTCTGGAAAAGTGGGATGAACTAAGGAAGCACCTGAGCTGCCTTGCCAGATAGTGCCAGACCTTGACTGAGGCAGCTACAGACTAAGCTGTAGCTCATGCTAATGCCATCTCTCTCTTTAGCTCTCCATCCTCCCATTCCTTTCTTAACAGGAGCAAAATATCATTTGAAAACAGATGTACTGCATCCTATCCTGCTCTCAGAGATTATGGTGGTCATGGGGAAAATCAGTGGCTTCTAAGCTGTGTGTTTCCTATTTTTCCTGGGTTTAAAATGCTGTTTCCTTTCCCTTTCTCCTTGCTGAACCAACAGTTGCAAATCTTAGAAAGGACCCTTGAACCACCTGCTCTCTCAGCACCACTGGGGGTATTGACAGGTAGGGAATGGCCTTATTTGGGGGGGCTTGTCCTTGGGGCAACTGTTATTATCAGCTCTTGGTTGTACATGAAGGCATTGCATGAGTTTGCCCTCTGTGCCTATGTCAGCTGGTCAGCACTGTGGAAACACTCTCTGTATGGTGTGATGGAGCACTTCCCTCTCCCAGAGGGCACGGGTTTGCCACAGGGAACTCCTCTTCCAAGTTTGGATTCTGATTATCCCCAGAGAGATTAGCAGAAGAGGAATAATAATAAAAAAAGAGCTACCCATGGACCCTACGAGAAAGCAAATTCCAGTAAGAAACTTGGGGCTTGTGAGTTTTTTGCCTGCATGTTTCTTGTATTCAGTGTGTTTTCTAAGCAGTGATTTTAGGAACATTCCTCAGAGCCTTCTGGCATAGCAGGTTGGGGTGTTTGCAGACAATAAATGCCAGTTCTGTGTGGAGGAGTGGGAGTAGAAACTGGGGCTACAAAATACTTCTTCAGTTTGTTAAAAAAAACCCTTTAAGTTGGTGCTGAGAAAAAATAATTATCTTTAAGCAAACAATTCCACTTGGAATAATAACACCCAGAAGTATTTCCAGCCAGTTAGTTCAGGGATGCTCTTCCTACGCTGTCTGATTTAGTTGATTCCCTGTGTTCCTCCAGCTGTTGTTGCAAAAACGAGAGGAAAGATTAAATAGATGTATCCCATCAGTTCCTCCTTGGCCCTTACGGCTTTGGCAGTAGCTCATCTGCACAGATTTCCTAATGTCTTGAGGCTAGCTCTCCCGTGGGATTCCCTGAGGACCACACACAGACATCCAGCTCTCCTCTGGCATTTTTCTGTTAATTGCCCACCTTCTAACAAGCAGTTATCCAGAGTCCCAAATAATTTCTTTTGAATGGCTCTGATGTGCTGGGCTACAAGGGGGTGGTAAACAGAAGCGTCTCTGTTGTGCCTTTTGCTCCTCACAACTTGGGAATACTATGGAAAAACAGACAAACTAGTGGGGCTTGCTGAGTGCACACACAGGTCTGAGGCTGTGTGTGAGCCGTGCCCATACCCATAGCAATCCTGCTGCCCTGCCACATTTGAGGGGCTCCTGCCACCACTGAAGGCAAACAAGTTATGTGCACTCCCACATGCTGTGTTCTTAAGGCACAGGCAGATTTCTGCTGTTCCATAAGACTTTGGGGTTTCAGCTTTGCATAATTGTGTTCTCTATCATTTCGATCTCGTGTGTTTTCAGATTCTGCTTTCCTGGCCAATGCAATTTATTACAATTAGCTTGTAATCTTCTGCACGGGCCTCAAGCATCCATACCCTTGAGACAGGAAGCAATTATAGATCTTTGGAATAGATGTCCTACTTAGGCACAGCAGAGTGTCTTTCACAGGACCCTGTGGTTTGTGAGAGAGGATCCAGAACTGTGATAACATCCTGGAGTGCAAACTTGAGAACTTTGTCATTCCTGAGCTGTGCTGTCTCCCGTTAACAAGGCTGTGTGCAGCACCTGGAGGAGGTGCCGAGGGATTTGGGCTCCTGCCACTGGTTTGCCACATGATCAGACAAAAGTCACACCTGTCTCAGTTTGCCACAGGTGCTTCTCCTCAGGAAACTAAAGTAGCTTTTAGTTTCCCAGTTTTCTCATCAGTAAAGAGCATGGTACTGGTTGCACAGGGATTTTGTAGGGCTTGACATCAGAAATGCATTTCAGACAAGTATGTAGGTTATTTCCAGAGCACAGGAATTCAAAGACTCCTGGACACAAATGTCGTGGTCACTTCCCTCTGCTGACCAGCTAGGCAGGGGAAACTTTCAGTTTGTTGTCCTTTGAGCTCAGTCAGGGCAGACCAAAGCAAGACGAGCTCTGTGGCAAAGTGCTGATGGACGGCCGGTCCTGTCAGTTCTCCTTGGCGCCGTTTGTAACTCTGGCTTTGACCCTGTGGACCAAAATCAATCCCTTGAATCAAGTCGTGGCTGAAATTCCCAGCGCGGGGCACCTGTATTTGGCCCCAGGAGGACTGGATGGATGCTTTGGCGTTTTGGGAATGCCCACCAGATGGAGCTCGTGTTTGAGGGATAAAGCTCCCGCGGGCTGCTGCAGAGGCTGGGAAAATAGGGCATAGACCTCGTTTTTATTGGATTGTTTCAGTAACGGGGTTGAATCGAGCAAGCCTGGCTTTCCAAGTGCTTAACTTGTAACAGGAAACGTTCCATACTAAAGATGCGGAAAAAGGAAATGTGTTTTTGCAGCCAAAAGTGCTTGAAGCTTTCACTCATGTTTCCATTTTCTTGTCCCTGTCTAGTTTTGCAGAACTGGTTTAGCACTCCCTCCCTCTGTCCCTTAGTATGCTTCCCATATTCAATTATAATAAACACATCCCTTAGTGATTAAATCCATATAAAATCAAAGCACTGGAAAAGTTGCTTAATGGTTTAGAGGAAAAAAATACACATTTGGGGAGTGAGAAGGAAAAGTGTTCAACCTTAGACTTAGTTACCTCAAGGGCAGCTAATAAAACTTTGGAGTGTGGCAAAGAAAGCAGGATGAAGCATGTCTTAGCCTGCAAAGTTTTCTGAAAGGCCTAATCCATGGGTTCAGAGGTCCAGCTACGTGTCATTGCCACCAGGACCGTGCTAGTTTGGGTATGCACCTCACTGCTCACATTTGTGCTTCAAAAGCCTTTAAAAATGCGTTTTAGAAGCACTTTTGTTATCCATGTAATCAAACTACTCCAGCAATACATCAGAGAACAATGTAAACACTCTAGCTATGAGGACATCGTGCTTATCTTCAACATGGGTGGTACAAGCACCCGGGAGATTCGGCCCCTGCTCCACGCACAGCCTGAGGTCACTTGCTCGTGGAAGGCAAAGCAAATGGATATCACTATTTTCATCTCCTAATGAGACAGGCAAGTCATTGCAGCTCACTTGTGTTCCAGGTGGCACTGCCATCCTGGTGGCACTGGGGTTGTCCTCAGGGCAACATAAAGCTGAGTTTGACTCACTTGCTATCAGATTCATTTTGAAGCTGCACCAGCCAACCAAAAATGTGTTCCTACTGAACAGCCTGTACTTTTGGCCACAAGAAGCAGGCCTGCTGCCTCATACCATGGGATGTCTCGCTTTGTGAGATGGAAAACAGTCAGAGGATCTTTTATTCTAAATCATACAGGATGAGCTTCCCTTCAATAATGTCTTTAGAAGAATCAATCTATGGCTGCCCATCCCACTCAGTTACTGCCTGACACTCTCCTCCACTGTGCACATGTGAATGCCAGCACACAAAACATCCCTGCTAATTGCCAAGTGATGTTGGATCCACGTGGGTAAGGAAAAAGGAGCATATGTGCACTAATATAGCTGGATGTATACTTTAAGTGCTGTGGCAGCTAGTTGCAGTTTTGCAGCAGCCAGATGTTGCACCATGCTTAGTTTAACCTCTTTTGGTATTGTTACAGCCTGTAGTGCAGATGTTGAAATCAGGTGAAGTTGAAACCTGGGGCTCCCCAGAGGAGAAAGGGTCTCTTCTTTATTGCTCACTATCAGTAATTACAGAGACTCCAACCTTAGCTCTGCTGTATTTCAGATTCTCCCAGCAGTGGTGTCACTGGTCAATGACTGACAGTTTCCCTCTTTCTCGGGGTTTTCTGTCTATTAAGTAAATGGCATGTTCTGATTTCCGAGGAATCGAGGGTGTCTGCTCGTTAAATGCACTCAGTGACACGGGTCACTGCTCATCCACGGCTCTTCTGTCAAGAGAGGGCCACATCTACTGCACACAGAAACATTCCATGCCATGGATGTACAGAAATGCTAGGAATTCTGGGCATCTTCGTGTTGCACTCAGCTGGGGATCTTCTGGCAAAGTCCAAAAGGAAAAATGTTGTCACGGTGGTGATTTGGGTGTTTCTGCTGAGTAGAGTTTGTGATTTCATGCGTTCTTCTTATCATTGGTTAACCAGAAGGGAAAGTCTCAGTCCTGGAATGAGAGGTGTGGATGTCAAAAGCTGCTCTTCACCTTGAGGGAGGAAGAAGAAGCAGAGGAGGAAGTTGATGCCATGGACTTTTCCTACAGACTCCCCTTGTGTGTCCTGTGTGAAGGTAAATCTTTCTCAATCTATTGCCATAGATAAGCCCAAAATCAGTTCTTCAAATCCATTCTAGTTTTCTGGCCAGTATGTTCCAGTGTTTTGTATTGCACAGGCAAGGACTTAGGGAGCCCTCAAGTATGCCCTAAGGACTGCAATTCCTACTTCTTCCCTGAAGGGTTACGAGGAGCAGTACGAAGCTGTACATAGAGCTGAAGTTTAGGGCACAGGAAGCATTAAATGCAGAAAAAAAGTGTTTAGTTCCAAGTACTGTTTTTGAACAGCTGGTTCCTGTTGGATGGACAGAGTTTGTTGCTCCGTTGTGTGTGTGTGTGTAATGGTGTGGTCAGAAAACAGTGACTTGAACCAACACTTTGCAGTGACATGTCTAAAACAATTATTCTTTGAACACAGGAACGTAACAAGAACCTGGGGCTGGGCTGTGTCTGTGGGAACACCCAGTCACATAAGAATTAAAGGGTGCATGTTCTGGATCAAAGCAGCCTTTACTTCCTAATACAACTCATTATCATACCATTTATCTTTATTAAATTCACTTGTTTTAATTAAAGGAATGGATATTTTGCATCAGAGTTTAAGGAGTCTGTTGGGCACTTGAGATTAAATCAATGGTTTATTAACAACTTTATCTGGAAAGTAGATTAGATTATTTAAATTATGCAAAATAGCATCATTTTTCGTTCTTACTAGAATGAGGTTATTATTAAGAAGTAATGCTTGGAGCATGAAAGCTCTGCTTGTCATTATTTTTCATATCCAGATTTGGGATTTTAGAGTGAAATCATTCATCTTTAATCTGGTTTTGTAATATTACATCAAATTTGGCCAAATTAAACAAGTGCTGCACTAGTGTCTAACAGCAGGTGTTATCCAGTGGTGATGTGGGAAATGCCAGTGCTGGAGACCTGATTCGATTGGACCACATTTTAGATTTGTGTTGTATTTTGTGCTGTTGGAGCAATACATCTTGTTAATCAGTTCATAAAACAGTAGGATTAAAAAGAATGCACTGGAGGTGTAAAACAGTCAACGCCAAGAGAGTTTAAAGATTAGCTTAATAAATAAAACATAATTGGATAAAATAGGCAAGTAATGAGTTGAGGGCAGCCCAAATGTGTAATTTCTTGGGGTCAGTGCAATGCATCAGCTTGCACTGCGACTGGGGAAAGCTTTGAGGGCAAGTAATGGGGTGCCATGAAATTGTATTAACAGTGCTCTGCTGTCGAGGTGTCTTGTTTTAGCTTCTCCCACCAGCACTGCTAAGTGATGCAGCAGAAACACTGGGTTAGATCCGAGCTGCACGCCAACTGCCGCACCTGCTTCTGATTTTTCCCAGGAGAGGGTAAAGAAAATGTCTCTTATTAGCCAAAGAACCCGTAATTGAGGCTAGCAGGAGCCAGCGATGTGTGTAGGGCACAGTGCTCCGTGCCTGCCTGCCCAGGCTGTGCTCAGGGAAGCAGCAGCGCTGGGGGAAGGTGTTCCCACGGGTTCATGCTCTGTCCAGCCCTACAGGCCATTGCTGCTCACACAGGTCACTCTGCTTTGAGCAGCCCAACAGGCAGAAGGAAAAACCTCTTCCTTGGGTGGAACCTGTGGCTCAGCCTCAGGCAAGCAAAACCCACTGAGTAACATCAGCATTCCTGCTGGAAGCAGGAGCATCATTTCTGGGCTTACAGCGTTCAGTTTCATGGCTTACCTGCACGCTGCTGCTGCTTGGGCTCCACCTGGGCATTCATGTGTTGCTCCTCTGGGGGAGGCAGCAGCAGCTACCAAGCCAGATGCTTCCCAGATGCCTCCTGAGGCCCCTGCTGTCCAGCCCATTCCTCTTCTGAGACAGTGAGCACTGTGTGACGCTGCTTAACTAAACCCCATTACAGCCTGCATTATCAGGCATAATCGATTGATAAGTCTGCTGTAGCACCTCTGTTAAAAAGTAACAACACCCTTCCCCTAGCGACAAGTGCTAATCAATGGATTACTGATAACTGATCCTCAGATCTGAACCACAATGAGAACCATACAATTGGGCAAAAAATGGATACATACACGCAATTAGACACATGTGCAAGCACACAGTGTCATCTGTCCTCCACACCAAATGCACAGCAGTGCTGGTGCTAAAACTTGCAATGAATTATTTATATGATGAATTATCCTTCTTTTCTCCCCTCCTACAATATCCAATTGCCCAATTCCATGTTTGCTTCAGAAAGATTTATTATTCAGGATTTATTCACTGGATATGTTATTAAACATTTCCTGCTTTTTTTCCTCTTAACACACCTCTTGTTTCCTGGTACCACCTATCCATCCACTCCAGCATGGTGACACCAGCAAGGGTGCCATTTTTACCCAGACAGTTTACAGCCTTCTTTGTGAATCAATTACAGATGTTCTGAATTTTGCATGTTTATTTTCTCACTGAAATCAAAACAGTCTCAGCCCCCAAGCAAATGATGCACATTACAGATGGAGTTTGTGACTGCATGTGAATGAATAATTTGGTTCTTGTCAGTATTTAGTGTGATGTTACTCAGTCTCCTGGAAGCCTCTGAGAGGGTGGGAGCAGAACACGAGTGCCCAGAGACAAGTCATTTGGGAGTTTGCTGATCTTCTGCCCCTTTAGTTTCTCAGCTTTGCCACACAGGCATAAGGAACAGCATTCTACAGTCAGGGACTTATTGCCATGACTGTTGTACCTTGCGATGCCTGGGAGCTGTTCCTGTAAATGATGTACAAACATGAGTTTCAAGGGGAACCATTTCAATGCCAGTTTTTTAGGTGCTGGGATAGTCCCCTATTTAATGGATTTAAAAGAAATCACCTACACAGGAGAATTTTCTGTATTTGAGGCTTTAATTGTTTGGTTTCCATTTAACTGATACCTTCCACACATACAGGTAGTTTCCAGCATTTAAATCCCAAATCTGCCACCTGTATCTTTGTCTAACAAATTTTCGAGGGTGGCAGATCTTGTTGTGAAGGTGTTTTTGACTGTGCCACTAGTTGGGAGTTGCTTTAAATCACGACAGAGATCTCCAGTTGTGATAGAAGGGAAGCTGCATCCTCCACACCGAGTTATCTGTGCAGAGGAGCTGGTGCTCACATACCTCTGTAAATAATATCCCAGGGATGTCATCCTGCTTCCCCTGAAATCACAAACAGTAATACCCCTAAGAACAATAGCACTAAAGCTGTCCTCGGGTTAAAAATAATCGGTTTGCCTGTGTGTGAAGCGCACAGTCTCGAGAGCTCTTTGGCTGGGTAGCAATATTTTACCTCTAATGACCTCGAACCTGAGCCAGCCATTTCTGCAGGCTCTACAAAATCCTGG
The DNA here is from genome assembly GCA_013396695.1 of Sakesphorus luctuosus. Lineage (NCBI taxonomy): Eukaryota > Metazoa > Chordata > Aves > Passeriformes > Thamnophilidae > Sakesphorus > Sakesphorus luctuosus. The sequence continues at coordinate 211,724 of VWZD01006726.1, read as the reverse complement.
TGTGCCATGAATCGTACCCGAAGGTAGCTGCCTGCCTTCACCTGAGCACATCCCTCTCTGCTGGCTCCTGCACGCTCCAGAGGCTTTGGGAAAAGCTACTCAGAATGTACTGGGGTTTCTTTACTAATTTTGGCTTTCTCATTTAGTCACATTCTCTCAGTTTTGGGTGACTGAATCTCCACATCTGCTGCATCAGAAAGAGGAGCCACATATATTTTGCTGAGGTTTTTTAACTGCGGTGTTGCGGTTGGAAGTGAACGATCCTCTGGAAAGGGAGAAGTCAGGATGCTGTGTGCCAGTACCAGGTATTTTTTGGTTTTTTGGTTCTCCTTAAACATGCATAAATTAATTCTAAACTTGTGTCTTTCCTCCCTTCCCCAAACTCCTACCCTTGAAACCTGTTTGAAAACAATGAATATAGTTGTGAAATATATAAAAACAAGGACGTGAAAGCAGAAGGATAACTGGACAGGGGCTCCCAGGGGGCTCTTTTCCTTAATCCTGGGTTTCTTTCGGTGAACTTATGTTTCCGAGCAGCCCCAAGGGCAGAGAGCTCGCTGGCTTGCCGTGAGCTCTGTGAGTTGACAGAGTGGGAGGTAAGTGGCAGTAACTAATGGCAATTAGCAGAGGTCTGGACAGCTATGTGTCCCTGCAGACATGAGCTCTTCTGGGGGTTGTGCCTTCACGGAGGGAAGCTGTTTGTCACCCTACAGAGTATGACAATTTGCATCCCTCCACTGAGGCTTTGCTGTCAGATGTGCTCAGCTGTCTTGAAAAAAAGGAACAAAAAGGGAGATTTTATTTCTGCTTCCCAAATCTGTTAAAGTAGTAGAGAAGGAATGATTACCTTGGGGAAAATTACCCATCAGCTGCTATCAGTAATAACTTGTTTAATGCTTATGTAGCACTTGACAGTTTTTTTACTGATGTGCCAAAAAGGAAACAAAATGAGAGGGGTTTGTTTTCAAATGGCATAGGATAGTTTCTGCCTTTTCCTTGCAGCTCGCAGGTAATTGTAAGAAAATTGCCCCTCACTCCCCAAACCTGAAAGCTGCCTCTGACAAAAACATAATGAGGGAGAAGGTGAGAGGCTGAACACGCAGCTTCGAGACCCGTTTGCTAAATTGCAGGAGCGTTTAATAAATCCCAT
>VWZD01006726.1:122280-210348 GCA_013396695.1 Sakesphorus luctuosus | reverse complement strand
GCCCGCCCGGCCCGGCGGCAGCAGCGAGACGCGCCGGGCGCCGCCGCTCCGCGCCCCCTCCGCCAAAACTTTTGCCGGCGCTCGGCCGCCCCGCCGTTCCTCCCCGCAGGAGGAGGAGAAGCCGGGGCCGTGCCCTCGCCCCGGGCGGCGGGAGGGTACCCGAGGGGCTCCCGGCTCCTTTTCTCCCTGGGTTTTATTGTTTTTCCTCTGTTTTTTTCCCACTTTTTCTTTTTTTTCCTTTCCCCCCGCTGAGAGGGGTGGGGAAGGGAAGGGGCTATAAAGCGCGAAGGGACGTGCGTGACACAGTCCCCGCTGCCGCAGCCCGTCCCTGCCGGAGCGGGGGGGTAGGTAACACCCGTCTCCCAGAAGAAAAAAGCCTCCCCCCTGCGCGGGAGGGACAGGACGGGACGGGACCAGACGCCGCAAGGTAAGGCACCGGCACCGCGGCGGGGGAGCAAGGCCGCCCGCGCAGCTCCTTTCGATTGCCGCCGGGGCGGACGGGGGGCGCGATGCCCCCACTCGGGTACGGGACCCCTCGGCCAAAGCGGGACGCGGCCCCCCGGCGCCGTCCCTCCAGCCGCGGTGGCAGCGCCGAGCCCCGCGTCCCGCACCGCTCCGCCGCGCCTGCTGCGGGGGATGCTGCCGGGGGCACCTCGGCGTCCTCTCGAATTCGCGCCTCGCCTCGGAGCCTTGGTTTTTCCTTCCCGCTGCTTGCCCTCTGCCAGCCCGCACAACTGGGGCGGCTGCCGGGAACCCGCGACTCGTCCTCCGGGTGTGTGCCAGGCAGGCAGCGGCTCCGGCTTTGCCAGCATCGTATGTTATTTTTGGGGGGAAGAAAAGTGACTACCAAAAAAAGTAAACAGAAGAAGGAACGATGGGATGTGAGTGCCGAGATCTGCTGGGTTGTGCCTGGGCTGTGCTTTTATTTCTATAAGAGAGACAATGGCTACAAAGCGTTGTTTAATCACTTACAGATATAACTTTTATATATTTAAACCTTCACGGTCAAAGGCTGGTGCAGATTTTTGAAAAGCTGTGATTCTGGGAGCATTTTTGTTCTGGATGTATTTAACGCTTGAGCAGTAACGTACCCTGGTTGTTCAGACGGGTTAGCTCGGTGCCAGGCATGACCGTGGTCTTGTCCGTGCCACGCTGCCCAGGGCGGCTCTGGAAATCGTCCCGGTGGACACCGACGTGGACTGGGCAGCCTCTGCAAGGCTGGTTTCAGAGAGCGGATTGTGACGCTTGTAGCTTCCCTCCCCACCTAAGGATCTGGTTAGCATCTGGTTACAGTGATTAATTAAAACACTTAAACAGTATCGCTGTTCTTGTGGGTTTGACTGAGCTGCAGGAGGCGAGCTCAGAGGGCAGGCAAGATCCCTGCCGTAAGTACACGGATCTCCCCGGCCTGGCTGGCTGTTCGTGAGCAGATAGATACCCAGAGACATTCAGGAACACAAGTGTGGCACTGTGTTTCCACTGGATCATCCAACAGTCAGGCTGTGCTGGCAGCTCCATGCAGCACTGGCTTACGATGGGCTTCCAGCCTCAATGCACTGATTTGGGGTTTGGTTGAGATGGTGGAGTTGCATCTGTGTAAAGTTGGAAGAGGCAAGGGTGATCTGAGGGTGAATTCCTCCCTGGGTGGTTGGCAGCAAGTGATTTATTACATTAGTGACCCTGGCAAGGCACTGCTGGCTTGGCCATAACCTGGTTTCTGTGGAAATAGAGCTTGGGTGTTAGACATCATCAGCACCCTCAGCTGTGCTGTAAGATGGAGCAGGGGAAAAAACTTGGTATTTCTGTTCAGCCTACTTGGAAAATCGCTGATTCTTAGCTATTTTAGGAATGGCATTTCAGATTGCTTCTTGTTGGGAATGCCTCATCCTGCCGGCCTCGCTCTCCTATCTCGTAGTGAAACTCAGACATACCTGGAAGAGGAGAGCTGCTGCAGTCAGCTTTCTAGTACCACTACAGGTCTCTGTGAGTACCTACAGTAATGCCTAGAATTGAAAACCTGGGAATAGTTGAAGGAGGAGAGGACTTTTTAAGGCACTGAGATATTTTAATGTTCTACTTTGACCATTAAATATGTGATGAAGCTGAAGTACTGCATCACAGGTCGGGACTGTGCCCATGTTTCATCCTGTGGTGAGAAGAGCAATGCTTGTTTCTTATAGGCTTTCTGTGCCAGCAGAGAATGAGCCCCTCTTTATTTTGAAAGAGTTTTATAATACATCTGAAAAATTCCTTCAGCTTTGTCACCTTTCCATGATGACTGTGGGTGCATCACACTCTGTCTCTGCACAGTCCTAGACAGAAAAACCATTGATTTTTCAGCTGTGGAGTGTGAGCACTGCAGTGTGTCGTCACAGCCCTGCCAGTGAGGTGACACAACACACACGGGGGCAAGCCCTGCTCTGTGGCACCCACGAGCAGAGCCAGCTGCTCCCTGGTGTGAGCCACACCTGGCAGGCAGTGGCACACCCCTGACGTGCTGCTGGTGTCACTGGCCAGCAGGTCACCTCCCACCCCAGCTGCCCTGGGGAAGGTCAGGGTTTGGTGATCAGATGGCAGTGTGAGAGGGAATCTGCACACTGTGTGGGATGGTGATCCCACCGAGATTAATGTGGGCCCCTTTATTTAATGGTAGGGAGGCTGTCACAGAGGTGAGGCAGAGCTGTGCAGGATCGCCCCGCACGCCTGTGTTGTTGTGGACGACTACTTCGGAAACGCCGAGGAAAAGCTTTTAGGTTTCCCACAATGTTTATAAATACAATATGGTGCAAACTGTCAAGCAAGCTGTTCAAAATCACATAACGCCTGTGCTGCCTTCCCTGTTCGGCTCGAATGCCTCCGCCACGTACTCCGTGTTCATCTGACGTTTAAAGCTCCCGGCACGCAGCTCTGGCCCGTCTGCCAGGGCTTTTCCAGCACCCTGCTCCAACTCCTGGGAGCTGGGCTGGGTTCACAGCACTGTGGGCAGGGTTGGTGAGCCTGCTGAGCATCCTTTGTGCCACACTGCTCCTGGCCAGCTTGGCAAGAGCCCAGGCTGCCCCTGCAGCATCCTGGCTCATACACCAAAACTACCTGTACGGGCAGAGACATTGTCTTCGAGTCCCCTTTGTCCTCCTCTAGAAGGTTTGCCCAGTGTCAAAGTTCCCTGAAAATGAAGGGGTAAATCCTTCCCTGCTAGCTTCACCCATGCCATGGCCTTCTGCTCCCTGTCCGGTGCCTTTGGTAGGGCTGGACTGAGCCTCTTTGCTGGATGTTTCACTCTGAAATGTGCCAGGGTCTTCTGCATTATTATGTATAAAAAGACAAGATGTTTATTAAACTCAGACCCTGCTTTTTCTTCCACAATTTTTGTCCCCAGAGGCTGGTGATAAACAGTTTATTAAAAAGAAATCCTGATTTATTTCTGCAAATGGTTACATTTCAAGCTGGTACCAAATGGTTTTGTAGGAGACCACCTTTTATGCTTCCCATGGCAGTTTAAAAGATTGCTAGAAAAATAATCCAGAATCTAAGCAGGTTTGGATAAAGGCAAGGCAGGACTGCACGTCAGGGTATGTGGTGCTTTTATGCAGCGAAGCGGCGGATTTTACCACAGAACATCTGGGTACTGGCTTCAGTTACAGCCCAGATTTTAGTGGGATAACAAGTCTTGTTTGGCTTCGCATTCATTTTGAAGTCACTAAACTTTATGTGAATAATAAAACTGTAAGCCCATTACTTCACTATTTTCAAGGGGCTGTTTCAGCCCTCCTTCAGGGTCTCACATCTCTCTAGAGCTGGTTTTATTTTGCTTTGCTAAGTGGGTATTTATCTCCTCAGCCCCTGGCCTGCTCTGGCAGGAGGCAGATTTACTGGTTTGTACCGCTGGACACTCTGGGGATGGTGGGTTTCCCTCCCACCCCGCCGAACGTGCACGTTTTCTGCATTAAGGGCAGCCTAATGAAAACTGCACGTTCCTCTTGCGGAGCATTCAGAGGGGCTGGGGCTGGTAGTGTGGAGGACGATAGAGCTGCTCTGGGCTGCCAGTTCAGCCACTTGTGAGAGTGAAAATAGCAGGGGGAGGTTTTGCTTTCTTTCTCTGGTTATAAAATACAGAGGAGAAGGGTAGACCTGACTGAAGGAGGGAAGGGTCTCCTCCTTCATGTAAGAAAACAGGTTTGCAAGCCCTTGCAAAAGAGTGCACATACCAGTGGGAATGCCCAGCTCTGGGATGATAGGCTTGACCAATTAGAAATTAAGAAGTATGTATTTGGAATATAAGGCTTAAGTGAGAGCATATAGACAGGCTGTGAAACTGATGTTTACCTTGATTACAGAGCACCTGGTGTGATACTGAATGCTGCTGAGCTTTGTATTTTGGTCACAGTCTCTGCCTGTATTGGCAGTAATATACTAGGGGAAATCAGAGAATTATGTCAAATATCATCAGTAAGACCAGTGAGAAGGGACTTAAGTACTGCCTGAGCTTTGCTAAGTCACGAGTGGAGCAGTGAGTGAGCGAGCAATGCCTTGGAGAAAAGGCAGAGTGCAATATCTGCGTTCCCCACTCTGTTTCACATCGTGACGGGGATGTACTTCTCTGACAAAAATCCTCATTAGATCGAACAGGGGGAGTTTCTGCCTGAGAAAACAACTCAAATAAGCTAATGCTTATGGAAGGAGCCTTGAAGGCTAAGGAGATGTCATGTTTGAAAACTTTAACAAGGTGTCATTAGGAGAGGAAGTATTTGCCCTTAGATCGGGAAACAGGTCAGGATAATAAATCATAACTCCAGGACAGTGTGCTTAAAGCTCGAAATAAATAGGTGGGGGAGAGAGAGAGAGTAAATATTAAAAAGAAGGTTGTTCTTTCAGAATTAATTTTCTCATTTGCTGTATGCAGGGACACCCACTGAACAGGAGAAAGATAAATGTTAACACAGAGCTGTAACAGGAACCAGTCGAAAATCCCATGACTGTGTAGATGGCTTTGATTACACCCCAGGGAGTGTGTCGGTCGTGCAGGACACATCAGACACAGGCAAAGTGTCGTCTCAGTTCATGTGGGAGGCAGCTGATACTCTGGTTTCACCAAAAAGATGATGGGGGACATTTTACAGGGCGGGCTTTAAATGCCATTCGAGCAATCGGCAACGTGAGCGGTCTGACCACCCAGCCCGGTCCATGCCCGCTTCCATGAACACGGATATTCCCGAGTCTCTGCGCCGAGCATCCTCCAGTGGGCTCTGCCCTTCCACCCAGGCAGGTAACGGGAGCACGTTCCGCATTCCTCACGGCTTTCTCCAGAGCCCCCGGAGCTGTTCGGGTTTGGTCTGAACTGGCGCTGCTCTGGCTTCGGGTTAATTAACTTCAGTAGTTGGAGTTTGTCGCTTGCGTGACAGCTGAGATAAGAAGCAGTGGGTCCTTATTGTGCGCACCTGGGAAGCTGGAACCCAAAAGCAATAATTTCTCTCTCCTACTGCATTCCCCGCTCGGCGGTTCCGGATATGAGGATGTGAGCGCCTCTCCATCCAGCGTGACCCTCGCAGCTCACAGCGGGACGCGCCTCCGGGGCCAGCACCTCTCCTGGGGCTTACAGGGGAAAGGCGGCGTCGCCTAACTGAGCGTATTCCTTGTTTATTGTTATTATTACTTAACAAAATGTAACTTTAAGTGGGTTGAAGCATTATTAGGGAGTGAGAGAAACGACGCTTTTCATCTTTCTCACGTCTAACTTGCTGGGTACCAAAACAGAGCAGCGCTAGACCAGCTGCTGCTCCTGCTGCAGGGGGATCCCAGGTCCTCCCACACCTTTTCAGGGATGATTAAACAGCGTGGATGGTTTTTACAGGCAACTGGTATAGCACGAAGAAACGAGCCCTCTCTCTCTCCCTCTTGCTGCTTTGTTTAGGCGCAGCAGATTTGCTGCTAATTTGTTTATAGTCAAACAGTCTAAACGTGTCTCAGCGTTCTGAAATCCAGAAACCTGATGCAAATTAAGCAGTTTACAGATTGGGATGATGATGGGGGGAAAGCCAAGTGTCTCGGAGCTGCCAGCTGGTCTCTGGATGTAAAGGGAAACATCAGTGAGCAGCATTAACAGTTCCTGGTCCCCATTCCTTCCCTTCCTTTGGATACTATATCTGTGTTTAATTCCCCATGGGCTTTCTCTCCTGGGTAAGAATTACTTACTTGAGTATGATTTGTAGGGCTAATATAGAATCTTATCCTTATTTGGGGAACACCCAAGGGGCTGTCTCAAACTGGTTTTTCAGTAATGAGAATAATGAATAAAAATCTAATAGTCCTAAGGGGTATTAAAGTTACCATTTTGCAGGGAAGATTTAATGTCAGTCAATTAAAACTTTTATAATCCTGTTACGGTACAATAGTTGGGAAAAAATCATACAAGGAGAAATAAGTAGTTTTTAAAACCCTCTCACAGCACATGGACAAGTCTAGCTTAATTTAATGTTTGAATTTTAAAGCTAGAGTCTAAGCCATGCTTTGCAAGTGTGTGATAGCAGGGTGGCAGGCTGAGGGAAAGAAATGTGCTATGTCAACTTACAGAGAGCATTCTAATTCCCACTCATTTAAGAAAAAAACAGTCACAAAGCATTAATAAGAAAATCCAGGCAATTAGGGCTTTAACTAGAACATGCATCTTAGTGACATGTTCTTTCAGTGCCCAAAACACACTCTGGCTCAGCCTGTTGCTCACAGGGTTTGTGACCATTGCCCCTTGGAACTGTGGGCTTATCGTGGCTCTGTCCAGCCAGGGACTGTGCAGACCCCAACCTGTGACAAAGACCCAAGAGCAGATACTTTTTTGAATTTATGGCTTTCTGGGGGTTTACAATGCAGTATTAACTGTGATGCTGCAATGCCACTTTGTCCTTTGAGCAGCAGCTTTCATCCAAGAACGTTGTAGCCTTTTCCAGAAAAGGGCACTCAGAAGGCAGCGCTGGATCTCCAGCCACACCCTCACCATGTCCTCCCCCTTTGGGAAAGGAGATGCCCTTGGCACACGTCAGCCATTCTGAAGGGACAGATTCCTCCCTTCTCTCCCCTTCTGTCAGCCCAGGGTGTATGGTTGCCATCAGAAGGCCTGCAGGTTTTGGGGCTGTTTGGATGTTCACCCACCCATGACAGCCTGACCTCCCCATCCGTGTGTGTCCCCTGGGCTTCTGTTGGCAGAAACCAGATGAAGGACTAACCTTTTGCCTGCCAGCCTGGACAAATAAACACTGGCCCAGCAGTGGAGTGGGGCTGAAACCAACCCTTTGGGTAATCTGATTTTTCACATCCCTCACCACAGCTCTGCAGTTGGCCCTGACAGGTTTGGAGCTCTGGCAGCACATCCCATTGGAACACCCATCTTTTTGCACTTGGGAAAGACTTTCCAGCTCAGTCATGCAGAAGTCCAGTGCTTAGATAGCCAAAAAAGTGCTGGAAGGAGGGCTGAAGGCTGGCAGCTCCCAGACAAGCTCTTGTCCTGCTTTGATGAGCTGTGGTTGGGCTCGTGGTGTCTTACAGCCTCTCCACACAGGTGTGTGTCAGCTCTGACCAAAGCTCCCCCCTGGCAGCAATTCCCATGTGCCTCTCCCTACCACTTTCTCTGGGGGCAGTGGGGAAGGATCCATGCTGGGTCTCAGAGGGTCTGTGCTGCTGTAACCGTGGCTGAGATCCGCCAGCTCCAACACCAGCGTGCTGGCAGAAATATGTAAATATCAATAGCTGCAGAACTACATTTGATACTTTCCATTTCCAAACACTTGGCAAATGTTTACATATTTTCAGCAGCCCTTTTCCAACTAGGGGAAATGAGACACAGCATCTGTGAATGACCGTGATACGTAACAAATCATTAGGAGAGAGCACCTTAAGGGTTCATTAAGGACTTGTGGGGCCTAAGATTTCCTTTGCGTGCCTTTAAAGCTGAAGGCAGATAATATTAAAGCTGAATTCAGTTTGGGATGGTAATTTCAATCAGAAAAATTTGGATTATGATGATAATTAAGGAATTTAAAATTTTGGGGGATCACCTCAATGTAACACATATTACTATGGTCATAAGTAATATGTGTTGGTGTCTTCTCCCAGGTAACAACTGACAGAAGTGGAAATAGCCTCAAGTTGTGCCAGAGAAAGTTTAGATCAGATAGTAGGAAAAATTTCCTCATGCAAAGGGTTGTGAAGCACTGGGAGAGGCTGCCCAGGGCAGTGGTGAAGTCACCATCCCTGGAGGTACCTAAAGATGTGTAGGTGTGGTGCTGAGGGACATGGTTTAGTGGTGACCTTGTTAGTGCTGGGTGGACTCAGTGATCTCAGAGGGCTTTTCCAACATAACTCTCACATGGGCTAGACTCTGAATTCAGTGGGAAAAGTCATCACTTCTTTGAAGTGAGCTGGAGTGCAGGACCCAGGTGTGACTGAAAGTAACAGAGGGATAAGATTGAAAAAATACAGGAGAGAACAGAATAAAATAGAAATAACTTTGTTCCTCCTGTTCATACAAATTGTGTTTTCTCCTGTCGCGTATTTAGTTAACTGGGAATGTTTCTGGATTGAGAAAACCCTAGAATACAACCTCACTGTTGCATTTGGTGCCAGATGCCTGCTACAGTTTCTGTTTGAGTTCCCTTCCCTGTGTCTTTGCTCCAGGATATCCACCGTTCCTGCAGGGCACTCCTGGTGGCAGCACAGGGATGCAGTGGCTTCCCCAGGGATTGGGGAATTGTCCCCTGGGCATGAGCCCCGTGGATTGTCACTGCTGAGGCCTTGCTCTGCTCTCCCAGCTGCCAGAGGGCTTTCTGGAGCTGCTGCTGCTCTGCTCCACATTATTGCAGTCATTGCTGGGTGTTACTGGTGAGCCTGGAACTGAGAAACCCTGGGTGGTAAAGAGGGGTGTATGGTAACATTGCAAGTGAGAATTCCTGAGGAGCCCTTGCAGGAAAGCTGTGTGTGTGTAGGGGGTTGGAAGTGGGTGTGAATACTGATGGCCTCGGGCTGGCTGGGCCTTGTAATCCTATGTATGTGTGTGGTGTGTTCCTGACACCAGACAAAAGTGCATGTCGGATGGAAGCTCTGGGAATCAACCTCTGTGCACTTAGCAGGCTTTCAAAGTAGTCAGCAATATTCCCTTTTTCAATCACCTACCAAAAAGTGGAAGGAAAGAAGTGCATAAGTGATTCCAGCGTGCTTGTGGCACAGCGTTCCGCAATGTGTGAATGCTCTGGTTGTTGCTGGAGCTGCTGGAGGCTCAGCTTCTCCCTGCTCCTGCTCTGCCAGCCATTCTGGTGACCTGCAGCTCCCTGCCTGTCCCTGCCTGTCCCACGGCTCCCTGCCTGTCCCACAGCTCCCTGCCTGTCCCACAGCTCCCTGCCTGTCTCTGCCTGTCCCACGGCTCCCTGCCTGTCTCTGCCTCTCCCACAGTTCCCTGCCTGTCTCTGCCTCTCCCACAGTTCCCTGCCTGTCTCTGCCTGTCCCACGGCTCCCTGCCTGTCTCTGCCTGTCCCACAGCCCCTGCCTGTCCCTGCCTGTCCCTGCCTGTCTCTGCCTGTCTCTGCCTCTCCCACAGCTCCTGCCCTACACCAGCTTCTTGTTTTCTTGCTTTATCCAACACTCTGTTGGCCGTGAGCAGCTTCCAGGCAAGTAGCATTCCCCAACCCTAGGAATGGCTCAAACCACTTTAACTCCTTCAGTAGTTACTGCAGGAATGAGTTTGGGATTATGTTTTAAGCTCTTTCCAAAAGTCTTCCTGACCTCCACCCCTAAGTCCTGGTGGTTGGAGGGTTCATGGTCACCAGTTCTGTCCCTGCCCTTTGTCTCGTCCTGACATTTCAGGCCTCCCTGTCCCTCGTGGGTTTTGGCAAGGGCTCTTGCTCACAGCGTCATTCTGAAGTATTCCAGGGAACCAGTGGGAAATTCTGTCCCAAATCCCAACGTGCTGGTGTTGGTTGTAATTTGTAATTGTTCGTGTGTTCCTCCCCACTAATCCCCTCTCTGAAATTCATTACGGAGAGAGAGCAACGTACACCCGGAGAGCTGTGCTGAAGGCAGAATGACTTGGCTGGGGAAAGTAGCTATTGTTTTATGATTAAAGGAAGGGATTATATTGGGATTTCCTTGAACAAGGAAAGTCTCTGCCCTACTTTTATTGCTTGTAACAAGGGGATAATAATTACTCTCCATTGTAAAACACCTCCAGCCCGTGCACTGAAAGATTTGTGGTAGAGCTGCGTGGCATTCCGGGTTGGTTATCTCAAACAGCCCAGAGTTGTGCAAACTAAGATTTCTCTGCCTTATTTCTCCCAAGTGGGGCTCTACCCCAGCTCAGACTATGGAAAGAATTCCTCCTCTCTGAGTTGGGTCAGACTCTCTGAGTCGGGTCAGACTCTCTGAGTCTGACAGGAGATTTTCCTCTGGAAGAGCTGAGATGGGTCACCTGTCCTGTGACACTTGCCCTCTCCAGCCACCTGGAGGTTTTCTGCAGGTACGACAGGAAGGGCACAGCAGTGGCCAAGGGAAGTAAAATGTGGCCTGGGGGGAGGGCCACCAGCTGGCTGCCACCCTGTACTCCAGCACATCCCTTTTCCCGAGCCACTGCCATCCCCTGGCAGGGACAGAACAACTGAGCATTGTAACAGAGGCCGCCGGGGACTCGCTGTTTGTTTGGGTTTGACACTCGCTTGGGTCGAGGTGGCTGTGGAGGAGAGGAGTGCTGGTATGTGGTCTCCTCTGCAAAAAGAAAAACTATGAGGCATTTCCTCGAGTGTCCCAAATGGCATCTCCTGGCTCAGCTGCTTTTTGAAGCATCCAGCTACCACCACCAGCTCCAGGGTGATGATGCTGATGCAATCAGGGTTGGATCTGTTTCCACTAAAAGTGGAAAAATAAATAAGGCTGGGTCTAGAAACAAAATAGTCCATGTAAAATTTGATTTTTTGATACCATATCTCCCTGAGTATGTTTGCTTTGCAACATGTCTAATTTGAGACAGCTCTGTACTTTACCATGATAGTCTCTCACAGTTAACCTCTCCCCCAAGCTGTCGCTCACTGCTACTGTTGTTCATTAAGATTTGCTGGAAATGTACCCTTATTTCTCCATAACTTCTGATTTTTACATGGTTGGATTTTCTCCCTGTGCCACTGTGACTTGCCTTGCTAAAACAATACTCCCAGCAGAGGAAAATCGTGGGTTGAATTGGAATTGCAAGAGGCGGTCGGTTAATCCACAGATTATTGACACGGCGGACCCCAAATGCTTCAAAGGCACCATTATAGTCCATCGTGTCCGTGTGGATTTAGGGAGCTTTAATCCATGGATTACAGGTCCATAAATGCTCCTGCCCTCCCAGTTACAGCTGGGCCTGCCAACAGGAGCTGCCATGTCAAGCTGGCTGTGGCACTTCACAAAAATATTTGTCTTTAAAACCCGCAGAGAGAGCGATACACCCCTGCCCCCCTGTCAGGCTGCACTCCTTGTCCTGAGCTCCCACAGCCCTGCCTGGCCTGCGCCTTTCCCCTGGCAGGACCAGACAACAACTTTTTAAAAGTACTGCTTTAAAAAAAAAAAAAAAAAAAAGAAAAGAGACCTCAAAAAAGCCCAAATGAAAAGCATACCAAACATTTTCCAGATCCTTCAGGGAATAGTGGGCATTAAATGGCAGGCCTTCACTTTTCCCCTCTGGTCTCCCCCTAAACAAACAAACTGAGCAGCTCCCAGTAAATACTTCAATTGCAAAGGCATTATTTTTCCTTGTTTGCACATTTAAAAATAACTAGTTGTATTACAATCAAAATTGGTAGGTGCTTTTCAACTCCTCTGGTGTTCAGGTGATAACTGTGTGTGCTGAGGTGGGTGTATTTGTGTTATACACCTCTGGAAATGAAGGGTATAATGGAAAAGCCCACAGCCTCTTTGCTTGCAGCATTCCTATAATAAGTCAAAGAAGTCACACAGTGCCCTTTTATTTCCAAAGCTGGACTTAAATTGTGTCAATAAATCTACAGGCTTATTATGAGATGCAGCATGGGTAATGTAAACAGCAAAAAACTCAGCACCCCAGCACGCCAGAGTGTAAAAATAGGATGTGAGGAGGAAAAAGGTTAACCATCCATGTAATAAAAAGAGAAGAAACCCAACACAAAAGCACCATGTCAGGCAGTGCCTTGAAATTATCCACACTAAATTACAGCCATGCACTTTCCACTGTCTGTAATTAAGTGTGAGGGTTTGGTCATTCCAGATGAGTTTGCTGCAGGTAAACCCAGATCTCTTTTGGTTTGTTATTGTAAATCCTTTACAGGTCTCTGTGAGCTGCAGATGGCTGAGGAGTAAAGCAGATGATTTCCATAGATCAAGGCACTTGGAGATGACTGTGAACAGAATCAGTGTTGCACAGGGTGAATCCAATACTCTTGCTATGTATATTTTTTATGGAGTAAAATAGTTTTTATGGAGTGTGGGTGTACTTTGGGATAGTCTTGCTTAGGGCAGGCAGGAAACACTGTACACTTGAGCAGTGAAATCAAAAATGGGGTGATTTTATCTGCCCTGAGGCCTCCTGTTTGTGGCTTTGGTTGAGGCTGTGCCCACCCCACTGATCCCGCAGCCTGTGGGGAAAGCCTGTGAGGTGCTGCTGCAGCTCTGGTTAATTTGTCCTCCGACTGAGGACCTGAGCCAGCTGCAAATCCCGTTATCCTCTCCATTTCTGCTTATAATTGCAGTTTACCTACAGATTTGCAGGTCTATCGTACAGATAAAGTTTGTTACTCAGAGGTCATGGGGGCAGGACAGAGGGCTGTGTAGGGCTTGTGTGGGTGGGATTTTGGAAAGGTCTCACTTTGGGTAAGGCTCTCTCTTCCACTGCCTGAGTAGAAGCTTTAAAAAATAGGAATTCATTGTAATCGTCATAAAACCTTTAATCTGATTTAACAATAATTTTCATGTATGTGCTTATAACTTGAATTTATAAAATGACCAGGCTGTTTCTTTGTAGAAGAAGGAAAAAACCCCCAAGCCTCTGGCAAGGGGGTGAATTCTCAGGCGTTTGAAATAATTCCTATCCCACCCCAATGTACAGCACTTATTTTCCATCATCTGTTGATCTGCTTGGGTAAACACATGCAGGTTTATCAAGCAAACCTACCCCGAGGTGTGGCTGTTGCTGCCAGAGTGTTTGTGTAGCCAAGGAGCTGCTCACCTGGAGACAGGACTGCCACATTCCGGGTGAAAATCCAAGGAAAGCCTGGCCAGCTGCCCTGGCATTGCCCTGCCTGCCCGGGTGCCGTGTCCCTGTGGCTGGCAGGCAGCACTGCTTGGCTTTGTCCACTGGGAGAGGGGATGGGGAGCCCCTGGATGCTCCCTGCTCGCAGTCTGGCTCCCCAGAGGGGGTCAGTCCGCTGGGCTTTCCCTCTGGGTTTAAAGCTCAGGATAGAGAAAGAGTTTGGGGAAAAAGCGAGAGGTAAAGATGGGCCATTAGAGGGCACTTTTGCAATCCTGGAGAAGGGAAACGGTGCTTATTATTTCACTTAGGACTGTTTATTTTGGCACGCTCCTAAATTCAGTGATAAACAGCAGGCAAATCCCTCCAGTCAGCAGGAATATATCAATAAAATATTGACTCAGAGTTTAAAAGAAAAGAAAACAAGGCAAACTGTAGAAAAGTGAATAAAAGGCATTTAAGGAGGTGGCACAGTCTAGAGTACAAAAAATCACACAACGTATTTCACATAATTTGTGTGGCTTAACAGTGCAGGGCTTGGGCCTCAGCTTGTGCCTGGCTCCTGAAAACCAGTCCAAGACAAGAAAATAATTTGTTGGAAGTTTCTGAGGGCTGGTGGCGAGAGCATTAATTCCCAGGCTCACATCTAGCAATTGTATTTTCTGAGGTATTTCGGGGTATGTCAGTGTGGGATGGGCAGGGATCACAGAACTAACCTCAGTGTGTCTCTTGGTAGTTACTTTTAAGCCACAGTGCTGTTACAATTAGATAAAAGAGTCAGAGACGAAGCTGTACTTTGTTGCTGCTCTGAGGTTGTTAATGGGGACAGGAACGCTGTTTATGGGAGCTTTTTAAGTGCATTAACTAGTGAAATTATTTAAGAAGTGAAGCTTAGCCTATAATCAGAATGGTTTATTTTCACAGAGGTTGCATTGCACTGGGACTGACTGTGGGAATACACAAGGTTGCAGTTTCAGGAGGTTCATGTGGAGGACGCTCTCTGCAGAAAGCGTCGGAGTTCCTTACCCAACCAAACAATCTGCTGTAACTGCTGTGATTAGGTTGGAAAGAATTTCTTCTCTGTTGGCCAACAATAATACTTGAAAAATCAATAAACAGCATGTCAGAGCACACAAAACTCATCCTGCTTTGTGCGAGAGGAGGTTTCTGCTGACTTTGGGCGCTCGAGTCAGCAAGTATTTTGACTTACGGTCTGTGCTCCAAGAGGTCAAGTGGCATGAAGTTTGCTGATAAGTATCAACACTTCAGCCTGAATTGGAGGAAATATGTCTGCTGTCATCAAAAGCTAAGGCAGGACCTGGCTGGGATAAATTTTGACAAACGCTGGGAAAGCTAAATTGGGATTTAACTATAATGGCTCACCACGGGGCTCCTGGGGAGCTCTCGCTGCCCATCGAGGACACACTGGTGGCAGAAGCATTTGCTTTCATCTTTCCATGGCTTTCCACTCAGGAAGGGGAGAATCTGGCTGCAAATACAGGAATATGTGTCAGATCAGGGAGGGAGAGGAGGCGAAGATAAAATTGCATCCTATGAGGGAATGTTTAGTACACATGGCTTACAAATACTGCAGAGTTTGCTCTGTGTTTTCCCTTCCCTCTTGCACCACCAGTTTCAGTGGGAAAACAGCTGAAGGGCAGGGACTGAGCTGGACAGCAGGAGCTGGAGAAACCAGTAGAAAGCAGGGCAAGAATCAGCTGAGATAATGGGGGCAGAGACAGTGGAGGGCAGGGGAGGGGGTGTAGGAGGGGTGAGCAGGGAGATTTGTGTGTTGGGAGAAGTAACAAAGAACTTTGTGTTTGCTATTTTTACATAAAATATTACAGAAAGGTCAAGTGGATGGACTGCCCCCCCACCCCCAATCTCAACAACATATTTGATGTTAGAGGTAAAAAGTAAGGGTTAGTCATAAAGCCATAGTGAGCTTACAGTGCAGTACATGGAGTGGTGTGTGCCTGCACATTCAGCCAAGGGACAAGACAAAACAGTTCCTGCCAGCTCAGCTGTTGCCATGTTTCTTCCCCAAACCACTGCTAACACAGTTTAGGTAATGGCCTAAACATATTTTCTTTTTTTCTCCCCTAATTTTAAAAAAATGTTATCACTTAACAAGCAATTTAAACTTGACGTATCAAAAAGGGGCTGTTTGCCCCCCACCCCCCATTCCAGAGCCATTATATATGAGATCATGAGAGATTTCCAGCCTGTCCCACTGGGTATGTTTGGGTAGTCATTACTGACCTACTTGTAGACATAATAATGAAAGGCTGAGATTATGAATTATTATGCCTAATTTGTAAAGGATTCTCTGCTTTTGTGTTTTGCAATTCCCATCAGGCTTGAGGATTAAGCCCTGCTGGATTGCATGCTAATACCAATGTGCTTTGAATATGTGTGGGTTTATATCGCATGTTTTCCTAATTCACTATTTTTGTAAAGAACAATTTCCCTGGAAATATTTACTTTCCAAAGGATTGTTGGAAGCCCAACCAAGATCTCCTAAGGAGGGCGAGGCCAATGTACCCTCCATGTGCTCTGAGTTTCCTGTAGCTCCCAAGTCCAGCGAGCTCTGTTACTGCTGTGGCAAAACATCAAACTGCAGCTCCACCAAAGTATGTGGAAGGCTTTTAGTGGTGACAGGGAGAGACAACAGTTTGAAACCAGTGCCTGGGCTCGCTTTCAGTTGCAGTTCAGGATGGAAGAACCTTAGTTGTGCACTCTCCCCAAACGCTGTGGCAATGTGAGCTTGCTCCTTGCAGGAGGTTTCCCTGCACGGCAGCGCAGTGGAGGTGCCTGCAGAAGTGCATGTGACACATTTGTAGCCATGCCCCTGTTTCTGGTGGTGCCCCCTCCTCAGGTGGGATTCCCTGTCGTTGCTGTAGGATGCTCCTGCTGCACTGCCCGCTGCTGCTGCTGCTGCTGCCACTTGGCTCCAGGGCCCAGAAGTTCCCAACCAGGGATGAGGAGCTATTCCAGATGCAGATCCGGGACAAGGCGTTCTTCCATGACTCATCCGTCATCCCCGATGGAGCCGAAATCAGCAGCTACCTCTTCCGAGACACCCCGAAAAGGTACTTCTGTCTGGCTGCAGGGAGGAGGTCCTGCTTTGGAGGCAGTAGCTCTGTTTGCTGAAATAAAAGTTGGGTCCAAACCAGAAAAATACAAATGCCAGTGTTGTGTTTGGTGAATTAAGTAACTATGTGAGTTTCCAGCCCAATCCAGCCTCCCCAGCCGAGGGTCTGTCCAATTTATTTGATTTCTGGGATAAGCCCAGAGCTCCCATAGACCACAGAATGTCCCTGAAGGGGGCCCACTAACCATGTCTGGAGGCAAAGGGAGCGGGAAGGAAATTAGAAACTACAGGCTTAGCCCACCACACTTGTCTCTCCGCATTATTTCATATTGTGCTTTAAAGCAGCACTGTGAGACACTCTGGTCTGAACTCCCCAGTGCCAGAAAAAACTGAGGTTATACTGGGAAAGAACATGAGGCTCCAAAGAGTTCAGGGAAGAGCAGCATTGCCATCCTATCACATTCCTCCTCCAGCCTTCATTGGTGAGAAACGCTTTGCAATCGATGACGTGTGACACTTGTGGGATGTAGGAGGGCAGCTGGATGTCTCTATATCCACATGTGCTTCAGGGCCCTGACCTGGACAGAGCATAGATTGTGCCCTGCTTTGAAGAGCATATCCCTAAATTCCAGAAGAGATCCTGTTTCCCTCATTTATATCTTTGTGACTATTGCACTGTATATAGTTAGTGTAAGGATGAAAAGCGAAGCTGGTGGAGGGGGGGGAAGGAGGCCAGAAATTCCTCTGCTGTGTCTTGACAAGAAATGTGAACTGTACACGGTGTCTGAGTGGGAGGGCTTCCCTCACCTCTTGAGCTCTTGCCCACTGGCCTTTCCGTATTCCCTCTGCACACTTTTGCCTGTTTGTAACACTTTTGACTCCATTGCCCCACCAGGACCATCCTTGATCATGCCAAGGCAGTCCCTGCCAGTTGGCTGTGAGTTACTGACATGTGGTGTGTTCACCTCCCCCTAGGTATTTCTTTGCGGTTGAAGAGGACAACACTCCCTTAGCAGTGACAGTGACACCATGTGATGCCCCTCTGGAGTGGAAACTGAGTGTGCAGGAGCTCCCAGAGGAAGCCAGTGGAGAAAGTTCAGGTAACAAACTGCAAGCGACTTTCCCTGTGCTTCAGAGAGCTGCTTTTCTCCTGGATTTGAGGCTCTTCAAACTGAGTCTTGCAGCAGGCCCATCTATATGATCCCCTGCTGTTTGGCTCTTCAGCCCCAGTCCTGCCATTGTGCAGGAAACCAGCAGCAACAGGAAAGGGAGAAGGGCTACAGGAAAGCAAAAGGAAGAGCTGAGGTTATGGTCACAGAGGGCACTGGGTGCTACCACAGCAAACTGGGCTTCATGGGGGCTTTGCTGTGAGCTGTGGACACGAGGTGAGCATGGCAGAGACAGGGCTGGGGTTGCAGCAGGGCTGAGCTCAGCCCTTTGAGGGGACTCAACTGTAGTGCTGGAGCCATGTGACTTCTGCTCAGGAGGGAAAAGGGCTTTGGCTCCCAGATCCTGTCACACAAGTGCTAAACTGTCATACAAACCACACGGGATGGTACTCACACCTTTGCCCCCACTGTATTAGCAACAAAATTTTAGCCTGACTTAGAGGACCAGAGCCAAGGGCCCATGTCCAGGAACAGGCAGGTGAGGCAGTTCTCCTTGGGGAACTGTATGGCATCTCCAAGTGGGGTGTCTGACATACCAGTGGAAGGCATTAGCTACCATTGATGAGACTTTGCTAATACTGGCCAGGTAGAATTTGCACTGCACTTGGTTTTATCCTGAGGGCCAAAGCAATTTTCCTCTCTGATTTGACAGAGTATTGATTACATCTTCCTCAGGAGACAAAACCTTCCTTTTCATCTCATATTTGTATTTTATGTAGTAAAATATAAGTGTGTATGAGAGTTTTATTCCTCCTATTCACAGTGTGTCTGTACAAATGTTTTTCTTTGCTTGTAATGCAGGTGACCCAGAGCCTCTTGAGCAACAGAAACAGCAGATCACCAGTGAGGAAGGCACAGAGCTCTTCTCTTACAAGGGCAACGACGTGGAGTACTTTGTGTCCTCTAGTTCCCCATCTGGGCTGTACCAGCTCGACCTGCTGTCGACAGAGAAAGACACCCACTTCAAGGTGTATGCAACCACCACTCCAGAGTCTGACCAGCCATATCCGGAACTACCTTACGATCCCAGAATCGATGTCACTTCCCTGGGGCGCACAACAGTGACCCTGGCGTGGAAGCCCAGCCCCACTGCCTCCCTCCTGAAACAGCCCATCCAGTACTGCATAGTCATCAACAAAGAGCACAACTTCAAGAGCCTCTGCGCTGTCGAAGCCAAGCTCAGTTCTGATGACGCCTTCATGATGGCTCCAAAGCCTGGTCTGGATTTCAGCCCGTTTGACTTTGCCCATTTTGGCTTTCCTGTGGACAACAACTCTGGCAAGGAACGGGGTTTCCTAAAATCATCAAAGTTTGGGCGGCAAATGCCCTCAAAGCCGAGAGTTGACCTGCATAAAGTTTGCATTGAGAACAAGAACATCTTCACCGTGTCTGACCTGAAGCCCGACACGCAGTACTACTTTGACATGTTTGCAGTGAACACCAACACCAACATGAGCACCGCGTACGTCGGCACCTTCGCCAGGACGAAGGAGGAGGCCAAGCAGAAAACAGTCGAGCTGAAGGACGGCAAAGTCACAGATGTGTTCATCAAGAGAAAGGGAGCCAAATTCCTGCGGTTTGCACCTGTTTCGTCCCACCAAAAGGTCACATTCTCCATTCACTCATGCCTGGATGCTGTTCAGATCCAAGTGAGAAGGGATGGAAAACTTCTCCTGTCTCAAAGCGTGGAGGGTGTGCGGCAGTTCCAGCTGCGGGGAAAAGCCAAAGCTAAGTATCTCATCAGGCTGAAAGGAAGCAAGAAAGGTGCTTCCATGCTGAAGATCCTGGCTACAACGAGGCCTAACAAGCAGTTGTTCCCTTCCCTCCCAGAGGACACACGGATCAAAGCCTTCGACAAGCTCCGCACGTGCTCGTCCGTCACGGTGGCGTGGCTGGGCACGCAGGAGAGGAACAAGTTCTGCATCTACAAAAGGGAAGTGGATGACAGCTACAGTGAGGAGCAGAAGAGAAGAGAGCAGAACCAGTGCTTGGGCCCAGATGCGAGGAAGAAATCAGAAAAGGTTCTCTGTAAATACTTCCACAGCCAGAACATCCAGAAAGCAGTGACCACAGAGACAATCAGAGGCCTCCAGCCTGGCAAGTCCTACCTGCTGGACGTGTACGTGATAGGGCATGGTGGGCACTCTGTGAGATACCAGAGCAAACTGGTGAAAACAAGGAGGTTCTGTTAGTGCCCCTGTACACAGAAACATACGGAGCTCTGGACCGAACATTATCCTACTTCCAAGTATACGGATTGACTACTTGCACACCTGAGAAGTTGTGAGCTGTATTTGTACTGTGTAGAGAAGATATCAACCTGTATATTTATGTTTACATAAGTAATTGTTTGGAGGAACTGAGGCTGGTGCTCTCTGGTAGCCCCTGGCAATGGTGTTATTGTGTGTCCAGTGACCACATGTGATGCTCAGTAGATGTCCAAGGTAGCAGGAGACCTCGGAGGAACTGGCACACCATTGCTCCATATTGCATGAACTGCTTCTAAATTATTTTATACTTAAAAAGGCTGAGGTGCATCATTTGTCCACCCTGTTACTCACACACAGAACTCACAGACGTACGCACCCTTTCTCTCAGTGTAGACGGTAGGGTTTCTGTAAATTATTTTATAGAGTCTTGTTTTAAATGTTTATGTTTCTATGATTGTAAACTATTAAAATCTCCCTCCAATAAAATGCAGATCTAAACTAAGTATTAACTGGGCTGCACATGAGGCAGTTTCATTGCTAATGTAAATTCTTACCCAGCTGATTTTCATGTTTAAATACTGTATGTATTTCATGTACAAAGTTGCCATAACGTTATATTCCTGTACATAAAATTAAAAATATTAGATTATATACAGTTTCTTTTCTATTGTTATTTCCATTGTGTAGATTTCTTAGATACTGTATTTCTGGATCTCATATTTTCTAAATTTTCTTGTTTGTTTTTCCATGTCACCTTCCTTGACTCAAAAGCTTGTACGGAGCCACTTAATGGAAAATACACTTCAGAGAAGGAACTAGCCCAGCCCCGATTCCAGCAGGTCAGAGCAGGATAACTCTGGGACTGGGACAGTGTATAAGGTACAGGTCAGGGCCCAGGACAGGTAACAGACCTTTCTCCCTTGATCCCATCATACAGATCAGTCTGCAGCACTCAGACAGTGGATGTCAGGGCTCATTCAAAGGTGGTCTCTGTTTCTTCCTCAGGTGCCTGTCCACAAAACCTCTCACTGCTGTGGCTTTAGCTCTTACAGCCCCCTCAGGGCTTTGAAGATACGTGTGGAGAAACAGAGGTATGAGGGAAAGGGACCAAAATCCGTGTAAAGGCTGAAAGCAGATTCCTCTCAGGCTGCTGACAGGGAAAAGGAGACCTCTCCATCCCTGCAGAGGTGAGCTCCCGTTTTCCTTCGCCCTGCAGGGTTGAGCTCGGGAGGTTTTCCTTTCTGCTGTCCCCAGCACATTCCAGTTTGCAGGCTGGTGGGTGGCAGCAGGCCCTTGTGGCTGCACAAGCTCCTGTCCCATTCCAAATGCCCAGTTTGGGGTGATTCTCCCAAGAAACAGGCAGACACCACAGGCAGGCTGATCAGAAGGCACCTGCTCTGTTTAATGTGACTATATAGTAAACCTCATAATTGAAGTTTAGATTTCTGTGGAGATGTTCTCCTCTCCTCCTTTGGGAACATCTCCCTGGTGTCTCAGGGGAGGTGGCTGCAGTAACACCCCCTCACTGGATAACTCTGCCAGGGTGTGCAAGAGCAGGAGATGGTGCAGCAGGGAAGCCTCAAGAACTGGACTGTGGGACCAAGGTGAGATCAACAGTTGCCAGGAAGATACTTTCCCTACATTTCACTGTCCATAAAGCTACTGAATCCCCAAGCTAAAGGCAAGACTTACATTTTTTTAAGCATTTTTGTTTACTGCTGCCAGTTGTGTGGGGAACAGCACTCCTTCCACCGGCCCATTATGATGTTTACTTGAAAACATATGTCCCACCACAATTCCAGCTCTATTTGTTCAGACTTCTCTGTTTGGATATTCATCCAGCTCCCTTGGCTTTCCTGCCTGCTAGCCCCTTCTGTTTGCAGTATGTCACAACATTAAAAATCTCCCCAAGATGCATGCATCTTCTATTTCTGAACATTGTACTTTCAAAGAAAAACGTCACAATAGTTGTCTTTATTCCCTCTGGAATTCTTGTTTTCCTGAACAACGAGCTCTCTTGGTTCTTCTGGATGAAACTGAGACCATCACATCTACTAATCATCTCATTATTCAGGTCTTAGTGCACCCAAGTGGGTCTGAGAGAGGCAGTTTTTTGAAGGATGGAGTTAAAATAAGGGCACTGGTTTATACAGTGCAAATATAAGTCAGCCTTAACTGAGAGGTGACTGAAGCAGGGACTGAAGTAAAGTAGGGCTCATCTGCTGGGAAAGCTCCTGACTGTTTGTGAAAGCACAGAGCCCACTTAAGATGTCACAGCATGGACAACATCAAAACATGCAGGAAGAACTTCCAAAAGAATATAATGGATGGGTAACTGACATAAAAAAAATCTGATATATGAAATACACAAAAATTTATGTAACAGGGCTTTTGAGCACAAGCCTAGAGAGATAATTAAAATAGAAATTTATTCATAAACCTTTGTGGTAGCAGAGATCAGCCCTCAAGTTTTATGGCGATACCCACATCTTTGGTCTGACTGACCCCCCAGAGATCATCCCAGATGTGCACAGCTCAGCCAGTGACTTCTCAGCTCTGCATCTGCTCATTCAAGTTACCATTTTCCTTTGTGTCCTCTGTTATTTGACGTTTGCTATTCCTGAAGTGGTTTCCTGGCATTCCACTGTTGTTAGAAGGACAGAGGAATATGAGTGTTTTTTTCTTGACTCTTGGACACTATTTATTTATTTCTCTGTTCCTTCTGGTGCTGTTTCATGCCCCAAAGGTGCAGCAGGATAAGATGCAGTTTTGCCCACTTGCATTTTCCCTCTTACACCGCGTTTTTATGGCGATGTGGGTGCAAAATAAAACCACTCCAAACAAGGTGGCTTTTTCCATGTGCTTTTCCCCTGCCTGCACTGATCTGAGCTGCTACACAAGGCACAAGCAGTTCCATAGGGACATGGCATTGTGCTCTCCAGAGCCCGGGAGATGCAGCTGGGCTTCATTACCAGCCCCACCACTGGGGCCAGGTGACCCTGCTTCCTTCAAGAAGCCTTTTCACAGGAACTATCAAAGATGCCTGTCCTGCCTTGCCCTATCCTAAGCTGAGGGAAGGGAGCAGTGAGTTATTAGAGGTAGGTGAATTGGCCTTTGTTTGCTTTTTAAAGTTTGCTTTTAAGTAAAAGGAGAATATTCAGACCTACAGAGGTTTTGGCTTTATGTTTTAGCTCTGCCAGGGAGAGTTGTTTCACTTTGTGTTGTGACACTGGTATTTCAGCCAGTTGTTTGTGACTGATTAGTAAATATGGCCCTATTTAAAAAGAAAAAACAATCCCTTGTCTCCTTTTGTCTGAAAAATATAAAAAACCCCTGTTTACATGTATGAGATCTCCTGAACCTGCTAACCTCATGCATAAGAAGTTTAACTTAAGCTGTGGTGTGGTACTTCAGAGAGCAGACAAAATAGAATCATAGAATCAGTTGGGTTGGAAAGGACCT
This sequence comes from Sakesphorus luctuosus, assembly GCA_013396695.1. Classification (NCBI taxonomy): domain Eukaryota; kingdom Metazoa; phylum Chordata; class Aves; order Passeriformes; family Thamnophilidae; genus Sakesphorus; species Sakesphorus luctuosus. The sequence continues at coordinate 187,185 of VWZD01006726.1, read as the reverse complement.
CCAAGATCATCAAGTCCAACCCTGGGTCCAACTCCAGGCCCTTTACCAGATCATGGCACTCAGTGCCACGGCCAATCTCAGTTTAAAAACCTCCAGGGATGGGGAATCCACCCCCTCTCTGGGCAGCCCATTCCAATCCCTCAGCACTCTCTCTGCAAAGAATTTTTTTCTGATCTCCAGCTTCAATTTCCCCTGGCAGAGCTTGAGCCCGTGCCCCCTTGTCCTATTGCTGAGTGCCTGAGAGAAGAGACCAACCCCCACCTGGCCAGAACTTCCCTTCAGGTAGAATTATCCAAGGCTTTTTCTGTTCTCTGAGCAAACAGTGAATGGTTGCTTCATAGCACAAATGTGTGTTGATAACATAATGGCAAAGCTGTTGAAAGCTGATCCAGAGGAAGGAATTAATTGCTGGTTTGGGGGGGTATTGATGTTGATACACTTGGTGATTCCCACCCACCCTGTTCTGCCTGTGTGTCAGTGCCAGGCTTGGATGAGAGTTCATGTAGTAAAACACCTGCTGGGGGTTAGGAGGGCCTGTTTGTTTCACTTGATTTACAGAAGTGTCTGTAGCAACAGACAGCTAAAATGACTGTAAATTTCTGCTCAGCTTAACTTAAATAAATGTTGACAGGATTGTTAAGTATTAATCTTATAATGCATACCTTGCAAAGAGACCTGAATTCCTTTTAGTTGTGTTAAAATTCTTACTGTAAGTCTGGCAAGCCTGGTAGGGAAGAGTCTGTCTGTGTGAACTCTGGTTGTAAGGTGGGAGTAACACCACAAATGGGACAGGGGACTTTAGCCTGAGAGTTAAGAAATTATCCTGCTTATTATTTAAGTATGGAGTTTTTTTGGATGGGAGAGAAAAGATCAGAGAGTCTGGATTACAAGAACCCCCATTATTCTGGTGCTCAGTGGCTTAATGTAATTCCTAATTCATATTGATTTTGCCTGTGCTATTCCATGCCTGGAGCTGCTTGTTATTTCAGGTGAAACAGAGGGAGAGAGGAGAAAAAATAAGGTCTGGATGTTTTGTGAACTAAAATATTTCAGTCCCTCCCCACGGCCTCCTGATTTCTGTAATTGTTAAGTAGAAAAGAGTGCGTTGTAAATATTGACTTCCTCCAGCCCTGCCTTTTCAAGCCACTGTTTCTCAAACCTTGCATTTTCCTGCTGAGCTGCAGCAGCTGTTGCTGGCTGTGTAACTTAATCCTATATGTAGAGCAGAAGCTGAGCTTTTCACATCATTTCCATATTAAACCCTTTCCCCAGTAGCTCTGTGTTAGTGAGGAGAGCCTTTCATTTGTTGTCCTCAGGTACTCCATGGGTTTCAGAGTCGCTTTAGAGTTTGTGGATCCATGAAAGGCTGTGACAGCAACTGATACAATTCAGGGATGGTTTAGTCTTCTAAACAAGTGTTTAGACTGGTTTATAAACTTGGGGTATTAATCCTGTCAGAGATGCAAGTTCTTACTTCATCTCCTCTGTTCAGTGGCTCCAAAGCTACTTTGGAAGAATGCTTTTATCACTTCTCTAAAATCCACATCACTGGCTATAATAATCATAATCCTCAGCCTGTCTGGAAAACCATTGCTGATACCAGCATGGGGGGACATCCTCCATCCCTTCTTATTTTTAAGCCGTTTCTTTTAAAAAGAACTATTTATAAATGCAAGTTTAAGTGACCTGATAACACTGATAGGTTTTTGGAATGCAGATAGTTACTACTTCCCAGCACAACTTGTCTGTTTGCCTGAAAGGAACTCTCTATCTCAAATAGGCACCAGTGAATAATGAATGTGTAGCTGGCATCTGATCTTGCAGCCATTGTGCATTTTGGAAAGTTTTCTGATTCCCAGTTTGATTCCTGCCCACTGAAATGCATGTGGAGTTGAGGTGAGAGAACTGGTTACAATTCACTTCTGAAAGAGATCCTCTCCTCTTCTGAAGACTTTCCTTACTGACCTTTCTATGGTGAGGAAAACTGAAAAAAGAGCAGGTGGAAGTGCTGTTAGTTGAATACTTGGTGTTTAGAGACACAAAATAGTATGGCTACTAAAAGGGACGTTCCATCTCAAAGGCAGATAACTTATCATCAGGGTGGGATGATGGCAGCGTGAGGGTGTCCCCCACAGGCAGTTAGCCATGGTTCTTACTTTGCTCCTTGCAATCAGGACTTAACTCCTCTTCTGTGTCCCAGTGATGATTTAATTCTTTGAGGAGTGATGGTGAGGAACCCTGCTGAGCACGGGCAGGGCTCGCTGTGGGCTGTGGGCGCTCTTGATGTTTTCCCTGCTGCACTCCCATGCTATGCCAGCTGCAGCCTGGCCCCATCAGCGTTACTGTGTTTATTCTCCTCAATTCCCCATCACACACCTGGGGAGCTGAACATGAAATCCACACAAATACATTGACTCCAAGTTGCTTACAATTAGAAGCTGGAGCCAGCTCTCCCAGTTTGCAGTGCAACAGGGAGGGATTGTTCTTCCTCTTGGCTTTTGTTTTCCCCAGTACTGTCTCTTCACAGCCATTCTTTCATGGACCACAAATTTGTTTGGTTTTTTTTTTCCCAGTGTTTGTCACGTTTAATTCCACTGGGCAGGTACCCCAAGCCAGAGCAGATACTGTGCTGTTCTGGAGAGCTGTAGGGCTGTGGAGAGCAGAGCAGCTGCGGCCGCCTGCAGATGTTGAGCGGATGGACATGAGTGATTCCATTCGGTTTCCTCAGATCCTCCTTTGAGTCATGTTGGGCAACTGCTCCTAAGCCCTAATGGCTTCCTCATGTCCTTCCCGCTGTGACTGCAGCTGGAGCTGCCAGGAGGGCAGCAGGCAGATGGTGCCTGGTGGGGGCCAGGCAGTGGCAGTGCAGAAGTTGTGTAATTGGTGGCTGCCGAGTGCCGGCAGTGGGGCTCCTGCCCTCTCCAGAGCCCTGGAGCACACCCAAAGGACACAGAGAAAGGCTGTGCCTGCTGCTTGGCTGTGAGCAGCAGCTTAAAGCAGGTTACAGCTGTTCCTGCATCTTGTTTAGTCACAGGTTCCCTGTTGGTATCGACAAAGGCCCTTTGCTTGCTGTGTTTTGGAGCTGTCTGATAACTTTCCTCTGGCCTTGCTCAGGTGGCATTACAGCTGATTGTACAACAACTCAGCCCAGTGTTCATGACATGCTTTGGAGGAGGCTCTGCCCAGAGGTTTTGATGAGCAGCAACTAGCTCAGATGGAGTATAGAAGTGGAGAAAGGATTTTGTAACACTCTAGTCTTTCTACCAGAGCCTCATGCTGTCTTTATATCCAAGTGTGCAGGAATTGCTTGTGGTCATGGCTGTTTCTGAGCTCACACTGTGCCCTTGTGCACAGCTGGTGATGCTGTCACCCACTCACTCACCCACTCACTCACCCTTCTCTAGGAGGTAAAGCTTGACAGAGCCACTGCTTGCATGCTGCACACAGCAGCTAAGTCTTTTTCATCATATTTAAATGAAACACTAAAATACCTGTCATTAAAAAAGTAAATCTTTGACAAGAGCTTTGAGGTAGGTCTGTCCAGCTCTTCTCTCAAAGAGCTTTTAAACTCAAACCTCAGGTTTTCTTTGAGCAAAGCCTACACCAGACAAACCTCTTGCAACAGAGACAAGAGAGAGGAAAGACAGGCTAGACATGGGGAAGGATTTATAAACAACCCTCCTGCTGTTCACTTTGTCCTTGCTTCCAGCCTTGGTTTCAGTCAGCTCAGTGGCTTTTGGGGCTGAAGCAGCCGGCAAGTTGGTTCTGGTCCATAGTGAACTTTTTCCATTGTCACTGGGGCTTGTTTCTGGCTTGTCCTGCTGCTCTTGGCCTCCTCCTGAGCCTGATCTGTGTGCTGGTGTCTCTTTGCTTCTCCCCACTTAAGCACACCCAGGAGCTCACAAATGATGCTGCATCTTTCCCCCTGCAGGAGGGCCCACTTGGCTCTGTCTCTCCATTTAAAAGAAGATAATATACCCAGAGAAACAAATAAATTGGATGCTCTCTGTCCTAGCCCCTAAGAGAATTTGGGGTTTTTTTCTGGAAAAAGAAGGGTATGTTGTGATAAATATGAAATGTGCAGTATAAATATTTAGCTACTGTTAATGTTTCCTGGCTATCTTTTCAACGTTTTCTGCTTCTTTGTATGATGTTTCCATCATACAATACTGTTCTTTTCCATCTCAAAATGCAGCCACTTTTTTGTGTTCTCCTATACTGGAGCAAATGTGCAGTTATCCACACTTCTAGTTTGTGCAAAGGTTAACTGGGTGATCCCTTGGGCTGCCTTGTACCTCAGCTGGAATTTGTGCTTTCTGGTTGTTTTTTTTTTCATGTCCTAAGCTGCTTTTTCTGCTAGTTCAGGAGGTGTGCTCACAGTGAAGAGTGGAGGTTTGGCATGTGGTGTTTTCTGCATGAATAGTTTTGGTCACATTTTTTACTTCTGTAGACCTCCTGTGTGGATGCAAGTGCAGGTGTCTGCTCAGTGTAGGGGCTTTGATTAGGACGAGTGATCTGATGGGTTGCACAATGAATATGGTTCCTTTTTTGCTGCTCCAGACTAAATCTTCCCAATAAGTTCAGAGAAGCTGCTACGGCAGAAACACCCTCTGTAAATTAACCACTGGAGTAATGGAGAGTTGTACAATGTGTAACATCTCCCCAGTCCCAGGGCACAGCAGCACCAGGACACCCCACAGTGCAGGGACAAACAATGATCCTGAGGAGGAGGAACCGACATGAAAGCAACGAACAATAATACCCAGCATAGAGGCACATTTTCATTAAATGGAAACATCTTAAACAATGACCTTTCTGACAAACCACAGCAATAGCAAACATGCAGCATTTTTAATAACTGTTCCATGGTGGAGTTTTGCACACATACCCCCTGGAAGCTTAATGTAGTCCAAATGTCTGTCCCTGGGACAGGGCCCGTGGCCATGTGCTCTGTGGAGGCTCAAGGAACAAGTGAGAACTCGCAGGTTACTCAAACCTGCAGGAAATCCATGTGTCTGGCTATACCTCTCTCCATTTCAATGCAGATTTTTATAATTTGATGTTTTCTTCATGGTTTTCTTTGTTTTTATAGGAGAGAAATGAGGGGAGAAAGGGAATAAAATTATTGGCAAATGATCTGTCATAAAAGGTGTGCATTAAGTATACAAAAAATTGTCTTGAATTTAGTCCAATCCAGCTCTACTTCCTGCTGAAGTAGTTTGAAAGAGATAAATGGCTTTGGTCTGTTAAGCAGATACTTTAAACTGGACAGGGGGGACAAAATGCCAAAATTGGGATGATGCCAAAATTAGTAGCTGTTCCTTCCTAGACTTCTCAAAGCAGTAGATTTCTTATGAAGAAAGTATTTCAGATTTATTTTTTAGATCATTGAAACCATTTAAATTCTCACTTCTTTCTAACAGCTTTCTTCAGTAGGGCCCATCAGATGAAATAATCACCTGGTTCTTAAATTAGGGGATAATATGTGACTTTAATTTGTCATATCTATGAACATGTTTTCAAAAGCCAGTTGAGGAGAATTTGAGACTAATTGCATTCAACTAAATGCAGACTATTAAGAGTTAAAATACCAGCAATGGACAAATGCTTCATCTGTCTACTTACTGTTTGCTCCAAGCCTTTTAGATTGTTCTTTTTCCTATGTCTTTTGTCCCAGTTCACTGCTGGTTATTACAAATATTCTCCAACATTCAAAATCTCATTGGAAGTAATGGTTATGCCTATGGCCTGCAAGTCTGTAAAAGAGGTGAAACAAAGGAAAATAAACTACTGCCATTGATATTTGGTGGTGTTTTATTAGAATTAAAATGTATGGTTTGCAACCCAATAGCTCTTACTCAGTTTGTAAACTAAATGGAAGTAATGCAGTCAAGAACTGTTGCACAAATGATAAAATTCAGCAACTACAAACAGCAAAAAGATGGTTTCTTTGTAGGAAGCCATAGAGAGGAATTGGAGACTGTGCTTCTGTTCTTTGCTGGGGGCTCTGTGTGCACAGGTGTGCCCGTGGGAGGAGCAGGTTGGTGGGTTCAAAGATCCCCTGGTGGGACAGACAGGACCATCACAGCAGCTGCACACTGAGTGCTCTGCATCCCCTGTGCTTCCTTCCCCCCTGGTTCTCTCTGGGGCTCCCCTCATGCTGTGGGAGTAGCCTGCTTAGGCTGATCCATGGGTCTGGTGAAAACATGAGAGTTGTGTTGCATCCTCTGACTGAGCAGGTTACTGGTTTTCACTGGTTAACAGAGCAGTGAAGTGTTTGTTGTGCAGGTTGGTCACAGACAGGTTGTACAAGGACTAAAGTGGCTGCTCTTTGAGTGTAGACAGGGCTCCTTTCAGACTTTCTGGGATGAGTTGTTGTAGTTTGGGCAGACTTTCATGTAATTTCGAAAAGGGCATGGTAATGTGTTGTACCCCTTGAAAGACACACTTCTAAACTAGCTGCAGCTGCACTGTGTTTTCAGTCCGTTGCCTTGGTGCTTTATGAGAAGGGATGACTAACTCATTTGCAGCAATACTGAGCAGCAATAACTTTAACTTCGTGGGGCACCCAGTGCCCAGATGCCTCCGGGGCCTGGCAGGCTGCGACTGAGAACGTAATGTGAAAAAGCACAATGGCACCAAGGGGGGAACAGAAACCCTATTGTGTGATAAATAGAACAGCATCCCACAAACAGCCTCAAACCCAAACTCTGTGCAGCCCAACCCAGGAGGGAGCCAGCGTGTCCTCTGAAGTGGCACAGAGCAGCTCTCCCTGCAGCTGAGGCGAAGGTTTGCACTGTCAGGCTTTGCCTGGTGAGGCAGAACCAGCTCCAGCTTCTGGCTGAGCACAGGGGTTGCTGGTCTTGTTAACCAAGGAGGAATCCTTCAGAAAGGGAGCACTGGCAGGCAGCTGACAGGTGTCCTTCGGAGCTATTGCTTTTCCTCAAGAAGTGTGTTTTTCAGAGCCTCTTATTGATCTATTTGTATACACACAAACATTGGTCCTTCTCTGTGCCTTTCAGATAGTTACAGAACTCCTTGCTGACTTTAACCTGCTCTCAAAATCAACTTCTGCCCCGAGGTGTAGGTTTAACAGGCCTGTATCAAGAGTTTGTATCAGCTTCTCTTCTTGGTGAACAGTGAAAGTAGTTCCTGAGAACGTGCCATGTGAGATCCTCTCCCCCAGTGAATTTAGTGTCCAGACACCTCTGCTTTGGGAAGCTGAGTAGACCTGTAAAGCTTAAATAGAAGGCTCTGTCTGAAAGAGTCAGCTTGTCTGTACCATTCTACTGTTGCTTGTAACAAAGAACACAGTTCTTCTTTCTGTATTAATTTTGAAAGCATAAAGAAAAAAGAGAGTAATGAAAAGTTATACTCTCATCTTCAATCCCTCTATTGCTTTCAAAACTGAGTAACTTCACTATGAACTATTTATAAGAACACAATCTTTGAAATAGCTATTGGTTTTCTTCTTTTTTTCTCCTATTGTTTGCTTGGTTTTCTGATGTACATAAGTAATTTTACCGTTGATCCTTACAGACCTTGGCAACAGTACCCAAAAATCACTTGAGTTGTACAGTAGGTGATTGCTGCTCCTTACATTTTTTAGAATCTAGTCTGACATCTTGATGTTTTGGACAGTTGCTGAGCACCCATGGTGTCAGATGGAATATAATGGAGATTAGAGTTTTTAATGGCAGTGTTCAACAGAAAAGCCCTTTTCAAATACTCATCTTGCACAGTTTAATGAGAACCTAATCCCTGACAAATGTTGGTGGTTTGATGTATTTAATTTTTTTTTTTGGTTGGGTTTTGTTAGGCTCAGTTCATTCTAAACATGCATGTGGTACCCCTGATTTCAAATTCACTGTCTGCACCCCTGATGGCCTGGACACCTGGGGTTTTGTGTAATGTCTCAGGTCAGGTGTCACTGATAGCTGTGAATTCAACACTTCATGAAAGTGGGGAGGGAAGAAATAAGTGTGTTCTGTAAATACTGGAGGCATGTGCCAGTCCTTGAAACAGTCTCTCTGAATTCAAAGGCTACAAGACAAGATAGACTGAAGATGATTCATAGAAAAAGTTTTCAGTTCTTTGAAGGGGGTGGGGGAAAATATTTGGTTGCTAAAAGTTGAGGGTGTTTTTCCAATAGAAAGGAATACCAGAAATGCAAAAATGAACAAGGAATGAAGACAAGGTGTGAGTAAAAGGACTGGAAAGGCATCAGAAGGGAAAGCAATGGGTGTGTAGGCTGCAAGAAGGCAGTACTAAATATGGAGTCTGGTCTGGGATGGCAAGCATTGCCTCTTAGGTGAACCTGGGAATTTGGTTTAGCTTTCCAACTAGGTGATGGTGATCTGTTTGTGCTCCCATCTCCTTTAGGCATTAGAACAAACTGATCCCTCCTGGGACCAGGTTTCCTGACCAGGGGAATTAAATTTCTCCAGCTCACAGTTCAGGAAGAAACTAACACATATATAGTGTGGGTAGTTGGGAGGTTTAAGCCTTCCACTTGTGGTTCAGACACAGCTGAATGTTGGAAGGTAGAAGGCAGTGGATATTCATCCTGTGGAAAAGAAGGTAACTCAAGTGCTGTTTTTCAGAGGATGGGAGAAAAACAGCGAGGACAATAATTATGTGAAAGATGACCTGAGACAAATCTCTGAGCAAAGACAGGAGAGATTGTGCAAATGTGCTCAGAATGCCAGAATGAATTTTCCATAGCTGGCAGTTCTGTGTGTATGTTGCCCTTCTCCAAGGATTTAGAAACATTCTGTGCAGCAGCTTAACTATACCCAGTGTAGCAGAGATTCATGGAGAAGTGAAAATATGAATATCCAACCCCACGTGGCAGACATAAAAAGGCAGAGGTCAGTCATGAGAGCTGTCATCCATCTGCTATAATAATAATATTAGCAAACCACTGTGAGTTCATAGTAGTCAGCTGTCTTCCTGCTACAGGAAAACCCAACGTGGTGTTCCAGCTTCATGTCCTGTTCAGGAATGATGGAAAAATACTTCCCAGCACTGAAGCTCTTTCGAGGTTTTAGAAGGAATTGATTTTGTGGTTGGACTGCCAAATGTGATGAGCTAAAGGATAGTCACAGAGCAGGTACTGAGAGCCTGTTTTCCCTGTTTTTTCAACAAATAAAAATAGCTGCACAGAGTAGGAATTGGCTTGGTGGCAAAGCTGGTGTTACATGGAGATCTCTCTCAAGATTAGGTCATAAGGAGAAGGGAAGTAGGTACTTTAAAGGCTTTTATTGCTCCCAGAAGGAGCATGTGATCAGCACCAGAGCAGGGCATAATGGGAAATGGGGCCTGAGAAGGTGTGACCTTTATGCAACAGGGCATGGGTGTGAATGGTGGGGATTGAGGGAACCAGCTCACCAGGGAGAAGCTGGGTCTGGAAAGTCACTTTCCATTAATGAAGGAAAGGGTGAGCCAATCCTGAAGGGGCTGTCAGGAAAAAGAGTGTGTGTGACATCAATTTAGGAAGCTGCTCTCAAGCTGAAATAGGATATCCCAAGCTGGGGAAGACACTTTTGCAGTGTGTGAGGACATGGCCCAGTTCATGTGCTGCTGCACAAAGTGATTCTGTCAGTTGCTGTCTCTGAGGCAAACAACAGAGATGGCTTCCACTAAATGTTGTAAAATAAGGATTTGGAGTTTTGTGGGTTAATTTCTGTATTTCCAAGATTCCCCATGGCTCATGTTTTCCTGTGTTCTTTTATCTAGGAGCATAACATGTAGTGCCCCAGAGGTCACCCCATGTGCAGTAGCAGGTGCCTGGGAGCCCTTACGGGGCTGGGTCAGGTGTGCATCGTGTTGGCCCTGGGTACTTGTCCTGTCTCCAAGTATTTGAGGAGCCTTTCATAGCTGGACACACCTCTCTGACCGTAACAACCCTCAACAGGCTTTTCTTACCTCAGCCTGCTGAATGACCCTTTAAACCTCAGCATGGTGCTCACTAAAGGAAGAAAGTTTCTTGGGTTTGGTTTTCTTCTAAGTAGTTTTAATGTACTTGAAGACTTATTTCATATCCATCCAGAAGTTTTCTGTTCTCTGGACTGAAGACCTGAATGTCTTCAATCACTCTTCTGAGGCTGTATCTACTAGATTTTTGATCAATGTCTATGGTTATCATCTGGACTTCACTTCTCCTTTGTCTACAAAGCCTGTAACTCCTAAAGATATGATTTTTCTCAACAAAACCTTGTTAGAACTTCGTCTGCTATTCCACTTTTTTCCTCGGAAAGTGATGACAAAATGAACCCAGTTTTCCAGCTGAGGCTGAGCCAGTACTGAAGATGAGTTTTATCTTGCAATCTTTCATGCTGGGGTATATAAATGGGAGTACATATTATATTTTCATATCAGCAAAATCACTTTGACTCGAGTTCAGCTTAATACCCACTATTGCTTTGAGTACTTGTTCTCAAGAGTATTACTCAATTTTTTTTTTAAAACCCTAGTTTAAAACTCTGTCAAACAATAGGAGTGAACACTTACTATGTCATCAGCTGTAAATACAAATGCCTGCATGTAGTTTAGTATTTTCGAAGGGGAAGGAGAAAAACTTCAATTCTGAAATCCTCACGCCAACTTTTAGGACTTCAAATCTCTGAGAAAGAAATTTTGACAGCAACGACCCAGTACATGTAAGCAAAGACTGAGACATAAGATTACACTTAGGATTTACAGCTTTGCATGGACTTGACTATCCCAGCACAAGAAGTCTGTATTCACAGAAAGTCCCAAAAGCCAACTCTGCACTGATTAGAAGAGAGATTTGGTAGGGAAATAATTTTTTACTTGCAATGTTTACTGAATTCAAAAAAGTTCAAAAGAATCAGTGTAGGAAAAAAACCCCCAAGACACACAAAAAAACCATCCTTAAAAATAGCTCTGGAAGGAATTTTGCTCAGCACATCAAAGTGCATTAGGGAAAGAACAGCTTAAGTTTTTTCACATCACCAGAAAATACAGACAAAACAAGCACTGTTAGAACTGGAAAAAACCCACTGAGACACTGAGTAGATGGGACTTTTTGTCAGATTTATTTCAGAGGGTAGTTTGTTTTACATAAGAGATTGAGTTTTTAGTTGGTAGAATGACACATGGTTTAAGTTGACTCCATGTCAACACAATTTGTTCCAGGTTCTTAGTCCCTGAGCCTGGTAATTCCTAGAGCCAAGGGTGCCACTGGCCCCAAGGCAGGCCAGGCTTGGAAGGCCCACACAGCTCTGGGAGCTCATTTGCTGCCTCTGTTTCCAAATATTTCACTTGAATGTGATGCACTTCTTGGGTTTGTCTTCAAAAACAGAGCAAGAGTTACCATGTCTGCATGTGGACTGAAGTTCCCTATCAAGGCCAGGCTGGATGGAGCTCTGAGGGACCTGGTTTAGTGGAAGGTGTCCCTGCCCATGGCAGGGGGTTGGAACGAGGTGATCTTTAGGGTCCCTTCCAATCCCCTCAGACCCTGTCATTGGACAAGCTGGAACCTTTGCTTCCTGAAACTTCAATGCAAAATGAAACAGTGCAAAGCCCTCTTTCCATCCTGGTCCAGGTACTGCAGTGTAGGAGGTCATGATGGAAAAAGAACAATGACCCCAAATGAAGTTGATTTTGTACCCTGAAAAATGGGCTTGGCAAATGCCAGGGAAATACCTGACTGAAACAGTTGCAAAGCCAAACATTATTTGCACCCTAGAAATGTGCAGGTGCACATGAGCTAAGAGGAAAGACTCTGGCAATATTGTTTGTGTCCTGCAAAAGGGGTACAATCCAGATTAGACAAAGATTGCTCTTAAAGAGCTGCTCCTGATCTCCCCAGGTTAAGAGCAAGGGGATGGGGCTGGAGGGGAGATTTGTAGATTGAGGAAGGAAGTTTTCAAAACATACCTGCAAACTTCCTTAGGCTGCAGTGCAGAAATGTTGTGTGGTTCAGTGAATGTTCAGACTGGGAAGGAGGAGCCATTACCATGAACAACAGCCTTTCTCAGGTGTGTCAGCCCCCAGAATCAAATTCTGGCACTGCTACGGATCCTGCAGTGCTAATATCTTAACACTTAAGGATGTAAGGAACTCTTGAAAGGATAAAAACCATGAGCCTCTGATTTCAGTCCAACTGCCTGCAGAGCAGGAGGAGAGAGGAAATAAATGTCAAGTTCCTGGAAAGTTTTGGCGATGATACTATGCCACCTAAACAAGGGATTAGCTGTGAAAAGCCACCTTTTCTTCTGGAGAATATGTTTTCTTTCTAAGCTGCTCGATCAGTGGCTGGCATGTTTAATTCTGAAACCCTGAAGACCATTTTGGTCTTTAATCTTTTTGTTTTAGAACGTGACACACTAAGTATGACACTTAATGAACTGTTCCTCAAGTGGAGGGGGTAACATACCTTGCTCCTGGTAGGATGTTGCAACAAGTGCTGTAACTCCAGACAAAAACTCTTCTATAATTATTTCGTTTGTCCCCACACGTGGATTCCTGCCATGGAATTTCATGTGGGGCACAGCAGCTTTCATGACTACATAAGAGCTTCCTTCTGAAACTACCTCTTTCCAAGGAAGTTATGGAAATAATTCCTGACAGCATTAGGCTTCAAACCTGAAGGCTGCTGGACGTCCTTGTGCTTCTCCTTAGTGTTCTGTGTAGGGAGAAACATGGAAACAGTGGGCCAATGTGTTCACTTTCTCTGTGATGCAAAGTTACAGCTTTAGGGTCAATGGCTGATTAATTTAAGTGAAAAAAAAATGTCACAGGTACACAAGCAGTTGCTGATATCTGGTAAAAGTCACAACACCCAGTACACTGCAAAAGGAGAGACTGGTGTCTTTTGTCCAGTGCTGCAGCATCTTTTCTAATTGTTTAAGCCCACTAAGACACAGGTAACTGCATTCTATGTTGGAAAAATAATAGATTATTTTTAAAAACTAAAATAGTCTTGTAAACTTAACAAGCTTAAAACCAGACACACAAATGCATTGCAAATGGTGCTTTTAACTTCACATAAAAGAAATCTTTTAAGGCTCAAAATGAAGGACCCCAAAACATTTTTTAATTCAGAAGGGAAAAATACTGAGGTATTAATAAATGGTAAAATGATTTTATAATATTCACAGCCTTTGGAAAAGGTCAGACAGGGAAAGTGATGCCAGCATTTTAATCTGATATTTATTAAGAGAGACTGGCATGAGTTCAAGAAAGTGTTCTGCTCTACAAAAATACCAAGTATGTTCAGTTATGCATATGGAAGCTTTGGAGCTGGATATTAATTAAAATAATAGTTAAATTTTGCTCTTATTCTTAAAACTGAAGCAGTTGCCCCAGGAAACTTATTTTCTCTCAGCTCAGTTTATGTTTTTGAGATGCTAGAATTTTTATTTACATATATTTAGATGTTCCATTTCTATTGGTTTTTGTTACTAAATTGGCAGTCAATGCCCAGGCTCTCAGTCAAGGTGTAAAACCTCTGTGTCTGGTTTTCATTCCCAAAATCATTCTTTCAATCATGTTGTTGGAGATTTTTTCCTTTTGTTTTTCTTATCAAAGAGGGGACTCCCCTAATTTACCACAGCTTTTGCTCATGTATTGACTCTCATGAAGTACCATCTACATTTTTCTGCATATACCTGTGTGGTGGTGAGGATATACATCACCTTTGTGAAGTTTTTTTTTAGAAAACTTTATGTTAGCAAAACTGTAGATGCTAAAGGCAAAGTGGCATCATTGTGTGCAATACGTAAGGGACCAAACCATAGTTAAAGGGAGTTTCATGTTCAGCTAGAGCTGTTTCTTTTAAATTTTATTTTATTTTTCCCTGGATGTCTTCCCATGGACAGGCAGAAACCCAACTGATCCAAAGCAATACGTGCTTTTCTGATGATCTGTTCACTGACCTGTTACCACTGACATGTGGTAAATAAAACTCTGGACATTTTTCACTCTTCCAACTTGGAAACAAGGATCTTTTAATATTTCTACTATTTATACATCTGTTAATATCTCTGGAGGAATACTGAGAGCAAGAGGTTATTACGCTCCAGTGGCTTAATTACTATTATTAGCAGCACAATTTTAAAATGTCTATAAATACAGAGGTTTATCACTTTTATTCCTTTTCCTTCTGTGTGCCTTCATACTTTTGACTTCATAATCAGGTGCAACCAAATCCCCTTTCCAGCTACACCACTACTTCAGCTTAGAGAGCAACAGTATTTGTATGATGTGGACTGAAATCTCAACCTAAAATAATCAACTTTCTAGAAAAGAGGTCACTGTTGGGTATTGCAGTTTTATTTCACAGGAGTGTTCAGAGTGCTGGAGTCACATTAGCAACCTGCTAACGTGAAACTTTTCTCCCTGTTCAACTACACAGTGGTTTTAGTCAGAAAACAATGCCCTTGCTGGGTATGGTATAAGAGCATGGAGGATGTTAATTTTTAGAGAAAATAATCTGTGATGCTTGCATTCTTTCGAGGTTGTTCAATCTCTGGCGTTTCCTCATAAGCAACCCCTGCAAGTGAAGGGTTACGTGGTTTGGGGAGCGAACGTGGGTTCCCTGTACCTGCCCTGCAGGAACCTCGGGATCCATCCCAGTCTGTGGGTTCCTCCAGGAACCTGAGGATCGATCCCAGTCCGTGGGTTCCCCGTACCTGCCCTGCAGGAACCCGAGGATCGATCCCAGTCCGTGGGTTCCCCATACCTGCCCTGCAGGAACTCCAAGATCGATCCCAGTCCGTGGGTTCCCCATACCTGCCCTGCAGGAACTCCAAGATCGATCCCAGTCCGTGGGTTTCCCGTACCTACCCTGCAGGAACCCGAGGATCGATCCCAGTCCATGGGTTGCTCCAGGAACCCGAGGATCGATCCCAGGGACCTGTGGGACGCGCCCCCGTTCCCGCTCTCCCGGCCCCCTCACGCGACGCCGTTCCCGCCACTCCTGCCCGCCCCGTCGCGCTCGCCGGCCCCGCCCCTCCGGAGCCGGGAGAGCCCCTCGGCCAGCCCCTCTTCCTGCCTCCGCTCCCTGCTCCCGGTGGGATGGGAGTCCCCGGGAATCCTCCTCCTCCTCCCCTCTAGCAGGCGGCGGGGCCCGAGTTGCGTGCCAAAATGCTGGGCATGTACGTGCCGGATAGGTTCGCCCTGAAGTCGTCCCGGGTGCAGGACGGGATGGGGCTCTACACGGCCCGCAGAGTGAAGAAGGTGGGTGATGGCGGGGGAGCGGCCTGGCCCGGCCCGGCCCGCGGGGAGAGGCTGCCACGTATGGCCGGGGAGCGGGGCGGCTTCCCCGCCCTCTGCCCCGCTCCAGCTTGGCCGGGGCCGCGCTGTGCCCTCACGGGAGGCACCGCCCGCTGTCCCCCCGCCCGGGGCGCTCCCCCTCAGGGGGGACAGGGCGCGGGGGCCAGCGCAGGGTTTGCTCTGTAGAGTTTGGTTCTTTTTTTGTCTAATTTATTTTTTTTGAACTTTGTTGTGTTTCTGGCACGGCGGTGTGGGCAGAGCTCCCCGGGCGGCACCGCCTCCCTCACGGTCCGCGCTCCGAGGGGCGCCCGCAGGTCCCTCCAGTCCCTGGGAGCTCTGAGGGAGTTCACTCCTCGTTTCGGGATAATTAGCCCGGGCTCGGGAGCGGGGTGATTGATGCAGCTGAACTGCACGTCTGTCGTGCCCCGGGCTGGTGATGCCACTTCTCACCTCATAGCTGAGGGGATCGCCATCACTGCAATCCTGACGGTGACTGTCCAGGTGGCTTGTTAGGACACACCACGGCAAATCCAAAGCTGTACAGTCATGTATTTTGCATGTTTTTCTTTCCATCTTTATCCTATTTTTGGCTCTGTTTTTTTTTGCCTATTTTTTCAGTGGTTTCATTCAGCAAGGCTTAGACAACCATGGGGTGGAGCATTTTTGAGGCGTCCCTGAGTGTTAAAGGTGGGGGGGGGGGATGGAAGGCGAAGAATTTTATAACATCTGGCTTAAATTTTTTCCACTGGAGTTCTGAACTTTCATTTTAAAGCTTTGGGATTCACACAGGAGAAGTTGTACACTGTTAATCCCTGCACTCTGACACAGTGAAAGTCATGGAAATCGGCATCCCTGCATGTACACATGTATCAATCAAGCATGTACAAAATATCAATTGTAAATGTGAGGGCAGGGCTGAGCCTCCTTCCTTTACACTGTTATGAATCGAACCATTAAGAGCTGCGTGCAATGACAAATAGAGCATTTTCTTACCTGAATTACTCCACATCAGTATAGAGCTCTGTACAAGCAAAGTGTGTTTGGTCAGAGCTCTGCCAGGACATCCTAGAAATACTGCAATGTTGTAAGTGTGATGTGTACAGACTGTGTAATACAGAAGGTAAAAGCAGAGGCAGTTGCAAGAGGATCTCTTTGTATTAGGAGTGTCTGGTGACAGTGTTTGCTACAGGCTTTGCCCTTTAGCAGTGAGTCCTCTGTAGCACAGGCAGTTGTGGTGTGCAAAGCCCTGATGATAAGAACAGGCTTTGATGGGTTGGTGAACCAGCTCTTGAGTTGCTTTGTAAACAGTGGTTAAAACAGCATTCTGAAAATTGGTTGGAGCCTGAGACATGGCTGTTGGGAGAAGGGGGATGATGCAGCCAGGTGGTGTGTAACTCTTTTCCATGGAAAGAAAAATCCCATCTGAAGTGCTCTCAACGTGTGCTCCTGTCTCGTAATGAGACAAGTGCTACACTTGATGGCTGTGATACAGAGTAGTTTATAGCCATTAATTTCCACAGAGTTTTGGGATTGGGAAGATGTGTTGAATGTGACAACTAATTGTGAAGTAAAAGCCTGTCTCGCTGAGTGCACCATTTGCCCTCTGTTGTGGTCACACAACTGCAGTTGTCTGAAGTGAAAGTAAAACACCTTTCAGATGAGTTTATAATCAGAAATTACAGTACTAACTCTCCAAGTGCTAAGTTGGCCTCTGAAAATTCTGCTATTAGCAAAGTTGTGTGCTAATAATACATTCTGAACTGCTGTTGCCTGCCATCTGCTTGTGCACCTTCAGGCGTTATGCTGGGCTTCCTATTTTTAATTTGTAAGCATAAACGTGGAAACTTTTTGTTTTGTTTTGTTACCTTAACAGAGATGTGATTCTTGTGTACCATTTGTTTCCCAAGTGCTGGCCTTTGACCACAGAGCACTATATCATGAGGCTGTTGGTATAACCATCAGAGAGCCATTACATTTCTCTGTGTCCTGCTGCAACTGGAAGACCAGTCACTGCTGCTTTTTTGTGAGCAACTGTTGCAAACAGCTTGTCCAGCATTGGGAGTGTGTGCCTTCATATACTGAATCATTTCTGTGGCTGACTTTAGGCTGTGTTGTATGCCTCACTTTGATCAGAAAGGAAGTTCAAGTCTTAAGTATGTTTTTGCTGAATGTATATTGGCATATGACAGTTTATTAACTGGGAATAATATGTGTATATATCTCNATGATCTCGGAGGTCTTTTCCAACCCAATCGATTCTATGATTGTATGATTCTATATATATATGTGTATATATATATATATATATATGAACAAAATGGTCTGAGAGGCTAAATGAATAAATGAATAACTGCACTTTTCCCTGTGGACCTTTGTGTTGCAAGACATCAGGTTTTCTTTTCCCTCCAAATCTGAGAAGCCATAAAAAGTGCTTAGAAATCTGAATGACCCACTGCTCATGTTACATTTACTCTGCATTCAGAGATGGACATGGTTGATGCCTTTGGCTATTGCTTTGAGCTTCTAGAACGTCTTACACATACTGCAGTAGGGATTTCTTGGTTTGGAGTAGCTGGGATGGGAATGATGTGTGGTGTTTTTGTTCTTGAGCTGTTGCTGTGCCTCATCCAGGGGTGCTCTGGGCTTCAGTGATGGGTAAAATGAACCCTGTAGGTGCTGCACACATATACCTGTACTGACCTGTGCTCACCTTCATTGCTGATGAGGTAAGAAAAGGAAGAAATTTCAGTTTGAGTATTAAAAACCAGGATTTGAAAAGCTGGCAGGGGAGGAACTCTGATGTCATTTATTAGGAAAACAATGAAGGGTGGTTTGGCAATCAGGAAGGATGTGAAGCCCCATAGCACCAGCTTTTGCTGTCATGGCCCATGTCTGTGTCTCCCTCCCTGCTCTGGGCTCCAGCTGCTGTCCTGTGCTGTTCTCATCTTTCCACCTTCTGCTTTGCCCTTCTTTGTAGTGAAATCTTCTTTATGCACATTTAAAAATACTGCCCCTCTGTTCTGTTACCTTGTTCTGCAAAGCCAGTTTACTTTCCTTTGTTGTTACCTCTTCAGGTTTAATTTTAAATGCAAGGTTTTGTTTTTTTTTTAAATTCGATTGGTTGTTTCCAAGAGGAATGATCTTGGATATTTCCCATTCCACCTTTTTCTCTCCACTCTGCCTGTAGGCAGTCTGTAAAAACTAAATATGAGGCAGGCTGTTTCTGGGAACGTGGAATGTGCTTGGGGTAAGGGATGTGTGGTCAAGATCAATGAAAATACTGTTTTTTTTTAAAGAAACTCCTAAGTTGCTTTTCAATATGTAGTTATAATCTCTAATGCTTAGAATTATAGAGTGCTTTTGTATCTGGATGCTGCCTAAGGGAACAGACCATCCTGCATTCCAGGTTGGAGGGCTTGTCACTGCCAATAAGGACAAGGCATTGTGTGCAGTGTGACATCTGTGAAGGAAAAAACTCCCAATACCAAATACTTTTGGAAGAACTTATCAATGGATGCTTTCACAGCCTGTGTTATGACCAGCAGGTGGTACAACATTTTAATTTTGTTTATGGAGGCTCAAATTAATTCATTGACACACGCATAATTCCCTCCATTTTAAACCAATCTCTCTGTATGATCAAACCTTCAGTTATTCAGTGTTTTGATTTGTGGCACTTCAAAAAGCAGCGCTGCAAATAATCTCCCTGGTAAATCTAATGTAAACTTTGTGCATGCCAGAGGCTGTGTTTTGATTGGAGGTCTCTTGCAAGGTGCTTCCTGAAAATTTTATAAGAAATGTAAGACCTTTGACTTGGAAATTTCAGCCTTATTTAAGATGAAGAAAATGCTGTTTCTCAAAGGGGAAATAAGCATGTAGAGGAAAGGTATGGTTTTATGAGATTCTTCAGGCTAGAGGAAGAATGGGAAGTTGAAGTTGAGCCCTCAAGAATGTGCACCTTTTTGGCATGTAGTAGGACAGTAAAGGAAAACTGCCCTTTTCTGTTTGAAGCTATAAATTGTTCCTCTGCTGGAGCTTGGTAGGTCACTTACTTTCTTCTTTTTTTTTCCCCTTACTGATTATTTTTATTTTATAATTATTCCTTAGGGTGAAAAATTCGGTCCCTTTGCAGGAGAGAAGCGAATGCCCCAGGAACTGGATGAGAACACAGACTGCAGGCTCATGTGGGAAGTGAGTAGAGTGGCATCATCACACCTGGCAAACACTGTTGTCAGAATTAACTTCTACTGTAAAAAATTCCTTTACTTCTTGCCCCTTCTTTCCTCCTCCTTCCTTTCCTCCCTCTCTCCCTGTGTAGTGAGATTTTGTACTTTGAAATGATGCTGTTTGGGTGGAGGAGGGTTGACTTCTTTAGAACTATAAAGAAATAGAAATAAATGAAGTGTGAAAAAATATCAAGTCAATCAAAATAAAAATATAACAACATTGTGAAAAATTATTAAAAATTGTGAAAATAATTTCAAAAATTAAAATCATTCAATAGAGGAAGTTGTAAGTTACTGAGATACTGATTTATGCTGATCAACAGGTGTCAGCTCATGGCTTGCTTCAACTGTGTAATAAGACATTTCCTGGTGTGACAATTGTGCTGGGGTTTGGCAAATATAAATGCAGTTTTTGAACTGTAGCAACATTTAATGCAGTGAATAGTTGGGAGATTTTTAACACAAAAGTCCCTGGTGCTGTGGGCAGATGGCTGAAGGCATAATGAGTTTCAGGACTCTTCTTTGCTTTTCTATGTGTGTTAGTCAGGAACAGCAGTTTGCACAGCAGTTCTTGTGGTTGGGTCCATAATGCACTCTGGTTCCTGTCACACCTATTTGCCTCAAGTAAAAAATCTGTTTACCCCTGGAGGAGATTACACTGACTGAAAAATACTTGAAATAATGTTTCCAGCTTGTTATAAACACCTTTTTGTTGCTTCTGTTGTGCCTTTGTAATCTTTCGTTTTCTGCTGTAGTTCTTGGAGAAGAATTTCTTTATTTTTTCTTCAGCCAAGCAGTTTCTGTTGAATACATATTTAGTCCCCTTTTACTCTGAGAAGAGGACTGATGGTTTACCTTTTCTTCTTCCTGTGGTTGGAGGTGGAAGAATGACTGTTATTTTTATGTTGTGTGGCACTGTCCAAAAAAACTTAGGTTTGACATGTGGCTTAAAGCACTCTCAGTGCATTTACCACAAAATACATGTTGATTTGAGAAATCTCTGGCATTGACATCCCTGAGCAGCTTTGAAGAGAGCACAGTGTCCATACAGCCCTAGCAGAGCTAAAACAGGTGCTGTGCAGTGGAACCATCAGCAGTGAGAGACTGCTGAAAGCCCATCTCATTAAACCCAAACTCATATGAATGCAGTGAGAGGCAAAATATCCCTGATGAGTGTTAACTCCAGTATATGAATCCCTATTTTCACCCTTTCCCTTTCTTTTGTCTATTTTAATCTAGGGATGTGCCAAAAAATACCCTTTTTGAGTAGAGAAATCATAGAATCGTTTGGGTTGGAAAAGACCTCCAAGGTCATCAATCCAACCCTTGGTCCAACTCCAGTCCCTTTACCAGATCATGGCACTCAGTGCCACAGCCAAGCTCAGTTTAAAAACCTCCAGGGATGGGGAATCCACCCCCTCTCTGGGCAGCCCATTCCAATGCCTGAGCACTCTCTCTGGAAAGAATTGTTTTCTGCTCTCCAACTTCAATTTCCCCTGGCAGAGCTTGGGCCCGTTCCCCCTTGTCCTATTGCTGAGTGCCTGGGAGAAGAGACCGACCCCCACCTGGCCACAACTTCCCTTCAGGTAGTTGTAGACAGTGATGAGGTCACCTCTGAGCCTCCTCTTCTCCAGCACAAACACCCCCAGCTCCCTCAGCCTCTCCCCACAGCACTTGTGCTCCAGTCCCTTCCCCAGCCTTGTTGCTCTTCTCTGGACCCGCTCCAGCCCCTCAATATCTTTCCTGAACTGAGGGGCCCAGAACTGAACACAACACTCAAGGTGTGGCCTCACCAAGGCAGAGTCCAGGGGAAGAGAAGAGCTGTGGGCAATTTGTTCGCCTTTGGTTACGTACTCAGAGCAACTGTTCTCTTCTTGTTTGTTCTCAGCTGAAAAAACCCCAGCTCAGTGTGCCTTTATTGCAGGTGTTTGCTGAGGACAGAACATGTTGGTGTGCTCTGGCTCACTTGTCTCTTCCTGATGTTCCTGCAGTTCATATTGAATCAGTAAAATTCTTGAGCCAGAACAAGGTTTTCAGGAGATAGTGGCTGGATTATAGCCATGGGAAGGTGTTTAAGCTTGTTTGAAAGCTGTGTGATTTTCCAGATTCCTCATTGCTGATGCTTAGATGAGATTTATCTTTTTCTATAAGACAGAAAATAAAAGGAAAATAAATGTATTTACTGATGACACTCATATTACCCCATCAACAGCAAACCAGAAAATGAGCTTTTTGTGACTGGTCTAAAATCATCTCAAAATACCCCACTATAACCTGGTTTTGAGAGCCTTGAAAAGATTCCTGCATACCAAATTTTATGACTTCCTGAATGTTTTAACCCAAGTTGTTCATGTTTACTGAGGTTGGTTGAATGTGAGCTTTATAATATAATTTAAATCATGCTGGGAGTAGTCTGAAGTTGAAAATTGAGACCAGGAATGCAGAAAGTAAGATGCTGAACAGTCCAAGTAGATGGTTATTCCAGAGCCTGTGGGAGGCACGCACAGAAAGTGGCCAAGTCTGTGTGCAGTCAGCTGTAACAAAGGTATTAAAAATAATTAATTTGAAGACTATTGGATGAAGGCACACTAAAGCCTGACTTCACAGTCTGTTGGCATTCAAAAAAATGTGTTTTCAGAGAGGACACCTTTAGAAACAAGGCTGAGTAGGAGAGGCTTTTTGTAAGTCAAGTGAAAAATTCAGCATTAGTGAAACATTTCTTTTCTTGGTATGCAGTGCCTGGGATCTGGGCTCCAATTTTGTGGAGTATTCTTCTGTGAGGGAGTTTACCACATGCATTTCTAGTTGTGTAGAGTAGTGCTCTGTGATGTGGTCTGTTTGGATGAGGTTATTCCTTTTGCTCTGGGACCAGCATTGTGAGTTGGCATCTTCAAGACATCACGTTGAGACAGAATTGCACACATTGTGTTTTCTTTGGTCTTTGGGCCCAAAAAATTTATTGAGCCCAGTGATTTTGTGAAATGAAGTTCGGAAGATGTTACAGTTTCTCTTTCAATTAAATCTAGCAGAATGCCATTGCTCTGCCTGTAACTTGCATAGTTTTGAAGAAATCAAGGGTTTATACTTGCTCATTCAGCAGATTCCAGAGGAGTGGGGTGGGTGGGAAGCATCCTTGATCTGACTGTTATCTTTGTAAAGAGCTAAAGGCTGGAATGTTTTATTTATGTGTGGTGTGAAAGGGGAAAAACCCCAAATTTATGGTAACCACGTGGTTAGGAGTGATAAAAAGCCAAGAGAACATCCAAATGGCTTTGTGCTTTGAGTAATCAGGCATTGGAATGGGCTGCCCAGAGAGGGGGTGGATTCCCCATCCCTGGAGGTTTATAAACTGAGCTTGGCCGTGGCACTGAGTGCCATGATCTGGTAAAGGGACTGGAGTTGGACCAAGGGTTGGACTTGATGATCTCGGAGGTCTTTTCCAACTCAATCCATTCTAAGATTCCTTACTGTTAAAAACACACCTCTGTGTTATCCCTCAGCTCCTGTGTTGTTTTTTCTCAGACTTGTGCTGGTGAAGGACACAGCTAGCTGCTGGGAACGGGTTCAGACTTGAGTTCTTACTCTTACCATCCCACTAACACCTTGGTTAAATACTGCTTTGTGTGTGACTAAATACTCTCGGCATAGCAGTTTTAAATTATGTGTATTTGCTGGGAGAGCAAGTGCTTAAAGTCAAGAAGGAAATAATCTTTAGGTATTCAAAGGTCACCCAAGTTTTTGCTCTGGAGGCTCAGGTGTCCTCTTGCAAAGGAGAGGTATCTGTTCCTTTTCTTTATTATCCCTAACCAGAAAAGTGGCATTCATTCCCCTGCCACTGGATTGTGGCAAGAAAATACTTCTGGTGCTGACTTTGGCAAATGTTAAAACAGGGAGGGCTGGAAAGACTTAGTCCTTCTCCAAATAGTGTGACGTGCCATGAAGAAATGTTGGTCAGGGTTGGATGGAACATAATATGCCATGTAATGCTGAATGTTACATATTTCAGGCTTGGTTTCTGTCCACCTGCCAAGATCATGTTTTCTTCATTGTTGTGTTAAACCCAAGAAGATCAGAAATCAGTCTTTCAATGGGAGTTCATGTTTGTGTTTGTATAAGAAAATGAAATGATCTAATGTTTCTACTACTTAACTCTCATCACTTCGTGGTGACAGTTGGTTTTGGTTAAAAAACCCTCCCTGAAAACTGGTGAAGACAACACAAAATCTGCTATTGGCAGCTTTATGTCAGAGCTGCAATGTTTAGGATTGAGGTATGAGAAGTCAAGCGCTTGAAACTTGGTGTGTTTTGGTGGCATTTTTCTTTTTTTCCCTTTTTTCTTTTCCTGTTTTTAAATTTCTTTGATATCTTGCCTGCACAATGTGGTTTTGGCATACAAAGGCATTTGCATCCAAGACATAAACTCAAATTATGTCCAGAGTTTCATGATAAAATAAGTCTATATTTGATGAATTCTGTGTTTGCCATCAAGATAAATGTAATATTATAAATCTAGTTCTTAGCCATGTAGTCTTTATTTTTTCTATATGAACACAACCTTCCAAGTCATTGTTCCTCAGACAGTATTTACATGTAAAATGGTTGGCTTTTAACATTTTTGTGTGAATCTCTGTTGAATTTTCAGAAATGCTTTTGTGGTTTTTCATTTCTGAACTTACACACGAGTCAGACATTGGTGCACTATCTCAGCTGCAAGTTTATGTCCTGGATTTTCAGTTTTCTTAAATTAGTTCCCACTGGGATAAATAGGTGTCCAGAGTAGTTACTAATGTTGTTATCAGTTCGTTTATTTAGCTGAATTTCCATTAAAACTCAGGCATCTTTATCAATGTTAAAGGTATAATTTTGTGTTAATTTTAGTAACTTTTGGAACAGCACCTTGATCATCTTCTGGTTTTGGTGATGAGAAGAATCTCTTTCCAGAAGTGGCCGAGACTTTGGCCTCACATCTTTGGCTGTGGGATTTATTTAGGAAGGTAGGACACACGTGTTGTGCGGCTGAGGTGTTGGTATCCTGCTCTGAACTTGTTACAGCAGATCACACACTGTTTCCTTGACGAGATTTGGGTATCATTCCAGTGCATGGGAAGTTCAGCCCTGCTGTGGAAGCCCCACAAGGTCAGGTCACGTCATGCACCAGAGGGATTAAGATGTGAGTGTTCTCTGCACTGAGCTCTCTGATGGGGCTGAAATCAGGATGCAGAAATATTGCATCTAGCTGTTTTATGCTATAACAATAAACCCCACATTGTCAGCTAATCAAAAAAATGCAGTGCAGAACACAGTACTTTTCTTTACATGATTGTTTGATGAACATAGATTTTTCCATTTATAAATGTTTAGAAAATGGTTTCCAGAAAGCAGGCAGTGTGTTTACTGTGCTCAGCAAAGATAACCATCTGCTTACTCACAGTGAAGTTTTGTTTTTCCCTTTTAGCTTGCCAGGTGTGCATGGCAGAGCAATTGCAATTGCACTCAGGAGCATTTTGAAGTAGCACACGTGACAACTTGGAACTGTGGGAATCCCTTCACTGTGGCAGGTGGAGTAGTGCCTGATGCTGATGGGCATTGCAGGCAGCCCAGGCGTTATTTAGGCCTGGGCAGGGTTTTGTACTGGGGCTTATACAGTGACTAGGGCAGTTTTTTATGAATATCTGTATGTGTGGTGTTTGTTAATTGGCTCAGTTCAAAGATGTCCTGGCTGATCTTGAGCTGGAACCCCCTGGGTGGGAACAGGGAGTGTCAGGTATTTCATCTTACTGCAAAGGCTGAATCAGTTCAGTGACACCTTTGTGTTGATTCTCAGGAAGGCATCTTGGCATCTCCATCTGAGCTGCTCTCGTGTCTGGTGCATGCTTTGGATATATGTATATCTTATATATATATGTATATATAGGGTGGTCCAATGGTGCAATGGAGAGCACTCTGGACTCTGAAGCCCAAGGACCTGAGTTCGAGTCTCAGTGGGACCGTCCCCTGGCAGTTCAATCCCTCCCTGCCATCCCATCCTGTCAGATCTCGGATGCTCAGCAGGGTCAGCCCTGGTCAGTACCAGGTGCTGTGACAGTCCCAAGGACTTCACTGTCACTGTCCAAGCTCGCTCGGCTTGGACAGTGACAGATGGACCTCAGGACTTAAACGGTGGGGCCAGTTCCGTGCACGCTGAGCCTCACCTAAAACATCCACTGCCAGGCTGGAAGGGCTCACCCACGTGGGGAGAGCCCTGCCCAAATCTGCGTTTGCGAAGGTTGGCCATTATTTATATGTATATATAAACTTCAGGTGTTTTGAGTATTAAATGTGGTATTCTCTGCCATGGTGCTTAAAGACCAGTTGTTCATTTAGGAAACTCACCATCCATGCAACCAGAAAGGAAGTGATAAATGCCACCAGTCTAGTCTGTGTTAAGTACAGTGTTTTTACTGTTTTTCTTGACTTTTCGTCCTCACATCTGTGTATTTAATGCAGCATTATTTCTTTATGAGGTGAAAAAAGCAGTAGAAAATACAGAATGTTTTTAAAGGATTTATCGTTTTCTTTGTTCAATAGTTTCCTTATGTGCTAAGCCTTTGCTTTGTGTTTTACATCTTTTTATGGATTGGCAGAGACTGAGAAAGCACAAGTGAGATGATTTGGTATCACTGAAGTGAATATAAATTATATAATTTAAAAATCAAGCAAATGAAGAATTGATGAAAAGGTAGATAGTGTAACACAGGGGTGTTATAATCATAGAATCATAGAATCGATTGGGTTGGAAAAGACCTCCGAGATCATCAAGTCCAACCCTTAATAATAGTGGGACATGGATTGCTTCTTTTTCCAATTCAAGGTCTGATGGAAGCCTTTATAGCACCCTCTTGGTGGGCTTCCATAACCCATCCTTTGGTAGCTAAATCATGAAGCCATTAGCTTCACTTTAATTACTCAAAAATGCTAATTGGCAGTGTTCACCATTTTCACAGGTTTCCTGCGTAGAACTGGATGGTTATTGGTGTTATGGAGTGTTTTGGGTTGGAAGGGACCTTAAAGCTCACCTTGTTCCAACCCCTTTGCCACAGGCAGAGATGCCCCTCACTAAATCAGGTTGCTCAGGGCCACATCCAACCTGGCCTTGAACAGTTCCAGGGATGGGGCATCCACAACTTCTCTGGGAAAGCCACTGCAGTGCTCATGTCAGGTAACAGTGTTCCTTGTGAATTTAAATATGTAGGTCTGACACCTTTCACAGTGGTTAATCTGTGTGTTTGAAAGTCAAAGAGCTTTTAAAGTTTGAAAGGTCTGGCACTTTCTCAAGATGAGTCCTTTTTAAGATATGATGTTTTCCTTTGGAAGAAGAGTAATAAATTTTGAAGACTTATTTGTTTGCAGAAACTACAGTAGGTTTGGGGTTTTTTCTTAAATCTGAGAACAACATGCTGTCACCAGCTATTATTGTAAGGGAACACTGTTGTTTCTTCCTAATAATATCCTAAAGGTTTAGGTAATTGAAGCAGTCGTACTGAAGGAATATGATATTCCATCTATTGGAAACAAATACAGCAAGAATGTGGGCAATTTACATACAAAGCCACAAAGACAATCTAATTTTGATCTGACACAGCCAAATTCCCTAGCTTTTAGGAAATACCTGCACTGGATACTTCTTGTTGACAGATGAAAATGAAAATATGCTCATTATATAAATAAATCACTTGGAATAACCATGTGGCTCTATGACCTTTCTGCATGTCTCTTTATCATCTGTATCAGTGGAGATAAAAGTGATTTATTATTTAAAATAAAACAAACAATTTTTTTTGGCAGTGACAAATGTATTTTTTCAGCACTATGTGTTTTGAGGGGGAAGAATGACTTGGCTAGCATTAAGTTTTTGTTTCAATTACCTTCGTTTTTTCAGTGTAAGCTGGAAGTTTGTTGCAGTCACAGAAATTACATGGCTCTGTAATGGTATCCAAACCCTCCAGATACATCCACCTCCATAGCATGTGTGCACAATTTATTTTTTTTTTATAAAGTGGCTTTTTCACTTAGTGGGCAAACCCTGAAACCTGAACATGCCCTCTAGTAAATAATTCACAGTCTTTCATCTACGTAGTACACTAATTTATTTACTGAAATTATCTCCTAAGCTGATAAACTTTCAGCCGAGCAGAGTTAGACTGACTGCTCTTCATTGGGACTAATTCTTTCAGAGACATGTATGAAATACTCAAGTGAGCTGTAAAATAGAATATATGGAATGAATCAATGCCATTAGAGTGGCCCATGATCTGAAGACTGATCTCCATCCAAGGGCAAGACGGATTTTACCCTTGCTAAAGGTACCTATCGGGCTGTATTGGTTTCTGGCAAGACCCTAAAGAAAAAGAGGACTTGAAGGAACAAGGAGAGGGCACCAGAGATGAAGCTGTCAGACTGGGGAGGCCCAGCAGCCAGGCAGAACAGTTTGCTAAAGGAAAGTCTAAGAAGAGAGGAGGAGCCCAGTGAAATGACTGGATTTGGGTTGCCTCCCTATTCTTAGGGGAAGAAATACAGTCACAGTAAAAGGTGCACGTGCACCACAGCTGTGGTACCTGTTGAATGCAAGATCATAGAATCACTTGGGCTGGAAGAGACCTCTGAGATCATCAAGTCCAACCCTTAATCCAACCCCACTTTGATTGCCAGATCAGGGCACTCAGTGCCACGTTCAGTCTCACCTTAAAAACCTCCAGGGTAGGAGAATCCACCCCCTACCTGGGCAGGCCATTCCAATGCCTGACCACTCTCTCTGTAAAGAACTTCCTGATATCCAATCTAAACCTCTCCTGGAAGAGATTAAGCCCATGGCCTCTTGTCCTACTGTTGGTTGCATGAGAGAAGAGACCAACCCCCACCTGGCTACAACATTCTTTCAGGTAGTTGTAGAGACTAAGGTCTCCCCTGACCCTCCTTTTCTCCAGGCTTAACAACCCCAGCTCCCTCAGCCTTTCCTCAGCCTTGGTGCTTTATATGATGGTGTTTGGTAAACAACTTTAATTTTGCTTGATTTTTTTTTGGAATGTTTCAGGTTCGTGGGAGC
Organism: Sakesphorus luctuosus; assembly: GCA_013396695.1. Lineage (NCBI taxonomy): Eukaryota > Metazoa > Chordata > Aves > Passeriformes > Thamnophilidae > Sakesphorus > Sakesphorus luctuosus. The sequence goes on along the minus strand of VWZD01006726.1, from coordinate 158,634 downwards.
AAAGGCGAGGTGCTCTACATCCTGGACGCGAGCAATCCACGCCACTCAAACTGGCTGCGTTTTGTCCACGAGGCTCCATCACAGGAACAGAAGAACCTGGCAGCCATCCAGGTAGATTTGGTGCATTTCTGCCATTTGCCTCCTCTTATTGATTTACCAATTATTTGAGAGAAGTGGCAAACTGCTTTCCTTTTTCTACGTTTCTTTTTAGAATTGAACTCTTGTGCTTAGGTACAATGCCATAAATAAGGCTGATAGGATGGAAGATGAAAGAAGTCCTCAGAATCTGATATTATTTGAAAGGTTTATATTAATCCACTGTGATGAAATTGCACCAGATCACTGACATGAATCATTTCTCCTGATTTGAACAGCATACATAAAAATAATTTCCAGAGTAATTAACCCACAACTGTAACGACAGTTTAATTTTCTCACTAGAGTCAAGTTAAGCTTTTGTCTGCATGTAGTTGTTTCCTTGGCATTGTGCAAACTAAACAGATAACTGTATACCTGGTTGAATCAGGACTAATTATTTAGATGCTTATTTGTGTTTTATGCTAAACCCAAGTATGGATTTAGGTGTGTGAAAAGCAAAATCATACATTTGCCTTATAGTTTAAAATTTAATATAAAAGTGGACAGGTTTGAAAGGAAGCATAGTGACTAAAATATTCCAGTAGAAATAAGAGATTTGAAGGAACAAGTGATAGGATGATCATGTAGTACTTGAGGATAAATTAACAGATAATTTTTTAGTCTTTGCCGTTGATCTGAACTTATCAAGTTTATTTTTGCATTTTTGTTGTTGTCATTTGCAACACTGTGGTAATTAGTTCCACTGTTTTAATTACACATTATGTTGAAATATGCTTCTGTTTTTCTTCTAGAAACTTTTTAATTTCACTCGATTCCCTAGTCCTTGTATAGCAGTGAATAGTTTGTCTCATCCATGAGGAGTCTGAGGCACTGTCAGTGATCAGCACATGATGAGTGCACAGGCAGAGACAGCAAACCACAGTCAGTGTTAGCAAGAACAAAGTGAGGTTCACAAGAGGGAGCAGTATGAACAATTCATGTTCACTACTGAATTTCAAAAAAAAACACTCAGTAAAATGACCTGAATTTCTCAACAGTCATTTTAATGGAATATCCAGTGTGTACCAGTGGGTTTCTTGATAAGGAAAATGATTATTTAAATAAAGAAATGGAACAAAGCTGTTATGCTGTATTATGTAATGTTATACCTTGCTTAGGGTGTGCTTAGTGCTTTTTGCATGCCTCTTTAAGGGATCATTCTGGAGCTGAAGGATGGTTGAAAAAAGAGTGGCAAGAATGTTACTCCTATAAAAGGTTTTGCAGAAAAGCATTTGGAAAAATTGCAGGGAAAAATAGAGGAAACAATCATCCTATACAAAATGATAAAAACTATAAGGAAGGCAAATTTACAGAAATAAAAATTTGCTAAATTATCTCATAGGGGTTTTTAGTATCTCAAAGTCTATTATAATACAGAACATTCAGTTGGAAAAATATTCTTTCACAGGGAGCTATTTCTAAAAACCGCAGTGTGGTCTAAGAATACCGAGAGATGTTGGGATCGCTGCAGGAGTTTAGCCTTGTGCTCTGTTTAGCCTCATGTTTATGTCTCTGGGGGCATCTGCCTTTGCCATGCAATGCAGCACAGTAGGAATAGATCACCAGGGAAGTCTTTCCAGGAGCCATCTGCTTCCTGGCTGATGACAGCCACAAACATGCTGCTCTCCCAGGAGCAGACTGAGCAGGACAGGGATATATGCCTTAAACAGTTAAGCATTTTCCATGTATGAATCAGCTTGAAAACAAGAGAAGCTTCCCCCAGTCTCTTTGTGCCACATTTCCCCTTCTTTGCTTGAGAGGGACAAGGGTCTCTGGGATCCCCAGCAGCACCTCTGTTAAGGTATCTTGCATCACCAGCTCCCCCAGGATACCTGATCACACCTTCCCTTTACTGCATGCTGGTTTTGACCTTTCCTATGCCGGTGGTTTTGTCTCCTCCTGCCTTGGCCTCTAAGAAACCATCTCCACACATTGTTTAGCCTGGAGAAGAGGAGGCTCAGAGGTGACCTCAGCACTGTCTAGAACTCCCTGAAGGGAAGTTCTGGCCAGGTGGGGGTTGGTCTCTTCTCCCAGGCACTCAGCAATAGGACAAGGGGGCACGGGCTCAAGCTCTGCCAGGGGAAATTGAAGTTGGAGATCAGAACAAAATTCTTTGCAGAGAGAGTGCTCAGGGATTGGAATGGGCTGCCCAGGGAGGGGGTGGATTCCCCATCCCTGGAGGTTTTTAAAGTGAGCTTGGCCGTGGCACTGAGTGCCATGATCTGGTAAAGGGACTGGAGTTGGACCAAGGGTTGGACTTGATGATCTCGGAGGTCTTTTCCAACCCCATCAATTCTATGGTTCTGTGATTTCCTGGATAGTGGTTTCTGCCCTCACAGACATTGCCAATATTGATATTGCTCTGGCAAACATGACACCCTGGAGCTGCAGGCAGAGACCGGGAAAGGGAGTGGGCTTGTCTGGGGAGGTGGCAAAGGACAACTGGCACAAAAGGTAGGCTGAAGAGCTGGCTTGCTGCCAGGGAATTGGAGACAGAGGTCATTTTTAAAGGAGTGGTGTGGGCACAGAGGGAAACTGGGTAAGGATTAAGAAGGCTGGGTTGGAACCAGCTAATCAGCTCCCTCAGGTGACAAAAGACTACATGCTGCTCCCTCCTCCTGTGTTTTAAGCTTTGAGAAGAGATGACATGTGTGTCTTACACTTTTGAATGAAGGTGTGATGGGCTGTCAGTGACCCCGTGTTCCCTGTCAGCCTACCTCCTTGCAAAGCACATGTGGAAGTGTGCAGTGTTGGAAAAGCCAAGAACCTGCATGGGAGAGGTGCCTGTAGTGGAGCCAAAGTGAGATAACAGAACTGTATTTGCTGAGCAAGCCAGTGTAGCTGGCAGTGTAAGAGATGACAGTGAAGGCAGGGGGTGAGGGAAACAAAACTGAGTAATAAACCAGGAATTGCATGTAGGGCAGTTGTGGTGCCACCATGACCAGCACTTGGAATTTTCTCCCAAGGACCATTGTTGCCTGCTGCAGGTGGACGTTGTGAGGAAAACAGCCTGGACAGTTTAAGCAGGAGGAACAACTGCAGATGTGTTCTTGGAAACAGGAGGATTATTACAATTACTCAGAAGATTTCTTACGGTGTTTACTGTGCCTGCATGCATGTAGATTCATGTGCTTTATGCACGTGCTGCTGGAGGAGAGAGGGACCTAATTCTTTTGTGGTTTCTGGAGAACTTCCATTGGTTCCACTGAAAATGCTGCCTTGAGGAGCTACTACAGTCTGGGTATATCCTGATTAATTACTGCTCTGGATAGCTGGCTATTAGCAATTGTTTGGCTGGAGAAGCCAAACAAATTAATCTTGGAGGACAAATGAGTTTAAATTGGGCTGGCACCAAAACTTGTCAATGCAAATGCAACCAAGAGCATTCAAGCATTGACAGCCCTTGGTACTTCTTTCATTACTCCTTTTACTAATCAGAAGTACACTAATTAGGAAGAACCATGATGTTTTCAGACACAGAATTCATGTGAAATAGGCCCCAGCTGCATGTAGGGAAAATGCAGACGTGGTGAGGGTGCAGCAGTATTGATAAGAGCTCTGTTGTTGGGTTTTTTGCACCAGATCTATGTTAACCTGAATAGTTAGTTCTGGTTGCTGTGCTCCCTGATTTACTGTGTGGTGTAAGATGTGTCACATGGCCAAACTGAAAGGTATGCTGTTTGGTTCTTCAGTGAGTAAGTTTGGGACTTTATTTCTGCCTGGGATATGTGGCTTTTCCTTTTGTTCTTTCAATTCTCAACATTTTTGATTTTTAAAATTATTTTTGCAAGCCAGCAATAGATCTGTGCTTTCCTTCATAAGGTTGTCTTGCTTTTAGAATAAGGTTGTCCTACACAGTGATGTATTGGAGGTTTACCCCAGTGGTTTTAGCCTGTGTGAGTGGAGTCTGAGTGTAGAAAGGCCTTTTACTTTTCCTCATGTCAAGATTTTCAGTACATGATTTGTTTTGAGTTTAGACTGCAGTAAATTAAAGGTCTCTGCAACTTGACAGAGACATATGAAAACCAGTAACTTGTAGATGTGTGCAGAAGTTAGAGCAGCAGGCTGATAGATACCTGGACTGCAGAATAGATCTTGGGGGAAAAATGCATACTTTTCTTTGGTTTTGAATGTTACTGTTGAGATAAGGACAGAAAAGTGGTGCATCCTTGAAAGCTGCAGCTCTATCAGATGTACTGAATTAAGGAAGTTTCACTGTTGCGTGACAGTATCTGGTGTAATATATAACAGACCTTCTGCAGCTCAAGGAATGCTACATCTCTGTTGACAGTTGGAATTAATATTGGTATATTACAAAATTAAAAATCATTCTCTTGTCTGTGTTCGAGGAAGCTTGTTACAAAATATATGGCTGGATGGAGTGTAAAGAAGCTTCAGTTAACTTTGCTGGATGTTAATCAGATAAGCTTAAAGATTTATGATAGAACTTGGGAGTCTTCATTGCATAAAAATGTGTCTCCTTCAGCGGCTTGGGTAGCACCTGAAGCATTTGGCTCACATATGGCAAAAAAAGGCGTCTTTGAAAATCAGTTTTGGAGACAGATGGTTTTGCTATAGATTCCCCCCCCTGACCCCCCACCGTGCCAACCTTGGTAACTTTAATTATGTGTTGTCAAAGACCAAAGTTCTCAGCTTATGTATCTATTTGGGAGCTTGTTTAGTCATTGTCGAGAGAGTTTTGGAGCTTATTTTTCTGTAGTTTGTCCTGTGGTGCAGAATGTGGGCTGGATCTTTAGGCCTGCCGTGGATGTGCCCTGATTTAAAGCAGCAGGGCAATTTGCAGTGCGTTTTCCAGATGTGCCTGCTCATTTGATCGTGAAGATAACCTACTGGAGGAGGCTGGGAATCTTGAGAGAGAGAAAATACCACTGTAAACATGCTGCTGAAAGCTGTGAGAATTGCTGCAGCCAGCTGGGGAGAGAGCTAAAGCTGTGTTAGGGATCTAAACTTTGTTATTTTTCTGATCCTCAAATATTTCATTTTCAAGCTCTGAAGTTCTTGTCAAGTAGAATGTGGCAGGAGAAAACTTGAGTGCCACCTTCACCTTGGTCTGAACTACAGTGTGTAATGGAAAAGCCTCAGGAAGAGCAACATTTCCCAAATACCAGAATAGCAATGCACTTTATCCATGTAGCCACATGGGAAAGAAGACTCAGAAAGGCTGTTGTTGTACCATTGTGCTCCCTGAGGAATGGGGCCCACCCTTCCATAGCTGAGGCCTGATATTCATTCAGGGTCCCATATTTGTGTGTGGATTTTTATTTTTCTGACATAACTATTTATTGCTTCTACTTTACTGTTTGCAACAGGAAGGGGAAAATATTTTCTATCTGGCTGTGGAAGATATTGAAACAGACACAGAACTTCTGATTGGGTACTTGGACAGTGACATGGAAGAAGAGGAAGAGGAGGAGGAAGAGATAACTGTTATCCATGAAGTTGAAGATGGTGGCAACAATAAAGAAATGCAGCCACCTGGTGAAAAAATTGCAGGTGAGCACTATGTGAAAAACAGGGTAACTTGAGAGCTTAAAATAGTAATGAAGGAGAAAGAGAACACTACCTGTATAGGACTGGGGAACTCAAAGGTTTCTTGGGGTTTTGTATGATTTATCTCTTTATTTTGGTTAGACTTGAGGTTCTTTTCTGTCTAGTAAGAAGCAGCCAGTCCTGTGCATTACTGGGTGAATGGGGGAGCCCAGATTTCATAAGTAGTAATGATTCATTTTTAAACTAAGAGCTCATTTCACCTGACACAGTTTTACGAAAGCCAAATTTTTGCTCTAAGGTGGGTACTTTCCTTCTTGCTTAGACAGGAGAGAAAAGAACCTTTTCCTAAAGCTGTTCAGCCAACCCTGAAGGTGAGATTTGTAAGAAAAGGAGGGTGGCCTGAGCTGTCGGGGGAATCCTCAGCACCTTTGTCAAAGCAGAGACAACCTGCATGACTAATTTGGGCCAACAGCCTAAGGCACACCCAGCTTAATACTCTGCCTCCATTTTCAGTAATGCTGCTGGTAATCCACTCAAGATAGGCTGTGTATAATCCATTCAGACAATGTCCTGTGTGAATTTCATGACACCATTTTGCATAATCTGTTTCTGGCAGAAAATCTCCCTTAATGTAACCAAAACATTGCCTCAAAACTACTTCTTTGCGTTGGTTTTGCCTCCAATCATGCAGATCCCCTCACCTGTAAAGACGACCACGCATGCCCACACTGTGAATCCAGCTTTGCCAGCCAGGAGATTCTGGCTGAACATCTTCAGACTTTGCACCAAAAACCCAGTGAGGAAAAGGAATTTAAGTGCCGAAATTGTGGAAAGAAATTCCCTGTTAAACAAGCTCTGCAAAGACAGTGAGTAGAAACCAGGAGTGTTTTTTCAGGGGTCGTTTCAATTGATTTAATTCAATCATTTGTTTCTCTTCATCACAATTTCAGCTTTAATTCTTATGCTTCTGTATTTGTATCCTTACTCTCCTTTAGTCTTTTAAAATGTTAATTTTGTCTATTTGTGGGAGACTTGAATTTGCATTGCAAAAAATGTTGTTAATTTTTTGTGTTTAAAAATCATACACTGTAGACCAGACCAGAACTGCAGTTTGGTGCAGAACTACTGGTCTCCATCAGTGGAATATTTAGTAGTTTAGGAGATGTAGTTTTTAAGCTGTGGATGTTGGTACAGAATTAAAGTAGGTTTTAAGAAAAAAACCAAACAACTTTCGGGGATGAAAAAAACCAAATAGAAACATGAAAGATGTGAGATTTAATAGCACATCTTTGTTGTCTGTGAGAGTATAAATATGCAGTTTTGTCACTAAAGTCATATACTTTACAATTTCACTTCTGTACAGAAACATAACTGGTTTTTTGTTGTTTGTATATATTTTTGTTGCTATTAGATATATTACATTTTATTATACATTTAAGTACAGATGGTGCATTAGATGTTTAAGTGATTATAGACAGTATGTTTAACTCACTTGTACTGGAAAGAAATGGACTCATATTGCATAGAATGCTCTTATGGCTGCTCTTGTAATCAATTGATCTTTCCTACATCTGAATAATGTTCCTGTTCCTAGAGCTGGCAGCATTATGTGAGAGCTGTGTTCTTTCATGGAAAGAAATAAAATTCACAGCAGAGAAATATTTGGCAGTGAAATATTTTCTCTTGAACTTAGCCATGTTCCTTCTGGTCTATAATAGAGGTTTGGTGCGTGCTGTGTATTTTTATATCAGGCAAGGTAAGATGAATCTGTGTGAGGGAGCAGCAGTGTGATCCTGACTCCTGCTGTTTATGTACTTGATGAGTCCCACTGAATTCCAGGGGACTGCACACATGAGATAGATTGCTCTCCTGCTTGAAGCTTTGCAGAGGTGTATATATGTTTTAGGTACTGCAAGGCTGTGTAAGTCATAGAATGTTCCCCTTATTTTGTTTTTTCCTTTTATTTGTGTTTTAGTGTACTTCAGTGCTCAGAGAATGTCAGCCCGGGAGACTCCTCCAGAAGCTTCCAGTGCTCTGTTTGCAACACTTCCTTCAGCTCGGAATCGAGGTGTTGTGTCCTGGACTGCTGTCATATCATTGCTGGCCTCCCTTTGCATGTTTGCTTTCCAGCTTGTAGTGTCTGTGCATCCTAACAGGGGAAGGACTCAAATGCTTTCATTCCTCTCTGCTGTAAGTAATGCATGAGGTGGCCCTGGAGCTCTGCAGTGCAGCACGTGTTCAGCTCAGAGTATTGCTGTGTGTCTGGTTTCTGGAGATGCTGCTTCATGTGGTGGGTTTTTCTCTTTATTTGCAATTCCATGTAGTTATGAACAGCACAAGGAGGCCTGCAGAGGGGATGCCAGATTCATCTGCAAGGCAGATAGCTGTGGGAAGAGGTTCAAGAGTAAGGATGCCCTGAAAAAACACAAAGAAAATGTTCACAGTGGTAAGAAAGCTTAATGCTTCTTCAGAGAAAACCCCCTCCAACATGTTCCTACCCTTAAATTTGCAAATCAGAGTAAACATTGTCTTTGGTTGCATTTTTTAATGGATTCATTTGTATCAAAATTAAAATTAAGAAGTAACTAATTGCAGGAGTAACTCTTTCTCCTCCTCCAGGGAGAAATTACTGTAAACCAGATGAATGATTAGTCTGCTACAGAAAATGTAATAAGCATCTTGAGAAGTGTAAGCTGGGCTAGGAATAAATGAAGCAAAATATTTCAGTAGTGAGGAAAATCAAGGCCTGGCACAAACTGCTGCAGGAGCAGGGGAGTTCTTGATTTTTTGGTATTTTCAGGACACAGTGGGATGTCTTTCTGGCAGACCTGCTTCCCAAATGACTAGGCTTGATGAGGGTGTTGCATGAAATTCTACAGCCCCTGTTGTGTGGGAAGCCAGACCAGACAACCCAGAAGAAACAAGAAGGAAGGGTGTAGGATGTTGAGATTCTGAAATATTGAAAAAGAATCTATCTAATAAGTTTGTTTATGATCCATACTTCTGTGCAGTTCTCCCCTCCTCTTTGGTCTGTGCCCATTGTTTTTAGTGTTCAGTGTATCATGAACGTGTTTTACATAAGCTAGGAGCTGTCCTGCGTGGGCATGTAGTTATAAACCAAGAATCAGGTTTATAATGGCTTTATCTTGTAATAAAATGGCTTTATGGGTTACTAAAATGAATTTCTAAAGGTAAGTAATAAATAAACTCAGTTAAATGGTCTGTCACTCTTTAAAGCAGCTGTGAAAAGAGAAGAAAATGCATCTGGTGTCTGACCTGTAGCTTGTTTTGGAATTTGCATTTTAGACAAGATTTGAACTTGAGATTGGGTGCCAGTAGGATTTCCCTGTTTTGTTCAGTTGAAGACCATTAGTGATACATTATTTTATAGAGTAGGATGCTTTCTAAATAAATAAAGATGGGAAATGTTTGGGATCTTTCTTGTCATTGCTGCACTAGCTCCTGGATTGACTTTGGAAGAGATGAACTGTTCAGCTGTGCAGTGAGTTGTTCCTAGTTGGCAATTGTGCTCTTCATATGGGATTGGGGATGTATGATAACATCTATTTGAAGAGGGTTTTTTTCTTTATTGTTCTGGTTTTCTTGCTTTACATTCCATCAGTAACTGGTTTGTTGGACACCCACAGAGAACTCCTGATACAGAACACTTTGAAGATGGGCTACAGATGTAAAAATCTTATGTCAGTCAAATGACCTGTGAAAAGTCACAGGCTCAGTGGAAATATTTAAGTTCTTTCTTCGCATTTCCTTTTTAAGATGTTGGTGGTATTTTGTTTCTGTTTCAGGAAACTCTAGGAAGAAGCTGATGTGTTCAGTGTGCAATAAGAAATGTTCCTCGGCAGCAAATCTGCAAGAGCATCGAAAGGTCAGTGAGATGAAGGCTGGCTCACAGCAGGCACTGCCTTCCCTGGGATGTGGGGCTGTGGTGCTTGGGTCACTTGAAAGCTGCTGTAATGCAAGCCTTTGGCTAATCTCTTTCATTGTTACAAAACCAACATATTTTAGTGTGGGGACTTATTTTTGTAATCGCAGTTGGTTAAACCAAAAATCTTCCTAAAGTTTTAATGCGTGTTTCCCCCAGTGCAAATATGCTTGTGCTTGTGTCATTTGTGCATTCCAGCTTTAAGTCAGAGCTGCCTGCTGCTCTTATTGTGCATTCTTAAACACTAAGCTGAATCTCAAGTGTATTATGTAAGGATAGCATACAAACAGACCATAGAACATGTTCATGAGCCTTCTGGTTTTGTACAGTCATTGCTTTCTGACATAGCACTGAGCGTGTTATTTGTGTTGTACTAACACGGAACTAAGAAAATTTCAACCTTAAACCCAAATTTTTAATGTATTTTTGTTTATGCACATAATCTTCTGTTACCAGAACAGGAGGGATTAACAGTTTGAAAAGCATCTATTGGAAATAGGGGTGTCCATACAGAAATACAGATGGACTATGAATGTGAGATTCTGAAGCCATTACACCCAAAGGAAGTCCCTGCAAGATTAATTTGATAAATCACTAAAACCCAGGAGATTCTGTTTTTGCAAAAAGCTACATTGTGCTGTTTATCAGATTAACTGTAAGGCTTTGATAATGCCCTGGTTATAACCAGGATCCATTGAGGACATAGAGGATATCAATTAAAATATGTTGCTGCAAAGGAAATGGTGAGGCCCCTCCATTTTAATTTGTTTTTCTCCCAGCTTGCATTACTATGCCCTGCCTTTCTTGTCTACCAGGGCTATACTTTGTTACTCTCAGACCAAATCATGGTGTGCCTTGTCACATGTAATTGAAAGCTTTATGCCTTGGTGCACCTTTTACACATCAGGCTCTGAAAATGCAGAATATCCTGGTTAGTGTGCCCATTTGATTCAAATGTTCTGTTTCAGTAGTTGTAATTCTGTGCAGACACTGTCACACACACTAACAGGCTGCTCAGAGAGCATTGGGCATGTCAGCTGAGCACTTACTCATCTTAAAAATCACCATGAAGATTTTGTGCATAAAACTTTGTTTACTCTTCTTGGTTGACTTCTCTTTTTAAGTATCCAGAAAATAGATATTCCAGATTCACACACATCAGATAGTGAAGAAGATGGCATTCTGTCTGCTTCAATTCCTTTGCAAAAGTGGGACAGGATCGTCATTGTCAGAAATATTTTTCCAGGCAATAAAACTAGTAAGGAAATAATAGGTGAAACTGGGGGAGAGAGATGATTTTTTCCCCCACACATTCCTTGTCAGTGTAAAGAAATAAGAGTAGAGAATAGAAAGGTAAAGCCTAACAGAAAATCAGCCCAAACAACAGAAAGATAAATCTGCCAAAGACAGAGAAAGGAGGTGAAGAGGGTGGCTGTAAGGGGATTGACATATGTTTGCTTTCTGAAGACACATCATTCAGATCTGGAGCTTTCATGTCACCTTTGATTGCAGCTCATTTTTAGCTTGATGTGACTTGTGCATCGCCTGTGCTTTAAGTGTCTAATGACAAGCCCTTCCTTAGCCATGCACAATTAAACCTTGCTGTCATCAACTTCCATCCCTTAATCTTACCTTCTTGTTTTCCAGACTGTTACTTGTAATATCTTAATTTTTGGTGTAATGCCTTTTTTAAAAATTTTATTTTATCTCAGTAATTGCAAGGAAATGTAGCACTGTGTATATCCACTGGTTCTCTCTTGTCTTACTCTCCCATAGTACAGTACTGTCCTCTCTCTGATATTTACAGTAGTCCATGATTTGGGCTGTTAAGTGATATAATAGTATAAACAAAATTCAATTCCCAGCAACACCACTCAGGAAATGCTGTACAGGAGCGTACAGAACACTGGGTAATAGAATGGAGAAGTTTGTTGTAAGATTTCCTTCCTGTAGGTTTGTGATAGAACAAATCAAGTACCATCTGAACTGTATTCTCAGAGTAAGTCCGGAAGTTTTAGTAAAATGCCAAGTTCAGTTACTCAACAATGGTAATAATGATCAAGCAGGCAAGAGGACTTTAATCTTTTTTAAATCTTCACTGATGCAGATTCTTGCTAAAGGATTGCTTTTAGTGTTAGGGTCTCATGTTTTGGACTTGAGTTGCTCACAGGAACTTAACCTTAGAAGTGAATACGTGTATGTGAGTAACCCAACAGCCTTGATGACATTATGTGCTGCAATGTTGAAAATACTGCATTTACAGTTTGAGACACTGCTGCCGCTCCTCTGCCTTGTACCTAAAAGCTTTTAAGGGAAACAAGCCTGCAAGAGTTTCATAGCTCTTGTGGTTTAAAATTCTTACAGCAGCCATGAAGCTGTGTTGTTTTGGTATGTGTCTTACTGACTAGAAGGAAACGTTCTGAAAAGGTATTCTACATCTGGTTCTTTAATGCTTTCCTAATAATGGTATTTCAAGTGGGTCTGATAGTTAGAAACACAGGTTGTGCAAATTTGCAGCATAGTTGTAGTAATAATTTTTTGTTTGCAACTATGAATTTTTATTTTTTAAGAGACGTCGTTTTTCACCAAGGCACCAGAAAGGGGGAAATCAGAGAATATTTATGAGTATTAATATAGCTACTGTAATAGTTACAGTCTGCTAGGGACTTACTGTGTGCCTCAGATGTATGATCTTGTTTGAGGCACACATTTAATTATCATTAAACACTCGTTTTGCAGGTCCACGAGATCTTTGAGTGTCAGGAATGTGAGAAGAAATTTATTTCAGCAAACCAGCTGAAACGCCATATGATAACTCATTCAGGTAATGTACAGAATAACACAGACCCATGGGTATGGGGTATGTACTTAGTATATGTTGAATGAATACGTTACCTGGATTAGTTTCTTATAGAAGGCTTGATGAAATCTGTGTTGTCCTGAGCTGGTCAAGCAAATCTCAAGTTCTGAGGAGACCATCTAAGCCTGTAAAAAATCCAAATGTAATGCTGTAGTGTTTTTCCTGTTTCTGCTTTGTCAAGCTGTTTTGTTGTGCCAGCTGGGGTAGATGCGGTCACTGAGCTGGGATGGGGCAGAAGATTGCTGCCTGGCTTAGAGGAGGGGAAAAGCCAGTGAGGAGAGGAGGATGGGAGCTGGAGTGTGCTGTCAGTGATTTGTGATAGAAAGGGGAGACATTCATGCATGTATTAAGCAGGGTCCTGTGCATGTAGTTTCGGGTCAGAGGAAAGCAGCTCATGCTCCAGACCCTCCCACAGACCATCCAGATGTTCCAGTGTGCCCGTCCTGTGCCAGCACAGGGCCCTGTGGGCGGGGAGTGGCCCGTCCCTGAGTTGGGCAGCGGGACACAGGTCGGCTCTGCCGGGATTTCTGGTCACTGCAATCCCGCGTTTTCCGTGTCCTTGGCAGGTGATTAGAACAGCAGCCAACACAATGGGAATGCAAACACTGCTCTGTCAAACGCATTAGCATGGAAGCAAACGCAGGTTTTTACAGCTGCACAGGCTTACAGCTGGACTCTTTTCTTGGTATCAGTCCACACCAACAGCTCATTTCTGGTAACATAATCTGTATCTCAGAGGCTCCTGGCTTGCTTTTGACACTTTTGGATGAGCATTAGTGCAGTTAAGTTGCAGTCACCAGTTGAAGCGTAAAGGCTTTTTGGGTAGGGACTCTTGGTTTTGGAAGCTAATATGTATATTGTTAATTAAGTTTTAAAACATTTAAACTGTCATGCCCTCTTTCACGTTCCTAATCTGGAAACAGAGTTTTCCTCTTTGAAGTCATTCTCTTTTGATTTAAGCTAATTAGTCAGAATTTAGTTTTAGCAACGAGTATTCCAAAGAATGTGCCAATTTCTTGAGATACACCATGGCTCATCTTTTGTGAAGTGACTTAACTGTCTAACATAAAGGGCATTAGATGTCTTTCTAATTGGTTTAATCTTAATTGGGTTGACTTAATTGCAGAAATCTCTCTGAGGAGATGACTGTCTCTGCCTTTCATCTTCTCCCCCTGTATAAACAGGAGATTAAATGTGCCCCACTCATTTTCTGCAGAAAAACGCCCCTACACCTGCGAGGTTTGCAATAAGTCCTTCAAACGACTTGATCAAGTGACTGCACACAAAATAATACACAGTGAAGATAAACCTTATAAATGCAAGCTCTGTGGAAAGGGATTTGCCCACAGAAATGTTTACAAGAATCACAAGAAGGTAAAGCACTCTGCTGTTGTTGTTTACAGGTCTGCCAGCCTCAGATTTGCAGATTTTTTTTTTCTTTTAAGTGGTTCATCATTAAGCTCTGCCATGCTTATAAACATGGGATTAAAGTATTGGAGAATGTAGTTTTAGTGTTCTTTGTTATATCCAAAATCTCAAAATACCAAATCAATTCTAGTGAACAAAAAAGTTAAATAGGCAGAAGTAAATCACAGTTGCTTGGTTAAAAGCATCAAATAAATCCCACTTTGACTTTTCTGGGTTTTTTTTGTATTGTTTTGTTTTAGTGGGGGGTTTTGTTTTTTTTTTTTTAATACTAGGTTAAGAAGTTAACAATGTGACTGATTTAAAATGTCTTCAAATTTATCTTTTTTTTAAATACCACAATTGAATAAAACTTAAGTGTAGTCCTCTTGCAGTCATTGTTGGACTTAGCAGCAGATGCTTTCAAACCACACTAGATTTGAACTTGGTAGTGTTCACATATTAAAACAACATCAGAAGAAACATTACCTGAAAAATAGGCTCACAAAGGGATGTTGTGCTTCTGTTGATTTAAGCTCAAATCTGCTTGGCCTAATTTCTATAATGCCTGTCATTAGTTTTAACCTGGGTTTAAAATTTTAATGGCAAGGCTATATCCACGACTGCTGTTTCAGAATTACAAGGCTGTAAAAAAAATAAAAAACCCCGCCCTGATATCCCCATCCTTACAAGTCTTTGGCAGTTTGGCTCCTGTTATATGCCATCTGGGAATTTGGCACAGGATCTTTGCACCATCTCTTGCACTCTGAGCCATAAATCATGTCAGAGCAGTAATAATGCCTCTTGCAGGGTGAAATGTCTGAGCCAGAAGGCAAGCAGCAGCCTGCTGAAGGACAAGAGTAGCTCCCATACGTGCTGTCATTGTGGTTTATGGTTTAGGTGTCAAGGAAATGGGACAGGATCTCACACACTGGGTGTATTCTAGGGAAAAGGCATAAAATGTCAGCTAGAAAGATACTTCTATATCTTAACACTTCTTGAATGTTTCCTCATGGTAATTTGCCATTGATGACTGGGAAGGAGTTTGGGTTGAAAATGGACTTCAGGATTAAGTATGAAGGAGTAAACACTGACCCAATTCTGTTTAAAGCAGCAGCACCACTGGCATGAGAAAGGATTAGAGGCTCCACTTAATAGGAAAAATATTAAAATTCAGTACCTAATTTTGCCAGGATTCCTTAAAGCATGTTGGAATGGTTGTTTCTTGAACCTGTTTGCACGTAGCACTGGCTGTAAATCACCTCTGTCCTGTGTTGAAAGAAACTTATTCCTGTGTTTACATAAAGGTTACCCAAAGAGTGGTAATATTCACCCATCCACATTTACTCTGCACTCACCTGCTCAGTGAGGGGATGAATGGGAGAGACAGGAGGCAGACACAGGTGGCCTGAATTGGTTTTTTTTTAGACACACCTCTCTCCATTGAGTAAATAACATGAGGACAAGTAGAAGACAATAGAGGGGAATGTGGATGTGCAGGCACAAAACCCAGTTGTCACATACACTCGAGGATGTGGTGGTTTGGGATGCCAAAGTGGGTTTAAGTGCCATGGGTTTAGGGAGGCTGCACTACTCCTAGGGGAAGAGAACAATATTTCTTCTGCTTGTTCATAGGAATGTGGAAACAGACTTTTCTTGTCGATCATACTTCTATATATATTTCTTCAGCTTGAGGTTTTAATGATTGTTTTAGCTGTGTGTTCCTTTAAGATGTCCTCCTAAGTTTCATTTTCTTTCTGAAGAAGAAAAGTCAAATTCTAAATAATTTCAGGGTGCTTTTTTGAGTTTCAGGATGCAGTTACTGGGCTAGTACCAGGGAGATTAGAAACCTGCAGTAAGAATGATGGGTATAGTAGTTATAAACTTTTAGATCAGCAGCATTTAACAGCAAAGAGGCCTTGAAGTTTGATAGCAACCTGCTTAGAAAACTGCTTTGGATTTTGCAGCAGACCAACATCCTTTTTATATATTAGAAGTAACAGAATAAAGAAACCTTTTGTTCCTTTGAATTCTTGATTTGTGTTTTAGATGGAAACTTGTTGCTGTTGTTTCTGTGATTCCTTTATGGGGGTTATTTAACCTGATTTTGTCTTGGGAAGTATCAGAGTAGATGGCTCCCACAGCACGTGTTTTTAAACATCTCTCAGATGTGGGTGAATGTTGGGTCATTTCAAAGGTTTCTGTGACAAGGCAAGAGAATGGTATCTGAAATGAGGAGGCAAAAGTAGTATGGGATTGTGCTGCAGATAAAAGGGCCTTTCCTACAGGTTGGATTGGGTGAGGGTGCATGTTCTGAGCCATATAATGCAGATTGCCTCCACACAGGAGATGCTTTTGTTCCATCTGCTCCTTTGTTGCCGTGTAATAGAGGATGAGTTCAGGGAATAAAGTATGAGGATATGACAGTGAGCAGAAATAGGTCATCAGACACGGGATTTTAAAGGGTTTACGGTTAATCCAGGGTTGTTTGGTCCTGGGGAGCATAATGATTTGAAACAACTGTATTCCATCAGTTTATCTGTTGGGAATAAGTAGCCTTGGGCTGGGCTTAAGCCTCCACAGATGCTGTGGTAGGAAAGGCTGCCATGAAATAGTCCCCAGGAGCCCGTGCTCAGTTGCTGGCACATGATCCGTGTACCTTGCATGGGGCTGTGCCCAGTTAGGTGGTTTTCTTTGTAGGAAAGGTGAGATGTGCAGAGGAATATTTATGTTTTGATCAAAAGACTAGGACTGTAAAGGAGGTGGCAAGAAGAGCTCTGTACCAATGGCTGTGCTCTTCAGAACCATCACTCAGGTGGTGAGTGTTCCAAAGCAGGGCACTTTTTGACTAACCAGCATGACCTTTGCGCTCGTGAAAGGTGCCAGATTGACAGCTCTGGAGACTGAACCCTTCTATTTATCCACAGAACAGGTACAGCACAGACAGCAGCACTGCGAGCTCCCCCCCAGTGTCTCCTCAGTATGTCTCAGCCCTGTTCTGGAGGAAGCCCCTGTTGAGGTGAGAAGGTGGTTCAGTCTCTTTGTGTCCTGTCAATCTTGCCTGACTGCCAGGGCAGGGTGTCCACTGATGCAGACTGGGGTGGAAACCTGCAGGGCCTGGGCTGAAACGTTCAGCAGATTTCATGTACCAGGAGCCCACACATTTGGTGGTTCTCCAGTAGCCTTTTTGCTTTCAGGGACATAGGCTGAGGTCAAGGAGTTGACCCCTCCATACCATTGCAGTACTCCCATGTTTTGCTCCTGTGTGTGTCTTAGTGGGGTTAAAAATCAATCAAGGGTCAAGGCCCTCAGACTACACCTAAATAATTATGCTGTCCCCCCACAGTCCCCTTTTTGTCCACAGCTGAAGGGACAGCTCTAATGGTTGTATGGTATTTTGAATAGCAAAAATAGATTATATAAAAATGTACTAAGCTAATATTTGCCCTTAATCTAATGAACTAGTTTAACTAATTTCCTGCATATAATAGAACACTGTTTATCCCCTTTTCCTCCTTGCACTGCAGCTTCTAATAAGGTCTCTGTGAGCTAATACAATATTTAGACTCTGATCCTTTAAAAGCCTGCTTTTCTTTGCAAAAATAGTAGGAAATTGGGTAGATAGTAAATTAGTCTGTACGACTTATTATCTACAGTGGGCCAGCAGTTAATAACACTAGGAAACAGAGAAAGTGCTTTGAAATTTATAAAAGTAGAATAAAGCTGGATGTTTCCCAAGCTCCAGAAAAGAAATTTGCTTCAGCAGCTCTGTAGTTTGGGAGATTCCTCCCAGCTTAGCCTTTTATTTTTTTCATGGCTCTGAGGCTGTTTTTCAGCTATGACAAATTCTTCTACAGCCAACACAAATCTCAGTACTGATGCTTCCATGACTGGGGTTTTTTTGGTGTTTGATTTGTTTCTTGGTTTGGTTTTTGTTTTAATAGAAGAAACTGAAACAAGGCTACATAAGGCTTTTGTCATGATTTGAGAAGTTTTCTTTGCCAAATGTTAGATACTCTCTTGAGCATCAGATCAATGTTAGCTTCAAACTTAACTGAGAAAAAGGGGTTTATGTGCATGTTTTAAAGCATTTATTTGTATTAATAAGTACTCCAGGCCAGTGTTAGTACAGACAAAGCAGTGCAACTGAGCTTGTAGGTTTTTCCCCTGGTTATTCTGTGTTTTTGTTTCTGTTCCATGCACACCTCCTGTGACACCTCTGAGGACTGGGAAGGCACAGTCACTCAGTAGCTTCTGTGCTGACTTTCAGGGTTCTGGATAATGGCAGAATGATTGTGTTAATTCTTCATCCCCTGATGTTTCAAATTGCTGTGACATCCCCTCCTGAATCCAGTCTAGAAAATTAGCCATAATTACTGTAATGACAACTAATTGATGTCCATGAGCCTTTCCCCTGACGTGCTGTGTTTCATCTGCAGACCCATTCTGAGGAGAGGCCCTTCCAGTGTGAGGAGTGCAAAGCTTTGTTCCGGACCCCGTTCTCCCTGCAAAGACATCTCTTAATCCATAACAGTAAGTGCTAAGGCAGAGAGGAAAAGGGGCTGCCTCAGTTCTCACACTTCACTGAGCAAAACACACACTTTGCACCTTGCTCCAGTATGCAACTTGCTGTATTAAATTGGTGTTAAGCTTCAACTCTAACTCCAGGCAGTTAGAAAATTCAGCACCAAATTCAAACCTTGCCTTTAAATGCCCTTGAATGCAAATCCAAATGTGCTGTGGAAAATCTCGCATTGATTTGTGGCCTGATGACAAGAGATTTATTTCTGCACTAAGTGAGATAGTATTACCTCCATTTGAAGAAAGAAGAAATGGAAACAGAGATAACTTGGTGACTTACTCAGCTTTTGTGGGTAATCCAGTTGAGAGCTTGACACTGAAATTCTCTCTCCTGTGCCAGCCCAGGCTCATGTTTCCTCCCTCTGGCATAGAACTAACAGCTCAGAGAAATCCTGTGGCCATTTTCACTCATGACTAACTTGTTCTTGGCATCCTGTCCTTTTTTTTTTCAACTGACTGTGTAAAGGTTTACTTTTGGTGGAATTTTCTCCATCTTTAACATTTGCAGAGCCCTGGATGGCCATTCAAACCCTGTGAACATCAGCAATTCAGATTTTAGAAAATGCTCATCTAAAATCCTTGTAGCTTAGAAGGGAATACTGTGATTTGGGAAATATTCATGTTGGTATAACCAAGAAAACCACATATCTTTCTTTTTCTGATCCCATATAAGTGTTTTTGTTAAATGAATTACTGGACTGGTATGCTTTGTTCTTTTACAGTTGTCTCTCAAACTTTCTACAATTTTAGAAAGCGTTGGATTTTGTAAATTTTTTCCCCAATGATAAATGTTAAAAATTATAGGGGAAAAGTAGTTAAAGCCTCTTCAGTAATGTATGCTCTAATGACAAGCATTTGCAGACTATCCAAAGGCTGTAAGTCACAGTATGTGGAATTGTAGCCTTGGCAAAAGTCTCTCTAAAAATGTATACTCGGACTTTTTTTTCTGGAGAGGATGGGAGCTCAGGAAATTTGAGATCTTTGAGCTAGGGCTGTGATTTGAGGCAGATTTAGCTGTTCTGGAACACCAGTGTTTAAGCTGATATAAAATACATCAGGCTGGGAGCTGCAGTGGCAGAGACACTGGTCAGAAGGGGACAGGCCTGGCTGGAGGACATGGGAGGTGTTTCACAATGGTAACTCCTGCCAGCTTAGTCGGAGCTCTCCAACGTGAGTCAAACCCTTAACTGATAATAACTGGTGGCTTTTAGTAATCACAGGGAAGGTTTTAAACCCTTTTTTTCATACTTGGAGGAAAAAAAAACACCAATAACTGACCAACTTTACAAGGAGGCCTTAATACAGCAGAATATAAGCAAAGCTTTAGAGAAACAGTTTGAGAAGCTCAAAACTCGTAGGAAAATTGAAGTTCAATCTACATCATACAGTTTTTTAAATTGAATATCCCCATGTTGTTAGAAGCAGACACACTGCAGATTAATGTAGCATGACTTAAATTTTACCTTACAAACAATTTAGTAGAAAAAATTCTCCTTCATAAACTCACTTTTCAGGTGTTTGTCTTGCAGTTGGAAAAGGCATCAAGGATACAACTTTCAAAATTCAAGCTCAAATATGCCCATTTCTTGAGAAGGACATCATCCTTTCTCTGTGTTTGCTTTCCTTTCTCTCGGAGGATGTATGCAGATTTTCAGAATGTCTCTTCCTCTCGTTTAAGTAGTTGATTGCATTTTAAACTGTTAGCAATATTAACCAGGTCTCTGCCACAGCCCTCAGTGGCATCACCACAGTTTTAAGAGTAATACTGCTGGAACTCTTATTTTGTGTTTGCCACATGTGACTTTGCCTCTACTGATGTGAATGAGACGGGTTACTCAAAACAATATTTCCTGTTTTAAGAATTCTTTTAAATTCAGGGAAATGCCTCTTTCCATTTATTTTCAGCAAATGAAGCCTGTTTCCTTCTTAATTTCCCCATGACGTTTTTACCCAACATGACCTTCGCTTTCTTTCTGTTCTCAGGACCCCACTCCTCGCTGGTCTCTGCTGCTTTTATTCAGTTTTCTAAAACAATAAGCATTAGTGTATTTACACAAAAATCTGGTACCTTTAGACCTGTTTTTTCTCTTCATAAGGTGAGAGGACCTTCAAGTGTGATCACTGTGATGCTACTTTCAAAAGGAAGGACACATTAAATGTTCATATTCAAGTTGTGCACGATGGACATAAGAAATACAAGTGTGATCTCTGTGACAAAGCTTTTGTGACCCCCTCAGTCCTGAAGAGCCATAAGAAAGTGAGTAGAATCAACTGATCCTATTCATTCCTTGAGCCCTTGCCTGTAATACTGATGCATTGACTTCAATTTAACCTTTTGTGAAGGATCTTGCCTAGGTGGATCATGGGGTTTAAAACTATTTCCTGCAATCATTGATTTTTAAACTTTTCCTCATATTCCTTTCTAAAAAATTCAGTATGACTTGCTATTTCACACCAGCAATATCTATCTATATATATATATGTATTTTTCCTGTGGTGTCAAATACTTGCATTTATCATTAATCTCTATACTAATTTCAACATTCCTTCTTAATTGCAATTGCCTGTGCTTTGTGCTGCTGTCAGACTAGGACTGGCTGGTTGTTTGTGAGCCTTGTAGTTGTAATGTATTGATCCCAGAAATCCCTTTTGTATTTGGATCTTTGGAAGGAATTAGTAGCTGTCTGTCTGCTATTCCCCAGTGTTGCTGTTAGAGCTACAATACCTGTATCCTAATCAAGAGGGATTTCAATCATGTCCTTAAAGTCAGAGAAGGAAAACTGTGCAAGTCCAGCTAGTGTTGAAATGAGATCTCGTTCACTCTTCCTTCAGCTGCAGCAAAGTATCTACTGTGTGAGAGACGGTTTTTGTGATGCAATGAAGGACTTTGTCACTTCAGTGTCTTTCATAAAGTAAGAATTAATTTCCCTGTCTGAAATAGTCACGGGCAAAGCTCAAAACCCCAGTAGTCAGCTGTACATATAATTGAATGTGTTATCTTTCCTATCCCATTTAAATTAACACTTTTAAATTAAGTAGTACAGAATTCTCCACTGAAAGAACAGCCATAGTTATAAGGGAACATTATTCAATAGGCTGAGAAAAATCTTCAGTTCAGAATCGGGTGTTGAAAGTGCAGTGTGAAAAATGATGATCCCTGTATGTAATTCATTTCAAGGTTTTCTTGGTGCTGACCCCACAGGTTGGATGGGAGAGTTTGTGTTGATTGCTTTTCAATTTTTGTAACAATCCCTGTATCAGCAAGGCTCTCTAGCCCTTGAGTTCAAAGGACAAGCTCAGTGTATGATCTAGTGAGACACCTTTGAGAGCTCCAGTTCAAGTTTGCAACAGGAGAAGTTATCCTAGGTTGGGTAAACTGTTTTCACAACATTTCATAATGTAATAAAATTCTGTGAAATTATAAGCTTTTAAAAATAGACCTATTTTTGCATATTAAACTTATCAGGTAATCAAGCTATTGTTTGCTGGTTTAGAAACACTGTCACAGATATTGTGCTGAAAAACAAGTGTCTTACTCTTGCAGCATCAAAATACACATTTTAATAGTAACAACAGTAACTATTTGGGAAATAGTAAACTTAGAAACTGAAAAGGCAGTTTATTTTGCCATGAATAATGAAACTGGTTTAGAAATTTTAGGAAAAAATCAATCACCTATAGCTGATTCAAATCTCTGTCTGATGCAATTGTATAAAATATATAATGGAGATAATGTCAATACAGTAAAAATATTCCATATTTCACATCTTTTAAGTCTCTGTTGAATAGTCACTCTTGTCTCTCCCCATCCCATGCAGACTCACACAGGAGAAAAAGAGAAGATTTGCCCATACTGTGGACAGAAGTTTGCAAGCAATGGCACACTGAGAGTTCATATCCGAAGCCATACAGGTATTTATTTATTAGAATGAGCAGAGAAGACTTTCTAAGTATATAACAAGGTGTCTGTATGTCCACAGTGTGCCTGTCAGCAAACAGAAAGGCAAGTTTGCAGGTAGGCCTGACACAGCATCTTTTTCAGTCATTTTACCTGCTCAATGTGTAAAACCTGTTGTCAGGTTTGGTTTTATCATAGAATCATAGAATGGATTGGGTTGGAAAAGACCTCCGAGATCATCAAGTCCAACCCTTGGTCCAACTCCAGTCCCTTTACCAGATCATGGCACTCAATGCCGCGGCCAAGCTCAGTTTAAAAACCTCCAGGGATGGGGAATTTGTGAGCTTACACCTTTATTTGAATAAGTGGCATCATGCAACTGAAAGGGATTTCCTTGTGATAATTTGTCTCCATAAAATGGTGTGGATTTGCCTTTGGCAGTCAGAGCATCAGTTACCAAGCAGGTTCCCATGACATTGCAGTCACTCTGTGAGAGCAGGTTTGGTTTGTGGTGTGTGCTGTCAGTGTTGCACATCAGTTTGCACAGAGCAGAAGGGCCTGACTTTTTCAACTTGATAGTGCAGATGGGTTTTGGAGAAGTGCTTTGTAGCTGTCTGAGTAAGGATTCTGTTCACACATGTGCTGCTGCCAGTTGAATTTAGGCTCTCCCAAGCAGGCTTTCCTCAACTGAGGGTTTAGGCTGAGGTGAATTTCATGAAACCCACACCAGAAATCTCTGACCTTGACTATAGAGCCTTGCAAAATTTGTAGCCACTGTTATAGGAGAAAGAGTAAACTGTGGTATTTTGAACTCTGATCCTTTCTTCTCCTAGTCTAGCTGCTGTTATGATGTCAATCACATTTTTGTTGGAGAATTTTGTGGTTCCTGCCCTTCACTGTGAGCATTAACTGAAACAGATTTTCGTGGTGGTTTTTGATGCCATTCTGTTAATGGTTTCTGACCATTTCTTGATTATCCTGATGAAGGCGAGTCTGGAGTTCCTGCTACGCTGTGACTTGTAGTTAAAAACAATTATTTTTAAGTTACATGGCAAAATGCCTCATGTAAAGTTGAGTGAGGAAATGCCACAGTTGGATTCATGTTGTAATTCTGGAGAGTTGGTTTTGTTTTGTGCTGTGCCTGAAAACTTCAACCATGTTGTTCATGGTCATACTACATGCAGAGGAGATTGTTGTCCAGTGTTCAGTGAGCCTGAGGAAAGAGCTTTCTGAGGAGCAGCTTGCAGCATTTCCGAGGAGAGTGAGGGTGGCTCATGAAGGAAATCCGTGTCATCTGCAAACAGGGTGAAAAAAAACCGGTTGTGCACTCATTTGATGGCTCTGAGTAATAAAGTTCCCTGCATTGTGAAAGTCCTTGACAACTTTTGAGGGAATTCCTGAACAGAAAGAAATTTTTAGTTCATCAAACAGTGGAGGCACAAACTTACTTTATTCAGAGATGGATGTTTGGTTTCTAAAGGTTACAGTGATGGATACTTCATGGTTTTGGTATCTGTTAAATTCTGTGGGTTTAAATTCATCATTGCAAAACTCTGCCCTCCCTCTTTCCTTTGTTCAGACTTCAAAGTATTGCTTTTCATTCTGGGCTAGAAGTGAAACAGCCAGACACTGTTTTCAAGAGATGATTCATCTTTGTGAACAAGCCCTGAGCTGGGGCTGGGCTTTGGTGCAGCTCAGCATTAGTGTAAATATTGTCAAGACCTTCTGCTCTTAGTGATTGCACATGAGGAGATGGGAGGTCCAGGTCCAGACGTCTGTGTTATCCCATTTTCTGGGCATGTGGTCAGCCAGACTTTGTTTTATTAGCTACTTTGTGTAAGAGGCTTTGTTCTGTATTTACAAGATAAAGCCAGGTAGAGCTCTATTAAAGAGGGCTGTGCATCAGTTTTTGTCCTTTTTGTATTTATAACGTATTTTTTCCACAAAAGTTGAGGTTCTTGTGTACCCTCCTTGTTCTGGTTTGGAAATATAGTTCTGATATGCTTAATCATCCATCTACAGAAACAGAAGCTCAGTGGAGTTGTGTCTTTTCTTTAACATGCAGCAAGTGTTCTTAACTGTTGTTCCTCACAGACCTCTGCACACTTCCTCCATAAGCAATTTTCTTCCCTCTTTTATCTTCGAGTAAGACTCTGTGAATGAGCCCAACAGTCCTTGGCCTTTTGCAGAGACTGAGCTGGTCTGGGGTGAGTGCACATGTCTGTGTGTGCCTGCAGAGAGGGGAGGGGGGTGTTTGCATCTGAACCTGGTGCCTTGCTCTGCCATCCATCATCTGGGTGTCAGCCTGGGCACGGCACAGCCCGCGCTCTGCGGGTCAGCTGCAACACTGGGGCACATTCTGCCTCTCCTCTGGCCCGTTGGTTTATGGCTTCTTAGGGTCAGAGGGAGCTGGGGTTAACTCAGCAAAAGGATCCTTTGACTGTGATATAAATTCCTTGGCTTGTTCATAAATTGTAAAAGAAATTCTGTGGTCTGCTGCTCGGGCCTAGAAACTGGGGGCCAGGAGGTTAATTGCTTCCCTAAAGTTGAAGCAACTCTCGGTGTTAACAGTGACTGGCTGTGGTTTGAGCAGCCTCCCAGTTGCCTTACACGTAGCTTTTTGGATCTGTTAATTGCTGTGCTGTGTGTGTATTTGTGTGTGCCTGTGTAGTCTGTGTATACACACTTTTTATCTGTCTGACATTTATACTGTTGCTTTCCTAATTAGTTGTGTCCTGATCCCTTCCACCCTTGCAATGTAGCACATCAAGTGCTGCAACAGTGAAAGTTGTTGTGAAGTAGTTTATATTTACGGCTAAATTTACTTTAGAGTTACAGGTTCTAACTGAAATTCCATCCTTTCCATGCTGTCTCTTCCCTACTGTTACATAAAGACTGGTGAGGGACAACTAATGACCATAAATGTCTTCAGAAAACGCTTTTACATCCAAGTATAGATTAAAACATAACCTTATTTTGCTTTTTCTGTCTCAGGTAAAAGCCAGTAAATAACTATGACTTTACATCTGTCCTAAATGTTTTCTGAAAAGATTAATTTTTCTCTTCTATACCATTTAAAAGCCATGACTACTTGTGGCATTTTTTTATATGCTCTGATGTGTGCAAAAAGCAACTTTTATTTTTTGAATTTGAGTTGAGGAGGTTCTTTGTAAATTTACTTCCATGTACACAAGTAAAAGATAATGCCAAGAGGTTACACTGAAACAGCAAAAAGCTTTTGGACCACAGACTTCCATATCCTTTGTGCAAACACAGGCTCACCTGTCCAATTTCCATAATTAAAGATTGCATTGTAAGCTCCCAAAAACACTTTGTCAGATTTGTCCCCTATAACTTCAGGTACTGATTTTCTTCTTGAGATGCCTCCCATCCTCTGCACTGGGTGCTTGATGGGGTGCACCCAACTTTGCCACTGTAGTCACCATAACCTGATTAACAGGTATTGGAGCATATTTAAAATCATATTTAAGTCCCAACTGCAGAAAAGTCTAGGTCCAAATTTTTGCACTTTCATGTCAAAACTCCTGAGCAAACAAAATGTTAGTTGTGGAGTTCTAATAAAAATCTTTGGTTATTAACAGCAGTTCCATCATGTCTGAACGCAGAAGACTTCAAAGTAGTTGGAGGAAGTAACGAGTTCAAATTCAGTATAACTTCCTTTTATTGCCGTGCAAAATGTGTCTCCAAAGGTTTAATAGCTAAACAAGCAACTGTTTGGTCATGTACATAATAATGTACAGGCAGGATCCTCATTCCAGCTGATCTGGAGAATTACCTGATACATAATTTATGTTTTCTTACATGGGAAAAAGATAAAAGGGAATCTAGAAGGAACTTCCTCTGGTATCACAGTGAAGTATGTGAAAGAATGTGTCTGTGTCTAGTCAGTGAACAGCTTGCAAATGTCTGCAGAGAGGTTGCTTCTGTTCCATAACTTATAAATGGTCTCTCTTTTATCTACCCAATTCAAAAAGGAGCTTGCAGAAGGCCTCAAAGGTAAGGACTCTGCATTTCTAAACCTTGCACTTTATACATCATTGTCCTGTTTATCTCTAGACAACAGTTATGTCTTTCAAAATACCTGTAAGGCTTCATGCAGCTGTCAGCCCCTTGTTGGCTGTGGCCATGAATGAAGAAATGATTCTGTGAGGGGTGGGTTGTTTGAATGGTGGTGACATCTTTAGATCAGATGAATTATTGATTAATGCATGTGGTCTTAAAGACTTAGTTGACCACTGGGCTCACTGAAGTCATAGATGTTATTTCTCCATTCACAGAGAAACCAAGTTCTTTAATTCCACTGATAGATGCAGAGAATGAAACTGGTTTATTGTTTAAAGTGTGTCAGGTTTTGATTTGTTATTAAAACCTTGATATCACTGTAGAACTGATGAGAGTCTGTAAGTAAGTAATAATAGTGGTTCATGCTTTACTGCAGGGAGTCAGTCTTCTTATTCATAAGAGTTTTTTACTAGTCTTTGTGATTCATTTGATTACAAATATCTCAACTATACCATGGGAATTTTGGACCCGATAGGACAAACATTTTGTATGGTAGTCTTAACTGGAGGTAACCTGAATTCTTTGAATAAACCCAAAACTTTGCAGAGAACACACCACCACAGCTGTGGAAATGCCACTTCCACACCTCAAAGATTAAAGCATAGCTAAGACTCTTAAATTTGAATGTTGGTTAAAATTAATGAGGAATTGTCTGTAATTGACCCCTACCTGAGTGCTGATGCTCAGAGAACAGGACTCCCGGAGCAGTCAGTGACTTTACCTGGCTCACTATTGCATAAAATGACCTGGGCATGGGATGTTTCTGGGTCTTGTCCTCACTTATTTTATCTTTCAAATCACTCTGTTGTTTAGCTCGTGGCATGAGAAAGCTAATCCTGTGTGGCCACTTCTGTACCCTCTCAAGTGCTAAATTTTGAGTGTTTAGAGGTTGCACAACACCAAAGTGGTGAGATTTACTGAATATATTCCTGAAGTGTGAATATTTAATCTGCATTCACTAATTGGTTTTCTGGCATTTTCTAATTTAAGTTCTGTTGAAATCACTTGGTTTCTTGAGTTCCTATTTAATAACTTAATTTTGATTCCTAATGAAGTTCTTTTCATGGGGAGGAATTCAGGTCTATGTATCCTTAATTCATTTCTCTGTGTGTCCATATTTGTGTGGTGCATTAGCTGAGCTATGTGCAGTTAAGGACACAAACTTTTTGTGCATGTACTGGGGACACTGTACACAGAGCACAGCAGCAGAGGGGAGGTGTGTGGAGCTCTCAGGTGCTCCCCATGAACAGACAGAGTTCCAAAGCACATGTCACAGATTAGGACTTTGTTACATCCGCTCCCCTTTTGCCCATCCTCACTTGCTGCTGAGTGCTGTCATCACCCCAGATCCTCTCTGGCTGAAAGAGCCTCCTTGCAATTCCCATCCTGGGCTGCCCTGTGGATCATCTGGCAGGGAGTGTTGCATGTGGGATCCAGATGGCCCCCTTGCCTCCGAGTTCCTCCCCAGGTGAACTGCCTGCCTTTCACTGCAGTTGGGAGATGCTGGAGGCTCCCTCCTTGCCCTCTCCCCTGCCCCAGTCTGAAGTTGGAGCTTTAGAAAGGATTAGATGTTACCATAATTGTTCTGAAAATTGAGATTTTGAAATAATGCATATATATATGCAGAGAGATGTATAGATACAGATATACAAAACAATCTTCTAATCCTTATAATAAGTAGTTCTACATCTGAAAAGGAGCTATATAGGGAAGATGGAAAAGGAGCTGTACTTAGAACATGGTAGATGGTCTGTGGAAGAGCTGGAGGGACCTCATTGCTATATTTGTTAATTCCTTTAGGAAAACCAAAGAAAACAATTCCTCTGAAGCTGCATCCTCTGCACATGAGCTCATGTTCAGTGCCGTCTGTCAGAGGTCATTTGTGCCTTTGATGAGTGTTGGCATAGACCAGAGGTGCTGAATACCCCAACTGACCAAGCAGAGGCATATTAAAAAGTGTATAAACTCCCCCACCTTGATAATTTTGCTGCATAATTCAAATTCTTCATTCCTTAATGCAGGAGTTCAGTTTTAATAGAGACATCTGACTGTGTAACCAGCTGGGGGGGGGTTGTGGCTCAGCTGACTCCAGGGAATGTGAAATACAGTGTGCCAATAGCAGCACACATGACTAACTTGAGTCATTGTGTCTCAGTCTTTATTACATGTCTGGCTTTAGCCACTTAAACACCAAAATCGTAAACTAGTGTGTATTTGGGTTTGTTTCTTAATTGTTTTGCTCCTGGGATATCAAACAGCACCTTTGGTTGCAAATGCCTCATGGGAAATTGGCCATCCTGAGTTGATCTGGGATGGAGGAATCTGGTGTTCAGCTGCTCCTGCTACATTCAGATCCAGTGGGTGCTGTGATCTCAAGCTGGAGATGCACACACTGGAGGGAAGAGAAGGTATCAGTTCTGTCATGACATGGTTTCAGATCAAAATCCCGTATGTTTTTCAGTCATGGAATTGTTTTTCATAATCCTTGTATTAAGGTTAAATTTATTTTTATTATGTTAAAAGCTTTGGGTTTTTTCTTCATACAAAATCTGGCAGTAGAACGTCTAGACTTTGAATTATGTTAAATCCGCTGCAATTTATCCAAGGATTATTTATTTGGGGCTATTTGTACAGAAGTGCCATTAATGTGTTGAGCAGTTTGTTCTGGGACAGAGGGACAGCACAGTCAGCTGTAACTCGGGGGGCAAAACAAAACATTTGCTACATTCGAGTTGCTCAAGTGCTTTGCTGTTTTAATGACAGCAATTGTTCTTAGTGATTGTTGCCTTCAGTGTTACTTCTGGGCATGCTGTCCCATGGAGATGTGTCCTTTGTGCCTGCTGGCTTCTGACTCTGGATTAAGGAAAAAGCCTGGAATGTGTTAGTGAAAAGTGCAGCTCGGAGTCTCGGGTGCGGTTTAACGGCAGAGTTGCAAGCAGCGACAGAGGAGGGCAGGCCTTTAGTTCAGATACTTTCCAAATGTGAAGCTGTAAGGCTGGGTGGTGTATGCAGATGTTAAAAGATTTTTCCCACCATATTATTCATATCTTCGTGTAGAAATCAGATTTTAAAAAGCCTCCAAACATAAAAACATTCAATATTCTATATATATTCATATATTAAAATATGTTTATATAAAAATGCAGAATAGAGATGGCATAACTGTTAATTTGCATCAACTTTACCTAAAGTGCATCCTCTTTTTGTGTGGTGTTCCCACACATTGACACAGACCTCATAAACAGTAAATCCAGGGAGAAATTATAGTTCATCATAGGGGAAACCACTTTCTTGCCTTTCTATTCTTAGTCCCTCCTTCTTATGAGGGCAAGAGAAATAGAGATACATGACTTGCACGGCTGTTTCATTTGCTCATCTCAGTTATTCTTACTTTTAGTCTCCTTGTTAGAGTTCCATTCCTTTTCTGGTCAGAGAAGTTTTGCATCTGGAAATGTCCCAAGTATTTATTGTGCATGAGTTGACTTGAAGTTTGTTATTCTTATGCTGTAATCGGGGTTTGGTGGTCTTTGCCTGACTGCAGATGAGTGTGATCACTGATGGATAACGTCACCTTCCTTATCACACCACACTTGTTCTCCAGTTTTTCTTAGTGACAGTCCTAAGCTCTGTTGAAGTTACCCATTTAAAGGATGTGTATGCACAGTTGCTTGTGTAAGCACAAGGGCACTTGTCTGCGTTTGAGGCATTCACACTGCTAAGATCAGGTGAAAGAAAATAACATAAGGGCAATAGTAAAAATTACTTGGGGTGGTCTTTTAAGTAGTTTTACTGGCCATTATTAATGACACAAGTGCATGAGAAATTGTTCATATAATTTACTAAAAAGAAGATACCACCAAACATCAATGTCAAGTCAGGGTTACATAATCACAGAATCATAGAATGGATTGGGTTGGAAAAGACCTCCGAGATCATCAAGTCCAACCCTTGGGCCAACTCCAGTCCCTTTACCAGATCATGGCACTCAGTGCCACATCCAATCTGAGTTTAAAAACCTCCAGGGATGGGGAATCCACCCCCTCTCTGGGCAGCCCATTCCAATGCCTGAGCACTCTCTCTGCAAAGAAGTTTTTTCTAATAATAAACTTGATTTTCTGGAACAGTGCAGATGTTTGAGAGTGGGCAGTACAGATCAGCTGCTCGCAGCCTGGCTCTGGCAGATGTAACATGATGTGGAGCTGTGTTGTTGCCCTCTGCTGGCATCCCCTGCCAGCTCCCAGTGCCTCACTCCTCACTGCCCGTGGGTGATGGCATAAGGACACTGTTAGTGCGTGTCAGACAAACTCAAACCCGTCCTTTGAAAGCAGAAGTGTTTCTCTTTAGAGACTTGAGGGTGGAGGAGACGTGGAGGAGGGGCACAGCTCCTGCCTGTCAGTGCTCATCTGCTTACAGACTGCTGAGAGCTTGAACCTGTGCCTTCCAAAGCCTAAAACATAGAAATGCCATCTGAATTAATTAAATGTTTGAGTACTGACAACTGGTGCAGTGTTTGAATTTTGGAGGCATGGATTGAAGGCATTGATGGTCAGGGGAGAGAGTATCATATATCAAGCTGCTCAATGAAAACACAGCTATAACACAGTGATTGTTGTCATCATCCTAAAAAAAAAAACCAACCAAATTCACAGAGTTGTGCTTTCTGAGAGATGGCAGAACTCAGGAGAGACAAATATTTGTGTTTCACAAGTGCTTTGCTGCATGATGTTGTGCTACTGTCATTCACAGGGGTACCCAAACTGTACTAAAAGGCAGAAAAGAAGCTTTTTTTTGAACTGTAAAATGTAGTTAATCACACTTGCCTATTTTCCAGGGCTGACTATGAGTGTTGGGAAGTGTTTGACATTTGGACTATGGTAAATCTCTCTATAGATGCAGGAGTTCCTTCATGAGCAGACAGCAATGCATTGACCAAGTAGAACAGGCTTTGCTTAACTTGTATTTTCCAGTTAAGGTTGTTCCACCTTCAGCATTATGATTGTGTAGAGCAAATTCCATTTTTCAAACAAAAAATTAGCTATTGTCTTAGTTTTTTAAACTGCGTTTTATAATGGAAAGAACCTGATCTTTGCTTTTAAAGCATTGTATCCAGGAAGAGAAGGCAATAGACTCAGATTCCAGAGAGTTGCCTAAGGAGTTAAAAATTAAAATGCGTTTCTTTCAAATTGTGGAGCTCAGAAACTCTTGACTGTTTGTTTCTGAACAGCTCAGTATCCACATTGCACTAATGTGAGTTTGGGAAAATGGATGCCAAATGACACCAGTTTAATGGAGCATTAAACAAATACCTTTAAGATACGGGAGGCTGCAAGGGAGACACTGAGATTGTTCTGCTTCCATTTCAGTCATAAACTGCCACACAAAAATTGCAGAAAGTTTTGATTAACTGGCTTCTAACAGAGCTCAGATACAGCATTAAGAAAGAGGAGATTTTCTATTTCATTGGGATTCTGACACCAGAGGCCTCTAATAATGACCAGATGTGCAATAGAAGAAATATTTGGGAGCAGTTAATGCCTAACCATAAAAGTGACCATGTGTAAATCACTGGAGAATGTGGTTTGAGCAAGGGCATTAGGTGTGATTTTTTTGTTTTCTGTATTTTTCCCCAAGGCTGTCTGTGTGTATTCTTATACTGCTAGTACAAAATCAATCAGCAAAGGGGAATATTTGGCTCCAGCACTGCATCCTGCCCAGGAGGACCTTTATTTGTAATGTGTTCAGTGCTTAGATCTGCTCTTGTGTGGGCAGAGTGTGGAGATAAGGCCAGAAAATAGTAGTTAATTTGACAAAGGGCTGTGCTGCAAGGCCTTCCCGAGCTGAGGCCGTATCTGTGGGCTCTGCTGTGTTTGCTGTTCCAGGTGAGCGTCCCTACCAGTGTCCCTACTGTGACAAGGCCTTCAGCAAGAACGACGGGCTCAAGATGCACATTCGCACCCACACCAGGGTAAGTCCCTCACCAGCCTGGGTTTTATGGTTACCTGAGGATTGTCTGTGAATCAGGGGTGGTGGAAAGCAATTAATTGCTGTTTGTGCAGTGATCAGCCCATGCCAACCAAGGGATTTTTGTACTTAGGAAAATAAGAGGCAAAGACTCAAGTCATTAACTTACACATTCTAATTATGACTCCCTTACTGACCTTCTGGTTCTCTCTGTTTCATTTCTTTCATGTTGAAATAATAGCAGTATTAACCTCTTCCTTTAACCTGTGGTTATTTATAGATATAAATTAATTTTGTTTATTGAGTAAACAGTCCTGTAAATGCTTCACTGTTATTGAAACTTCAGCACCCAGTGCTTTGATTCTTACTGCCTCTGTAAATTCCAGTCACTGTGAGCTTTTCTAGAGGCTGTGTTTCCCTAACTGCCCAGCCACCACAAGAAATCAAACAGAAAGTTAGAAGCAGGCTGTAGCTATTAGTTGGAGTTCCTTGGGAGCTGTTACAGAGGTCAAGGCAGCCTTGAGGCCACACCAAGAGAGTTCTGTGTCTGCTGGGGAATAGGGAGGGTGACATTGGAGTTACTGGTCTTCACATCCAGAGTAGCTTTCTGAATATGTGAAAGTGAGGCCAAGAGTGTTTGTTCACTTTTCTGCTACTCTCTTTCGATCTTGAGCGTGTTAACTTGAGCCCTCAAATCAAGTTTTAGCTGGTTCACCCCAAACTCTAGAAGTAATCAGTACTTTGTGCAGTGCTTCCTGCTGGGTCATCAGGAACAGGCTAGTCCCATGTTGTTAATCCTTCCTCCTTTTTTCCAGCTGTTAAATCCCTTTGAGAAGTGCTGCAAATTCTTTTCTGTTGTTACTGTCCCACATTACTGTGTTTGCACTGGGAGAAGTTCCATGACCATCTAAATTCTACGTGGCTGTGTGTGGGAGCAGTGGTATACAAGCTCTGAAACAGTGCCAAATTTAATTTTTTCCTGTTTTGTCACACAGTTTGAGTAAAAACAACAACCCCCTCAAACTAAGTGTGATATGTTTCCATGTATTGCGATCATAGAATGGATTGGGTTGGAAAAGACCTCCGAGATCATCAAGTCCAACCCTTGCTCCAACTCCAGTCCCTTTACCAGATCATGGCACTCAGTGCCACGGCCAATCTCAGTTTAGAAACCACCAGGGATGGGGAATCCACCCCCTTTCTGGGCAGCCCATTCCAATGCCTGATTACTCTCCCTGCAAAGAATTTTTTTCTGCTCTCCAACTTCAATTTCCCCTGGCAGAGCTTGAGCCCGTGCCCCCTTGTCCTATTGCTGAGTGCCTGGGAGAAGAGACCAACCCCCACCTGGCTAGAACTTCCCTTCAGGGAGTTCTAGACAGTGCTGAGGTCATCTCTGATGTCTTGATCATTAGGGCTGAAAGGTGACATTTTAGTTCTTCTATTGAGCAGACCTCTGGTCATCTTCACAGTTATGCTGTAAGATTGAAAAATGCAGGCACAACATGATCTTTTAGACCTTGGGTTGGGGTTTTGATTCTTTTTATGGTCATGCTGCTCCTATTCCAGAATGTCACAGTGAGGCTCATTCAGATAGAATTGGCATTTCATGTTCATTTATCCACACATAAATATTTTATCACTTTGAGGTGATAAGAATCAGTATCAGTAACATTAATGTTACTAGTACTTTTTAAAATGGAAGCCTTGTGCTATAATCATGCACATCCCAACTATCCCTCTTCTTCACGCTTCTTCACACTTCTTTAGTATTTAAATAGAACTGGACAGATAAATCCAGAAGATAGTTCTGTATCAGCCTAGCCTAGCAATGTAGAAGTAAATACAACCATTGCACCCTCCTCATAAATATCTTGGAAAAAAAGTGTCTGGTCTTTTGGCCAGAAAAACTGTGAAGTAGCTTAAAAGTAGTACTGTGACATTCAACGAGGAAAATGTCATTGTAGAGATTAACTCTAGATGTATTTTACCAGTGGGATTAAATGCCAAACCTGGTGCTGTGGATCAGGGAAAGCTGCTGGAAAAATCATTGTAGAAAGTTGATTAAGGTCTGGCAGCTGCTCAACTGAGCACAGCCTGGGTGGCCACAGGTGTGAGCCCCAGCTCTGGGGTGAAGGGGAGGGTTATCCAAACCCCTGCTGAGAGGGAAGGGGAGCAAACACCAACCCCAGCAGTTAAATGTCACCAGAGTGCTGATTTGTCTCTAGGAAAGTAGATGTGTTTGGTTCATGGTTTGAGGGGCTGGCCTTTTTTTTCCCTGAAGGATAAATGTAACAGCCTAGGAAAACAGCAGTGAGGAACTCCTTGAAGTTGTTGGTGAAATGAGTTTACAGGCCCTGTCAGGTTGGAGGAAGGACATGCAGACTCCCAGCCCTCACAGTGCAGGGAACTTGAGCTCCTTCCCAGGGCTTTATTCAGAAGTGGTGGGTTTATTGCAGGCAGTTCCAGTCATGCAAAGTAGCAAGAGTGGCTTTGCATCCCTGGATATGCATATTCCATGTTTCCATAGAGTAGTTACATGTAATTTTTATGGCTTGTTTAAAAACCTGATTTCTGGTGGGTGGAAGGCTGGTGGCTGTAATGCTCAACTTGCACATTTCTGAGGTAATTTCAAAATATTTTTGTAACTCTGCAACTGACTTCACTTGTTAACACTTGAAATGCTTGGCCAGTATGTATGTTTACACAGACAGATAGATAGACAGACAGACAGATTAGATAGATAGATTGGATGGATGGATGGATGGATAGATGGATGGATGGATGGATGGATAGATGGATGGATAGATGGATAGATGGATGGATAGATGGATAGATGGATGGATAGATAGACAGACAGACAGATAGATAGGTAGGTAGATAGATAGATAGATAGATAGGTAGGTAGATGGATAGATAGATAGGTAGGTAGGTAGGTAGATGGATAGATAGATAGGTAGGTAGGTAGGTAGGTAGATGGATAGATAGATAGGTAGGTAGGTAGGTAGATAGACAGACAGACAGACAGATAGATTTGGAACTTAATACTGCCCCCCTTTTCTTTTTTTAACCCAGAAGAATATTAAAATAATAATAAATAAAAAATAATGCAAAAATGTTGATAATTATGACATGATTTCACTTTTCTTGTGTTTCCCAGGAAATATTTAGGCTTAAAGTTTGGAAAAGGGTCATGTGTTGTAGAAGCAGCATACAAGGCTATCGTCAAAAAAAAATTGCTTTGGATACTAAATAGAGTTTTCAGTGTGTAATGAAATAATATGAAGTGTTGATTGAATTTTGTTCCATATTGGATTTTATCTGTATTTCCCTATTGGTGAGATATGAGTGAGTTCCCAAACATCTGCCTGAGGATGATGACTTTGCCAGGGCTGTGGTTTCCTTGCCTGTGGAATCTCTGTTTGTACACAGAACACAGAAGGTTTGAATCCCACTGCACCTATATTTTCACACTTTTTTATGGAATGTTGACTGATGATCACCCCTTCCCCACAGAGTAAAAATGGACTTTCTCTATATTGATACTGTTCTTTTTCCAGGGGCAGATGAACATCTATTGAATTTTCATCATGGCTGATTAAATAAACCCTCATTCACTAAAGCTTTAAAAGCAGAACTTACCTTGGCAGTTTAAAAAACCCCGAACAGAAAATCTCTTTAGATTATAGGTAGCAAATAGGCAGAACTACTATGGAAAATGGGAAGTTAATGATATGGTAAAGTCCAGCTAATTACATATAGTGGAACTTTGTAAGAAATATACTTTTTTTTCTGGCAGGCATTTCAGTGAAGATGTATGCTTTTCTTTTCATTGCAAATTTTATTGCAAAAGGAAGATTTTTTTTTCCTCAATACCCTTAATACTGAATTAATTGAGACCTGTTCTAACAAAAACATTAGTCATTTCTAATAAAAGTAATTTTTTTCTTTAAATCTGCCAAAATTCTTTCACAGTTG